>JAFBJQ010001531.1:169257-190507 GCA_016785345.1 Trinectes maculatus
ACAATAAAAAGTACAGGAAAGTAATCAAAAGCCTCTAATTTAATAAAAATGCAGTGGTAAACAAACAAGTATTTTGTGAGACGACAATAATGTGGTACGTTTTAATTGTGCGACAGCGATGACGTAATTACCGGCGCCGAGAGTAGTGTCCGAAAGTGTCCGAAAGATTTTTCTGTTGAGCTCACTACATATTGCACTACATTTATATCCCCTATGTAGGGAGTAGGGAGTAGGGGTTAGGGGGCGATTTCGGACACAGCCAATGAGTTCAAAATAAAACAGGAAGTGGTAGAATGACAGACAGATTGTGACACATAATTTTAACAAGACCATTGTTAACGTTTTCCTGATAAGTGACGTCTTGACTCTCCCTAAGTAGAAATGGAAAAAAACACCAGCAGCTTCTTCCACTTTTGTTTAACAGTGTTCCAGTATCATTTAGCTTCTGTCCGTGAAAACCTCCCCAAGTGAAACACATGATCACATTTGTCTTTTTTCTTTTGCAGACAACATACTTCTCCAACTTCAAACAGGTGTACACTGCTGGTTACGCTACCTCCCTCATCGCTCTCATATCGGCCATCTTTGTCTTCACTGTGTTCAGGTAGTGCTGTCTCCATCAGAGATGTTCCGAATGTTTCTAATCATATCCAAAACACAACCGCAATGACATCACTGTTGTAATTGTGTTATTACGTAACTGCTCTTACAGGAAGTTTCACTGCACCAGAAACTACATCCACATCAACCTGTTCTTCTCCTTCATCCTGAGAGCCAGCGCGGTCTTTATTAAAGATGGTGTCCTCTTCTCTGATGAAAACCTGGACCACTGCTTCATGTCAACTGTAAGTGTTAAACCCTCCATTAATATTTACCACTGAAGGACTCAAGTCCACTACTTTAGTCAAACCTGATATGGGCTACTTAAGAAAAATACATCATCTCATCCCGCATTGATCCTTATGAAAATCCATGGGAGCAAACAAAACAACATAATTTTGTCATTTGTCATTTTAATATTTGTAGTACAGGTAATGGTGTTGGAAATGGTAAAAGTCCTGTGTCAACACAATGCAAAGAAGGCCAGGGGTAGAAAGGACACATGGGAAAAATTATGATCTCTAAAAAATATGCACCAATAATCTTTGCTTAATGTTTAGATATGGCTCTAAATTCTCATTCTCTTGATGAAAGTATAATTTAGTCATTTTGTGTGTCCATCCTTGCAGTGAAGTCATAAAATAGGTGTAATATTAGAGTAATATTTTAGTGAAGTGTATTGTAAGTGGAAGAATATTTGGTGATATGTGGTCCAAAGTGGAAATGTGTCATTAAATAACATTGTTATTAAATAACCTGTTATTAAATAACATAGTTAAGCTAAACTATACTTAAAAAAAAACAAGTCAAATGATGCCTTCATACAGGAGCCGGTAGCTTTGACTTCCACCTCAGTCAGGGACAATTACCTGCTTTTTGGTGCCTGGACGATCACAAAGCTCACTCAGGCTTATTATGGCAGAGAGTGGGATTGAAATGCTGAGAATGACTGAGTGGAGAGCTCTAATGACGAGTGCTTTTCTGCTGATGAGGCTGCGTGGAGTGAGAGCGAGTGTCCCTCTCGTGTGGCTCACAGGAGATGTGAGGCAGAGACAGATGGTGTCAAGCAGAGAGGAGGATGACAGGAAGCTCTTCACCTCCATCAGAAACAATACATTTTAACAGTGAACTGAGAAGCGGTCCCAACTTTAGACAACACACCATGTTACATTTAAGACAGAGGCTTATCAGACATACTCAACTGTATATCGAAGAACATGTTGTGGCCATTGACTGTAAATAAAGATGGATGATGCATCTCTGCTTCCTATGGCTGCAGAATCAATCAATCTTAATTTCAAATCATGTCTGATGTTATTATCAAATCCAATAACTAATTAAAACCAAATGTAAAGGGAAAAGTTCATTTAACTTGCACTTGAGTTTTTGTTTTTTGTCCATGCATCAGCTATAACGTGACTAATAACATACACAGCAGGCAGCCAGCAGGGGACTCAAGATGAGCTGGCTCCAGTTTTGAGGGCTGTCATGTCGTCCATCTTTACATACTGTCCAGTGAAAGTCTGGATTGAAATGGATCTCACTATGTTTTTCCCATTTTGCTGATGTAAACATGCTTAATGTTAGTTCAGATGAGAGCTGAAGTCATGACATCACATCTGGGCTCTCCTCTGCTCCACAGCAGTGATTTGAGTTTCGGTTACTTCAGTATGTGTGTGTGTGTGTGTGTGTGTGCGTGTGTGTGTGTGTGTGTGTGTGTGTGTGGTGAAGCAGCTTTGCCTCATAATGTACTGAGGTTTTGGACCACACTCCTGGCACATATTAAAAAACCAACCACTGGTGATTCATTGAAGAAAGTGCATTAACTTCCTTTTATGGGCTGGCTTTACTGCCTGTGTTTTCACCTGAACTATCTCTTACATTACCTCATGATAGTATCCTCTTTCAGCTTGTTAAGATTTTATTGTTTTATGGTCCTTCGTTATTTTAATAAGCTCTGTTTATGATAATCTGCTTGTTCTTGAGAACAGAAAGCAACGGCTCTATGGCCTTCCTGACTTTTTATTACATTTGCACAGGATTTATAGCACACAGGACGACGGTAGGCTTCTTATTCTAAATGAACAGTGTATATACAGTATTAAGCAAAAGTAGCAGCATTTTTGCCTTTTTATATAGAAAAAAACAGATTCAGATTCATATTCTGAGACTCTTGTATTTCCCTGATTTAAAATCTGCCGTTGGATTCTCCTGATTTTAATCATATTTAACAACGATCAATCAAGATGGCAAAGCATGACATTTGTCAGTAAATGTTACTATGGAGGTCAGAGAATTTCTCTTTACATACGGAAGGTGACAAATTAATATTAGGCTATTACCTTCTTGACCCTAAAGCGAATTATCATTGCAAACTACCTGTGAGATGATATTATTATTATGACCACTCCATATAGATGATGTTCACCCTGATCTGCTGTATGTGGCTGTGTGTGTGTGTGTGTGTGTGTGTGTGTGTGTGTGTGTGTGTGTGTGTTCTGCAGACGTCCTGTAAGTCAGCTGTGGCCTTCTTCCAGTTCAGCATCCTAGCCAACTACTTCTGGTTGCTGGTGGAGGGGATGTACCTGCAGACGCTGCTCGCGCTCACCTTTGTCTTCCAGAAGAAATACTTCTGGTGGTACATAGTCATCGGCTGGGGTGGGTTCCTTCTCTTTCAACCTGTCTCTGTCTCCTCCCTCTTCCTGTCTCTTGCTCTTTCTTGACTATAATGGACAGCTCATTCTGTTTGTACCTCCCAGGTCTCCCAACAACAATCATAACAGTGTGGATCCTCACCCGAAACTTCTTCGATGACAGGGGGTGAGCTCATGTCACGTAAAAAAACACGTCCGACACAAAATTAATGAATCCAAACAGGATTTGCAGAAAATAATGATGAAAGATCAGCCGTAGCAAACTTTCTTGCTCAATGTGCCATCAGATCAAAGTAATAGCACATTCACTTCCATCATAAATAGCCAAAGTGACCAAGTCCATCTTTTCTGTGCAAGAAAGAAAAAAAAGCTTATTTCATAAAATATCAGTATTCTTTCTGGTAAATGTTACATTACATCATAAACATGGAAATAAGTGTACAATAACAGCAAGAAAATTATGAATATTATAATATTTTAATATAAATGAATATTCTGTGCACACACATGTAGGTCCATGATGTGACTCATTAACAAATGCACCTCAGATGATTTAATGAGCTAATTAGCTTAGCGTTCTGTGTGTATTACATGACAGTGATTGATTTTTAACAGGATGTTCAGAGGAGACAAATACTGTGACGAACATGTCCTGGATTTAGTTCAGATCCATAATGGCGAGAGATCGTCGATGCTCTCTGCGGACACAGTGTAGTTGTGTGCTTCATAATGAGCTGCACAATATTGTTCTTCTGCGACTGCCTTGTTTATCTCATTAGCCGACTGCACGATGTGTGTCTCAGGTGCTGGGATGACACAGATGTGGCTTTCATCTGGTGGATCATAAAAGCTCCAATTACTGCATCACTGCTGGTGAGTACAGAGCTGCTTCATTGGGAGCTGGTGAGGAGCTGCAGGAGTCTGTGCTATCGCAGGCCTTTACACCATGACTGACAAGCTTGCGGCATTTAGTGGTGAAGGGAAGCTGCTAATCAGTGCACTTTGTTGTTGTTGTGTGTTTCATTAGGAGGCTGATTGCAGCTGGAATTAACCTCTTGTCTGCATGGTTAATATTTCATTATTATTTCCCCACTTTTTCTCCACAGTGTAGCAGGAACAATGTGTGTGAGCTCACACATACACCTGTGCTTTAACTCACAGCCGATCCACAGCGGCATCAGCTCTTTACACATTAAGTGCCTTTACTCAGAACAGAGTTAAAAACAGAAGAGCATCCATCCGGTGGTGGGCGGTGGACTAGAACAGCAGAAGACCACGTCAGGTTGCGCTTCTCTCAGCCAAAATTCTGAGATCTGAGGCTGGTGTGTAAACCTGCTCTCAGCACTACGATGGGTATTTGGCAATAAGGCTTGGCTAAATGAAAGTATGTGGTCAGGGCATTTACAAAAGTGGAAATGCAAATGTGTTGTCAAGCCACATACAACTATGTAGGTGGAAATAAAAATCAAAACTAGAAGTACACACATTAAGCAGTACTCATGTAATAAAGATGTGGTATGCATAGCAACTACTGCGCATTATCTTATTCTTTTCCTGCAGGTGAACTTTATCATCTTCATCAACGTGATCCGTATACTGGTCCAGAAGCTGAGGTCTCCCGGCGTTGGAGGCAACGATACCAGCCATTTCAAGTGAGACACAATAATTATCCCTCCACACAATTGTACATCTGGATACACACTGCAAATATTCAATACACACACGCATCGTCCTCATCGATGTTTTCTATAATACATGTGCAGGAGACTGGCCAAATCCACTTTGCTTCTCATCCCTCTGTTTGGGATGCACTACATGCTGTTTGCATTCCTGCCAGAAACCACAGGAGCAGAGGCCAGACTATTCATAGAACTGGGTGTGGGCTCCTTTCAGGTGAGACTCCTCTAACACCTGACGGTCAAACAAATGTCCAGCCCCAAATTTGTTGTTTTATTATTCACATTTGATCTTAAAAATATATTGTTAATTAAGCTTTGGCTAATGTTTTTTTTTCCTGAAGGGATTTGGCGTTGCTCTACTCTACTGTTTCCTGAACGGTGAGGTAGGTAAACACTGTGCAATACTGGTGTGCTTATCATAATATAACCAATATAACTTGTTAGTATTTAGGGCAATGGAGGACAACAGTTGTGGTGTTTCTATTCTAAGGAGTATTATTGTCTGGTAAAGCAGATGCTTCTGTGAAAGTCTTATTGTTGTGTCTGTTCAGAACACTATGGTACATAGAGTTTTGGGATTTGCTTTTTGAAAGTAACATTTAGTCATTGTGGTTGATTTGATTTGCGATCAGCCTGAACGAGAGTACAGCTTAGAATGGATTTATGCCAAAACACAATAACAAAATAAAGTATTTTCTCCCAACCTAAGTGGTGAAATCATGTTAGTCAAACATAGTTCTGAACAGAGATTCAATCAGGCAAAATCACTGACAACATCTATGGGTGTAGTGGGTTGAAGGGCATGTTTGTACTTTCTGTTAATCGGCAAAATTCAGCAAAACAGGAAAGAAATAAGGAAAAACCCAAATAAGTGCAAAATGTACTTAATGGACTTAAAATGTAATTTTTCCAGGTAAGAACACTTCATCAGTCCTCTGGTTTTCTTTTTTGTCTTCACTCCCCGTGCAGATGCTTTGTAATTATAATATGTTTGTGTGTGTGTGTGTGTGTTCAGGTGCAGGCAGAACTAAAGAAGAGGTTTTGGAAGTGGCAGACACAGAGCTACCTGCGCTACAGTAAACGACGGCGTGCATTGTTCACTGAAAGCAGCACAGTCACTCAGATATCTGTCCTGGACAAATCCAGCCCCAAAGATCAGCAGGGCTCAGAGACACAGGCCTTCACACACACCATCACACCCAGCAGCGTCTCCTCCGTCTGAATGAGTACTGTCCTGTCTCTCCATCTGCTTTCTGTCTGGACAATGTCCTGAGCAAATGACCTAACTGCAGAGTCTGGTTGTTAAGCGCTTCAGGTACCTCTTATCTTTTGAAGGTACAGGTGTGTGTGTGTGTGTGTGTGTGTGTGTGTGTGTGTGTGTGTGTGTTGTGTGTGTGTGTCATCCCTACACTTATTTCCCAGACTTTAACAATAAATTGATCTTGACATCGATTATTCTCTAATTTACAAGCCGCGTCAGAGGCTGAGGTTATAGCGTTCATAACTCATTCGCATCTCATATGTTTTCTTCACTTTGTGTAAAACACATATTATCATGATGTAAATACAGCAGTAATCATGATGAAGGATTGAAGGTCACCTGACAAGAAAAGAGCCGTATGAAAAAGAACTCAGTGTACAGGTGCTAATTATGATGTCCCGCAATTATTATTGAAACAAAAGCTACAGAAATCCTTTATTACTACACCTTACTACCCTGCTCTTTAATATAGAACATACTACAAGTATTTCATTTGGAATATTTTTCCATAAGTGTTGGGTAGAGTAGTGTTTTTTGGACACATAATGATGTCCTTGTTCTTGTTACTATGTCAGTGCCACATGGTTTCTTGAATGTTGGAGGGTCCGTGATACATGATGTTACAGAGAGGTTTCTTCTGAGATGTTCATCTGTCTTCATTCGTGGCTACACCCATGTTACCATCAGTGGCTCTGCATGCAACATGTTGCACAGTGCACTAGCACACATCTGGAGCACTAGACTGTAAAAGCTATTTATTTGCCAGACTCTTGTTTTTATTTTTTGTGAATGTAAATAGCTCTGGACTAGTTTACATGTATTTATTTTTACTCTGTTACACTTTGTTTGATATAGTCATCAAAATAGATGGCCTAGTTGTTGTAAAAATTAAAGTCATGAATAACAGATGAAAAATATTTAACAAATTACTTAAAAATAAGTTGATATGTATTAAATCACATTTGTTGTTGTATACATAGAACTTTGATTTTGATTTATTCTGACAGGCCATGATGTTAATGCTAATGCTAATGGCAACGCTAATTCAGACCATGAGGAAGAAGAGATTTGATTTTTTTGAAGCTGTCAGATGAAATCATATTGTTTCTGTTTCATTTATGTGATTAACATGCAGCAGCTATGTCTAGTAAATCCTGTAGGCTACAGGTATATATGTACAATCTAATCACACCACAGTGCCTTTATCACACAGTATAACTCTGTATAACCCAGTCTCTTTACTTTTAATGTTTATTGAAACTTTTGTGTTATATTTATTCACAATCGTATATTTAAGATTGTGGCACTATTACATGGACTTGTAAAACATGTCGCTTCTGTTTTGTGTCAGATTGATCATATGTGACTAAATTATTGTTCAATTTAAAATGTGTAACTAGCCACTGGATTGGACTCTGCTTTCAACATTATATCCCTTTACTGTTTCAGTGTGGACTGTGAAACTGTTATTTCTCCTTCTTCATGTGAAAATAGTGATTGTCAATGTTTCTCTTATTGCAGGTTCCAGTTTACGACGTCAATGCAAGATTCTGGTTTGGGTGTTTTTTCTTCTTATTATTATTATTATTTGGGCTGGGGGTAAATGTCAAAGGTTAAGATCAGTGATCTTCCTACTGTTAACATCCTATGAAAGACCAAATCAAACATGTCAGTTTTTTTTTCAATACCTATTGGGTTTCCTACTTTTAGCAAACATTGTACACCAGGAGAATATTGTGCATTATTTTCAGCATAACAACTATTGAAACGCCATTAGAGCCACCCTAGTTGACAGTTGGTTAGTTGACAGTAGAAAAACACAGAATCAGACTTACAAAAGGGATTAAGACAAAACATCATTGAGCCAACACGTTAGAAACATTTATTGTTGATACTTTCATAAAATACAAAAGAATGTGCAAAAAGAAATACAAATGGCGCGCTGTGCATTGGGAGGGATCAAATGGCAAAACAGAAGCGCTGATGAGCAAACAGGCGCAGAGTGCTTTCAGTTACTTTTACATTCAGCCATCAGTATGCACTCTGACGATCCCTGGCACAATGACGCAGATAACCACCATCACAGAGCTGAAACGAAACAAAAACATCATGTCATGCTGAGCAGTGAACACAACAGGAACAGAGAGAGCGCGGCAGTTTCATGGCACTTCACTTTTCCTCATGTCTGAGAAGAGTAACATTCAAAGGAAAAGTATTTAATGGGTCCTGATGGGACTCGAGCTACAATTAGATCCATCATTCACAGTTGAAACCCAGCATCTGTGTTCTAGCTTATTAATCGCCTCATTCACTCGTTACAGGAGATTGGAAAACAAGAACGCAGCTCAGATTCCCTTAATGGCCTGAAAGCTCGACCCTCTCCTGTGATTACATCTGATGTCGTAATGAGATCAAAACCAGTTAACGCGCATGCATCGGCCGATCCGAGAGTACAGAGGCATTACAGGAGGCTTTATACTTCCAGCAAACACAATCACCACTGAAAGGAGGATCATAACAATATGAAACGATCACAGTTTAAATGAGAGCTATTCACTTTGAACCACAGAAAACTCCATTTACAAGGTACGACATTGGCAGCTTGTATCTGTATCGCACATTTACACTGCAGTGTATTTAGTCACAAAGGTTGGCTACAGACCTTCTACACACTACTTCATAATTCAAAACAACCGGCTCAAATGAATATTTATTCTCATACTATTAGCAACATCTTTGTCTGACATCAACATAGTACTGGCAATATAAGGCTCCATATTAATACTACAGGAAATCATTTAGAAATACGGTAACAAAATTAGGCTCATGACCTGGTGAGATTGTCTTAATGTTTATCATGAACTAAACTGAACGTTCAACTGAGCTATAGATCAGATGTGGTGAATGTCCAGCCCTTTCCCCAGTCATGCCCAGGATGAGACAGGGCCCCCTTATGGCTGCTGTTGGATCTGCACTGTTATTATTACAGGTCAGAGTGAACACAGAAACAGCAGGACAACAGGACAATACAGTTTCCGGTCAGCCCGTCTCGTCTTGTCTGTCTGTGTGAGGTCTGGACTCACAGAAAGTGTGGTTCTGGATATTTGCAGGTTTTAAGATGTCAAAGTATTAATGTTCCAAATGGACCAGAGTTTGCTGGCATTTTTTTTAAAAAAAAAATCTTGGTTAAATGTATACAGCTCTTCTCAGTGACGAACATATTGATCTGTAGTTACAACCAATGCTGGGCCTTTTAATCAATTAATGATTGATCTGTCTCAGTTGTTTGCTTGGTCGTAAACATATTAGGAGACTGGGGCGAAACACATTACAATGAAATTAAATCGCTTGTCTTATCTGACCATTCAGTTATCATTACATTTTTTTCTTCAAATTAATTTCTTCTAATGTTATAAACAGTAAAAGAGGAATATTTGAAGCCAACATGGAACAGAAGTTGTGTACCGGTAAATGTTCAGATAAGAAAGCAACAGTTTTAGTACGCAGTATTTAGTATTTAATCAGTATCATCTTCTGATCATTTTAAGGAGGTTTACTTGGGTGACTGAGAAGAGTCTGTGTGCATAAATCAATTATATTCCTAATGATCTATCAACTGATTAAAAAGTATGTTTTTTTTAAAATTACTGCCTTAATACATGCTGTCACATTCAGGATTCCGTACTTGATATGTTTTTGCCTGCAAATTACCAGAGCAAAATGTATTATGTGACTTCAAACTCAACATTTAACCACAGCATAACAGCAAACAGTGGAGATGTGCTTTTCTACTATTGTCACAGAGGTTGTGTGTTTATAAAGGAAATAACAGACAATTCACACATCTGTTGTTGTTGTGTTTTGGAGATTTGCAGTTCCAGACAAACAATTTTTTCCTGCTCTGGCAGAAATAAGAATCTTTTGACATTAAGAAAACAGTAGCTTTGAAGTGGACTTTTTACAGTCCATTAATTTCCCTTTTTTCCTACGGCAGAGAAAATACAGAATGTATCTATAAACAATTAAGCTAAAACACACCTATCACTATGTGCATGTGATCAAGTGTACTGTAAAATGATGTACTGAGGAAATATACAGTAGTACTGCTTTATTAAAAACACTAATTGGTCGTATGTTCTGCTCATCTTCAACAAAGATGAGCAGACGTATTTCAAAGGCCCCCAGGTTAAAAACACTGATTTCGTCTTAAGCATCATAAAAGCACTTCGTCAAACCCTTTTCTTTACTTTGCAGTTTCGTTTTGAAATGAAAAGTCCGATTTTCTTTTCTTTTAAATCAACTGAAGTCAAAATACTTGTATTGTGCTTAAAGGCACTTTTGGAAACACAAAGTGGAATCAAACTTTTTTTCAGGGGATCATGGGGCAGTTGGGTCGGAGCAAAGCAAAGATCTGCAGTGACGTCAGCTGCAGGGCTCACGGAGCCTTTGCAAACAAATACAGCTGTTTGCAAAAAAAAAAAAGGAAATCCCAGTGAGGTGTCGATGAATTCATCTTTGGAATGAGAGAATAACCCCAGATTTAAAAGTCACAAAAGTAAGATCCATCTCAATGCGTTTGTTTTCAAGCCAAAGGAGAGCAAACGTCACCAGTGACTGAAGAACTGGCAACATCTCCAGCTCGGCACCAGGCTCAGCAGTAAAACCCTCATCAATCTAAATTTCAATAGATAATTCAAATGGTCACAAAAGAAGAAATCAGCGAACGTTACCCCTTACAACAAGTGAAGTGCTGTGATTACTTTCAGATGGTCCGAGCCTTCACGTAGACCAGTACACTGTTGAAATGTCCTGCTGGAGGCTCTTAAAGAGGCTGGACTTTCCAAAAAGAGTCAAAGAAAAATCATCATTACAGCGCGTTGCCTCCAGAGCAGCTCTTACTAATACACAAACAAGTCCATGAAAAAAAGTTCATAAAAACTTCAACATCGAACAAAAGCAACAATTTCTCACAAGAAAAAGTAAAAAAAGAAACCAAAAACAACCAACGGACAAAACCTCATGGAAAATATATGCAGTTTTCATGCAAGCATTTGCAGTCTTGATACGTAAGGACACAAGTTCATTAGCGTTGACATTTTCTGTACTAACGGCTGTTTAAAACTAACGAGATGCGCTGATCTCCGCAGGCGCGTTCCTCTCTGACCACTCGCTTCAGTGCCAAGGTTTGTGTTTGTGAACGTTATTGGCGCTGCACAAAGATCCACAGAAGACACTCCCGAGTCAAGCATCTAACCCTGTTTTGTTTTTTTCCTTTTTTTGGCATTTCACATGAAGAGAATATGTCCGTCTCATAAATACTGTTTTTCCAAATTTCCCCTTTTGGCTGTTGATCAAATCCGTCATCTCCAACACCTTTTATACAGCTGTGGTTTGCAGTCTTCTTTTATACAGGAAATGACGGCCTGTTCCAGTGATGTGTAATAATACAGAGCTTACACGCACACACACACACACACACACACACACACACACACACACACACACAGAGTATGTACATCAAACAAGTGGTTTAAAAACGATGAGGGTGCCCATCTTCTTCACGTCCACATAAGACTCGACTGAAAATGCTCACGTCAGGCGGTAACGCAGATGACGTGGTGACAAGGTCGTTGTTTAACACTGATGTGAGCATGAACCTTCACTCTTTATCTGTTTGTCCACATCTTCACCACAACTACCACTGTACATCAGGAGGCTCGGTTCCTCACATTAAAGGGTCATCCCAGCATTTTAGTCCTGCATAAAACTGAGGGACCCACATGGGACAAAACTACACAACAGAATAACAGGCTCGGCATTTTAGTGGCTAGTTTGGGGACTAGAAAACACTACACTTCCCATAATGCTCCCTACCTGGTAAACATCCTCATTCTCAAACCCTGTGCCCTGACTTTGTAACACAGATACACAATCAGCTTATTTATAGTGACGACTTCATACGACAGTTTCCACAGGCTGAGTGGTTGAAGAAAAGACGATTCATACACGGATTATTATGTGTATGTGGCCCTTTAAGCTATTTACATGAGAGAGACCAGTGCTGAGTTGAAATGTAGCTGTGATACCTGTGAAGGTTCTAATCTGTAAAGTTGTAATCTGTAGCATCAGTTGTGACCTGTCAGACAGTCATGAATTGGTCCCTCTGTGCTGTACAGCAGCAAATACTGGAGCACCAGATATTAAAAACACCAACACAATATATACAGAGGAATAACCAGGCCTTTCCCGCAGGTTTCAGCCCCATTAGACAGAAGGTTAACACTAGATTCCTCATCGGCGCCCTCTGAAGGTGATAGGCTGCTCAGGAACAGGGGGCAAAATTGTGCTTTCACCCAGCTACACATAAGCCAGGTCAGAGGTCAAGACGTGAAGGGATTCGACATTTGGCACCTGACACTTGGTTTGGTCATATTTCAGGCTGAGGCAGGTCAGACGAGAGGCTGTTTAGGGTCGCTGGAGTTGAGCTGGGTTTCGGTAATGGTGTCATCCGGGTATGGGTTCGGGTACGGGTTGAGGAAGGGGTTTGTGATGCTGGTCATCGGGACGATGGTGGGAGTGGCGGCGGTTTTGTCGGCGTCGGGTCCAGTTGTGGCGGCAGAGTCGCTGGTGGGTTCGCTCAGGTGGCCGGGGTCTCGGCCTGCAGGCTGGACATGCGGATCTGCGAGCTGCTCTTGCTGAGGATGGACAGCTGCGTGCCCCCGTTCACCCCACTGCTCGCCAGCGAGGGATGTCGGTGCTTCAGGTCCACAGCAAAGTACCTGTTCACCGTCCAGCTGCGCCATTTCCTCTTGATCTCCGATTGCACCTTGAGGGATATACTTCACAAGGTCATTATTAATGGACCTCGCTGGAAAGTGACAAGCTCACTGTCCCTCAGTCTCACTATACCACTGTACTGTACTGGACTGCACTGCACTTCAGACTGAGTGTTTTCACTTTTCACTGGTAAGTGTTTAAGAGAATTAGTTATCATTACCTAATGATCCGTATTAATACATGTGAGTATGTGTATGATAGTTTTTCATGTAATAGACACTGTTTTTTTTACAAAATGTTCGTAAAGTAGATTTTTTCCTCCAGATTTCAAGTCATATTTATTTATTAAAAGTCCAGATATGTTTGTTTGAAAATATGAACTGAAAATAATGAGACTTATTCTGACTCTAAGCAAAGATATTTGCATTTCTAACTTTACTTCATTAATCTGTGGCTTTAGACGTGGCAGTCATATGTGTTAAAGGGGATTTACCTCTCCGTTCAGGAAGCAGTAGAGGACAGCCACCACAAAGCCCTGGAGGGATGGAGAGAGAGGGTCCATGTTAAACAGCTGCCATGGCTACAATGTTCTGAGTTGCCAAAGGAAACAATACATATAAACTTATACGGTTTAATTTCAATGGAAAAATCTTTAAATCCAGTATTGAAATAATGTGAGGATGTTTTTGTTCATGCTGTGATTTCACACCAGCTCTAACCCTAACCCAGGACCAAGTCACAAATCTCGGGTCCAGAGCTGGGCTAAACATTCTTCTTCTTCTCCTGGCTGGTACGCTTCTGGCTGTAAGCAATGAAACAGTCACCTGGAAGGATCCAAGGCCAAGCTCAAACACCAGACGCTCGCGCTTGCTCACGTTCTCAGGGGAGAAGGCAAACACAGTGTAGTGAATCCCAAAGAGAGGGATCAGGAGCAGAGTCGAGCGGGCCAACCTCCTTCAAATATAACACACACACACACACACACACAGAGAGAGAGAGAGATATGTGGTGCAGAAGGACACATGGAGAAAATCCATTGCTCTTCCTGATCACTGACATTTTTTACTCTAATTACTAGTAAACAAACTGGCAGCAAATTTTACATTTAATGTATAATGGAGGATACTAATTACTGTACGGAAAATAAAGAAAAACATTTTTTGTATTTTAGTTTTGATAATTACTTTTTTCATAAAGTTTTAAATAAATAATAATCATCTCATACTGTATATCACTTTGTGTTTACACTCCTGACAAAGGATGTTCCCATTAAGGAAGCACCCTGTGATAAGAGGAAGGAGAATCAATCCACTGAACTCCAAGTCGTTTAAATTGATAAAGTTAAATAAGATATTTCATATTTTGTGGGACATGATAATATCTAGTTATGTAGTATCATGAAGTGTTGCTCACAGGTAAATACTGGATTCATTTCCACCGATATCTGGAGACTGCAACTTCTGGACAAGGATGACGATGATGCCGATGAAGAGAACAAAGTTGACCTGTGGTTAAAAAAAACACAGTTGTCAGGAGATGTCTAACAAATAAAACTATCCTCGGCAAAGTTATTAACGTTCTGGTGTCACAGCTTCTGAAGCAGATTGCTAACGTACCATTATGGACGCCAACACAGGTCCCTTTATCACCCACCAGATGGCAGCGTTGTCATTCATGTCCCAACAGCTGAGAGAGCACAGTGGTATCAAATCACATTAGGCCACATGAAGACCACAAACGTCAACACGAGAGAAGATGTTCATAACTCACCCGATATCATCAAAGTGCAGTCTCAGCACTGCCCAGATGGTCACACACACTGTGGGGGTCCCTGAAAGCAACCGAGATCATTACCAACCACATCCAGTGGAGAACATAAACCATTCGATGAGGGTGTATGATGTGTTTGATGTCTCACCCCAGCCGATGATGATGTACCAGTAGAAGTATCTCTTCTCAGGGAAGAAGGTCTCCACCAGCAAAGTGAAGAGGTACAGGCCCTCGATGAAGAGCCAGAAGTAGTTGGAGAGGACACAGTAGTGGAAGAATATCATCACTGCTCGACACTCCAGCTTCAGGAAGTGATCAGACAAAGCCGGCATAAATGTATTTGAACATCATTGACATGGGAATCCAAAGGTTTGTTGGTGCGCACACAGGCCTGTTGGTGTTACTCACAGTGTGAATGAAGCAGTGCTCGCTGTCCTCTTTGGCGTACAGCACGCCGTCTTTGATGAAGACAGAAATAGCTCTCAGGATGAACGATACAAACAGGTTCATGTGGATGAAGTTCCTGGTACAGTGCAGCTTCCTGTGTGGGGAAGCGGTAATAATTGTAGCAACGGTAGAAACTATAGTGGTAAATATTACAATACTTACAATACTAGCAAAACCATGTTGGTAGTGAAGCATATAGCATCAGTTTAAGTGTATCACAAGTATTAACATTGAAAGTAGTAGTAATGTTAACGGAGATAACAATGGTACAACATTACTAGTAGTTTTTAGATAATAATAATATTATAATTAAAAGCTCCTGTATATTATTTAATTATAAATTATTTTCTATATAATATTAAAAATATAGCACAATAACATGATACTATATGTAATACCACTAAAGTGTGTACTTACAACCAGGAATATGTAACCACATAGACTATTTGCCTCAGATCTTTGTATCTACTTCAAATGGCTCACCTGAACCGGCACAGGATGACCATGGCCATGGTGAGGGAGACCAGAGAGGTGCTGTAGCCCACAGTGTAGAGAGCCTTCACCGACACATAGTACATGTCCTGAATACAAGACCACGAGCAAAACACAACAAGTGATGGGACTAAACATTTCAAAGGAACATCAGAAACAAATGCAGCAGTAGACACAGTGTGGCACTGACCACGTGGCTGCTGTTCCCCTCCTCATACAGACAGGCGTCGATGTAGTGCGGGAAGGTCTCTGACCAGCCAAACTCAGTGCAGTTACGACTCACCTTCCCCGGCTCTGTGGAAACACAACGCCGACTGTAAGCTTAAAAATAAACAGTTTTACACTGACATCATGTTATTTTACCTCAAATGTCAATCATGTTTAATGGTCAGTTAGTTGACTGATGTTTATTGATTGTAGTATTGATCATTAATCAATACTACAGTTTTGTCAACAGGAAGCTATCGACAAAAATTGAAAAAAAAACAAACACATGCAGGGCTTTAATAATGAGGGCTCCCAGTTGGTAGATTACATTTAGATCTCAACATTAAAAGGGTTGGACCTTTAAAAGCCCTATAATCAATAACTCCTTACTTTTCTTTCTTACATATTAATACGCACACCCGTCATACAGACATCTGAGTTTGTGACTATTCCAATCACAGTTAACTCAAAAGCCTAAATAATATGAAGTGGGTCACTTTCTAATGGCTGCAGAGAAGCTCACCATAGTCTTCTTCACTCATGAACTGGTAGAAGAGTTCAGGACAGTTGACTTCAACCACCTCACCAATCCTGGCCGGCTGCCAGCACGTCAGGTTGTCCCACATCCATGGACAACCTGAGGACAAGACAGGTGGACAAACAGTGTCTCATTCTAACAGGCCATATGTTCATTTAGGGAAGCAGAGCAGGTCCACTGCCACCTCGTTTATAATTACATCAGAATCACAGCTCCTTCAAATCCTCTGATGGAACCTGAAGTGATAATGGCAATAAACAATATTTTGAGGGAGTGTCTTTTCTTTTTAATGCACAAAATGTCATTCAACAAATAAACTAATTATACTGTATGTTGATGTGTTGATGGGTCACTTGAGGGGCAATGCAAATCTAGATTATTCTAGTAAATATATTATACTTATGAGTTAATATTTATAGTTTATATTTATAGATCAAGTCATATCTATATAATATTGCATGACAATTGCACAATGGTTAACACAAGGATCTTTGTAGTTATGGAAATAAACCTTAATGAGGAGTTTTACATTCCAGATAAAATAAATACAAGAAAAAACAAAATATCTAAAAATAAGATGTGTATATCATTGTATACATACGCACTGCTCAGTGTTCATTATCCTTTGTACAGTTACAGTACATGTTATTGTCCAGCAGGTGGCCACAGAAGTACAACCACTTACATTTTAACGGAACTCTCTCCTCATATCCATCAACACCAGCATTTACTTTAACACACTGTGCTCTGGTGACAGGACACTGGACTTCATCTGCTCTGTTATGGGCTGCAGTAGCTGATGGTGGCTGATGGTGATATGGATGATGATGATGGATGATGCTACATCAACAGGGTCAACAGGGACAGTTGTCATAAAGCATTTCTTGGGTCTGATCTTCCCTGCATCCATCATCTGCTGTGTCAGATAGATATCTGTCAATCACTGTCTCAAGCATCCACCTTCATTTTCTGCATCATCGTCATCATCATGAGATGCTGCCAGTTACAGCCTCTGCACCTCCTGCTGTCAGTAAACAGAGGCTCAGTGTGTTCATATACTTTCTCTCGAACTGTCTCACTCCTTACGGACAAGCAGGTCAGTCAGTCAGCCACAGTTTGTTGAATCATCTCCTGCTCATTAACACTGAGGCCCTAAAGATGTCGTAGTCTTTCTTGATTTTAATTAGCTCACGCTTAAAACTGTGTACAGACGCCAACAAGATGGTGATTAGCGTGCGGGAAGGGATTAAAGTGCTAAATAAAGACAGACTCACAAAAACATACCAAATTCTGGATCATTCCCAGGATCATCTGAAGCCATCATCTCCATGCATTTCTCCTGCTCCCTCTTGATCACGCAGTTAGAGGGGACCTGTTGGCTCCAAACCTGGAGCACATACAGGAAGAGCAGGAAGAGAGAGAGTGAGAGAGTGAGAGAGAGCAATTCAAGGGGCTGAAGATTCCATCAGACCAGAGGGGAAGGACCCAGAGGTGAAATGGAAGAGCCTGCTTCATTAGCTTCACCATGTAGTTCACAGCGCAGTGTGGGAGAGAGGTCTGAACCTGGGATCTGTTTAAACACTCAGCCAATTAAACAAACCATTCCAGAGCGGCTGGCTCTCTCCCCCGTGCCCTCTGACCCAGAGGAGGGGCATTATTCCGATGAAAACAAGACGGGAAAGGCTCACAGACACGCACTCTTCACTAGACCATACCAGGCGGGACTCCAACAAGTTAAAAACCAAACCACTGACACACACACACACAGAGAGAGAGGGGGGGGGGGGGGGGGGGGGTTGGGGGGGGGGGGGGCTGTTTATTTGAGTGCTGCTCAGTAACAACCACAATGAAAGCCAGTATCCCAGAGCAATGACTCCTGTGCCTCGGGGGGGGAGGAGGCAGGGGTCTGATCGAGGTGGGGGTCTGCTTAGGCCCTAAGCCTTAGGGGACCATGTTGTGTCTGTGCTGGCGTCAGTGCGGGAGACGCCACGTCACGGTTTTATGAGGTGCAGCAGGGGAGCAGTTGATGGTTCATACGCTGACGTCAGCTGAGAAAGCTCATACGCTGATTCATACACTGAAGATTTGCTGGAGTAATAGAGACAGTGCACAAAAGTCAACACGCTCTCTCTCTATAGCGGTGACTGTGTCGGCTGATGAATGCACTGTGCCCCCCAGCAACAGCACTGTCAGTGAACTGATCCTCCTGCAGGTGGAACAACGCAGTAGCAAGGCACACAGGGTTGAACTGACTGCGTCTTTAGACCACAGGAAAGCTAACCACAACCTTTACAGCTGCTGAGAGCAAGACTATAAAATTATTACTACTATTATTATTAAAATATAATAATACTACTACTAATAATAATAAATACACTCAAGAAACATTGAGGGTGGAATCTGATCCAAATGGCCAAACCACCCCCCAGCATAGGTGCCAAATCTGTGATCGCTGCAGGTCTCATGGAACGGAGGTAAATTTACATTCATTTATCACCAAACTTTATGATGATAGATCATTACTTTGACAAAGTCTGAGCGCATGTGATCATTGACTGTGTTAATTCTGGTATTTATTGGTGAGTACACGCTCTCCCTCTCGCATTCATTTTATTTTATGGCATATTCAATTATTAAATAGGCTCGTTATGTCTACTGAGTCATTTTCTTGAAGGAAAGTAGTTTTTAATTAAAGGCGTGGATGATATTTGAATCCAGGATAATACAGCTCTCTATACCACAAGGTACACAGCATTTTAGTCACTGAAAAGAAGTCAGGCTCATTATACTGACAGGGGAAGACATCAACACCTTCCCACTGCAACAGCATCCACAGTCAACTGTAAAATAAGGAATATAGCATCATAGCATTTCTAAAATGTGTTAGGTAAAAACATATGACATAAGCTCCACATACAGTGCCTAACTGATTTCAAGCCAAGCACGTAGAGCACAATAATGACAGGAGTGACAGCTTGGTTGCAGGGTGCATGTGTGTGTGTGTACGGGGGGGGGGTGTTTAAGAGATGTGGTTAATTTAGTTTGATCATGCAGATTGACAGCCAAGCCATACGAGAGAGCGAGAGAGCGAGAGAGAGAGCGAGAGAGAGAGAGAGCAGGAGGGAGAGAAGGTTGACGCAATGTCACATCACGATATATATACATTTTATCTGTCTCAGCAGAAAACAAGTCTGCACTGATTCCAATACTGGTGTCCACAATGCTACATAACAGACCTGTTAAATAACAGCCAGAAGTCTGGGTGTTAGTCCTGTACATCTTTTTCTGCTGTTTTCTTTTTATTTTGTATGAGTGACATGTAAAAAAAAAAAACAGGGCATATTAATTAAAGTTTTTGATGTCCACATCATCACACGACTCTGTTTCTACTTCAGTCTTTGGCACCGAACGCTGCCACTAAGCATCAGATTAAGTGCAGATGAATATGTTATATGACAGATGTGAGTCTTGGACAGCTGATAATGTGCTTCTGTGTTTCTTCCTCTGCTGTGTGACCGCTGGTAAATTAATATTGTATCTAAATCACACAACTGTATGGTATCTAAACAGGCCAAACTGTGTATGCATGGCATGATCAGCTCACAGTACATGTACATGACTGTGAGTAACTGTGCTGTTTGTGTCATGATTCATTTTCACTCAAACTTCAATATATCATATTATAATCAGTTTCAGACGCTAATGCAAAAATGATTCGTTACAAATTGCAAACAAATGAGGCTGCACAGTATCTCTGTACAGTATCTCATTATGACTAGGAAGAGACAAAAGAAATAACTGCGTGCATGAACATCACAAAACCACAAACATTCCCACTGAGCTTCAGAGTCTAATCTTGGCAGGCGTGTTTGTTATATGTGAGTTTAAGTGCTAACAGAAACCAAACTATAAAATGACTGTTAATGTGCGAGACTTAAACTGCATGTGCACAAACACTCGTCGGCTATGTGCTTATGTACTCACCATATAAAATCTGATCATATTAAGATGGCAACACTTAAGCCATTGAGTTTTGATAGACTTTGTTGGTACTTGATGTCTCAGGATACATTTATGGTGTAGATACCTGTTGTATACATACAGTATATACAGGGGGTCCTCGAGTTACGACGGAGATCCGTTCCTGAGAATGTGTCGTAACCGAATTTCGACGCAAGTCGGAACATACATTCATTGTGCCATTATGCATACATTGTGCCACTAGATGTCGCTATAACACCACCCTACAATAAGAGTTTACTATGGGGAATTGCCTTTTGTCACCGTAGGGGTGGAGATCGCGAGTGTAATGAGCATTTCCTTTAGATTTCTGATATCAACCGTGTAGACCCTGTGTTGTGAATAAACCTACGGTATTGCCACGATCCCGAACGCATCTGTGTCCGTGTGCATCTCCCCCACCCACCCCACCCCCACACCCCCCACCCCCGCCCCTGCCAGCCGTCCATTTCACATAAGTAAACACAAGGCAGAGTAGCCTACCTGTGCTGTGGAGGTGTTGGAGAGCCAGCAGGCGCGCTGAGAGAGAGAGAGAGCGCTCACCAACTAGTTCCCGTGTGAAGTCTGTACGTATTTATGGGGGCAAACCGCTTAAGCCGAAACAAGGAAGTTCATGGGAGATGTGTCGTAACCACGAAAACAACGTAATTCGCGACCGTCGTAACTCGAGGACCCCCTGTACTGTGTATATAGATCTATTTGTACAATGTGATCTAAAGTTTCTACTGATCTGTCATGGTCTAATCCTTCAACTGCCAAAAAAACCTGTAAGAGGAGAGGAGAGGAGTGGAGCGGAGAGGAGAGA
>JAFBJQ010001531.1:190543-216269 GCA_016785345.1 Trinectes maculatus
CCCCCCCCCCCCCCCACCCGGCAGGCGCGCTGAGAGACACAGAGAGCGCTCACCAACTAGTTCCCGTGTGAAGTCTGTACGTATTTATGGGGGCAAACCGCTTAAGCCGAACAAGGAAGTTCATGGTAGATGTGTCGTAACCACGAAAACAACGTAATTTGCGACCGTCGTAACTCGAGGACCCCCTGTACTGTGTATATAGATCTGTTTGTACAATGTGATCTAAAGTTTCTACTGATCTGTCATGGTCTAATCCTTAATCTGCCAAAAAAACCTGTAAGAGGAGAGGAGAGGAGAGGAGAGGAGAGGAGAGGAGAGGAGAGGAGAGGAGAGGAGAGACTGGTAACAAGGACCTTTTCATTGAATAAACAATGAATAAATAAAGAGAGTGCATCTTAACCATCATTCCTCCCACACACACACTGATCAATGCATTATTGATGCAGACACTTGGTTACTTCAACAATGTGAATGTACCAAGCACACATGAAGTGCGGCTCAGTCCCCGTTTGGTGAATTCATTCATGTGAAGCTCCACCTGTTGCTGCGAATGTGCGCAGGTGGTTTGTTTTAACAGCACGTACACAAAAGGTGAAGAGGGGGTGAAGTAAGGAGAATTTAAATCAACTTACCGAGGAGAAGAGGAGGAGGAGTGTGAGGATCAGCGGGCTGGTGTCAGCAGCAGACATCTTGTGTGTGTCGGTCAGTTCGCTCAGTTCACAACCAGCTCCTACAGCTGAGCAGAAAACACCTTGGAATCTGAAAATCACAAACGTGTAGGATGCTGAGAGTCAGGATGACTGTATCATTTGTCCGTAGGGGACACACACACACTACCACACACAATGCATCACAGCTTCTCTCATAATGCTTATGCTCTTTAAGTGCTCTTAGTGCCTGTATATATCTCTAAAGCAAATCTAAACTAGGAAGCACTCACATAGTCTATCAAGACAAGGACTTGAACTCCATTTGGATCCGGGTCTGCCTCTAACTGATCATTTGATCCATACACAATTCCCTGTCCCTGAGTGGCAGGGGACAACAGCATTAGGCCACGCTGTTGTCGTCCTGCACCATAGCCATACAGTGATGGTGTCTTTTATCAATCCTATCATTGTCTTCTTCTGAACTGTTGTCTTCCCAAGCCTTTAACACAATGGTTCATTCTTACACTTTCCTTTTCAGGACATGATGCTACTTTTACAGTTTACTGATTGTGTTTTACTACCTGGCCTGACTACAGAAGAGAGCAATGTACAGTAATATGACTGCGTCCTTTAAGCGCTTAGACCCCATTGTGATGCCATGACAAGTGAAAGTAGGTGAGGCTGTGTGACATATATGAGAAGCCCTCAGGGGTCCAGACACCAGAGAGAATGTTAATATAGACACTGGATGTGAAGACAGTGGAGGAGTGGCTCTGACTCTGAGAGAGAGGAGGACAGATTTCAAATCTGACACCTACAATGTGATTGGCTGATTGAGATAATGAAGAGATGACTACAAACACCCATAGTCAGCCATGGGTATGGAGGTAGTACTGTATGCAAGCTTCATTAAAAATCAATTGACATGAAAATTGAGTGGTTGAATTGAATTGGTTTTTACGATGCTACTAATTAATGTGATTTCAGGTAGGTTTCACCTTTTTCTCTGGAGCTGGCTGGTTGTTATATCTTACATTTTTGTTTTTTGTTTTAGAAACATCTCTATTGGTGACCACCAACAAAACACACAAATGTATGCACTCACACGCATGCACGAGCACACACACACACACACAGGCACAGGATTTTCTAACTGAAACCAAATGAAAACAACTGAGCAATCGAGAAAATAATAATCAGAATTGGAGACCTGCTCTGAAATATTCCCTGCACTCGACAATCATGCTGAAACAAAATGTGTATCTTGTGTATGTGTGTATGTGTGTGTGTGTTTGTGTGTGTGTGTATCTTTTGCTTTCATTTTCAATTTAGCGGCAGTTGAAAGTTGTGGCTTTCAGGCAACCAGTAAGAAGCCTTACAAACTGTACATAAACACAAGCACGTTGAGTTGCATGTCTGAAATCATGCAACCCTATCCGTGTCCTCATGTACATACTGTATGTAGCCTGACTCTGCAGGCCTGGAGGGTTTGCATGAGTGAAGCCAAGTAACAGGACTGAACACTGGGGACTCATCCCACAGGGAGAGCTTGGTAGCTTGGCAGTCCTACTCTTCCCAAGACGTTGCCAGCAACAAGCCCCTCCTGCCGTCGTCAGGAGCAACAGCTGAGAAAGCTACTGAGTTTGGATCCAAACTCGACCACGTGGACTTGGATCCCCCTTCTGCTCCTTCTACTGCTCAACTGTAAATATACTCCATGTGATTTCACAATCTACATTGAATATATATTACTACATAGACAATAACCATTGATGAATATACCAAAATGTTGTTGTGAGAACGTGTCTGCTTATTTTGTTTCAGTCCTGTGCTCTGAATGTGTATTTATCACAGCCCCGAGCCAAACGCAGCACCTTCATTCATATAGTATTGGAGTGTGTGGCTCTAAGTCAAAGACATACAGAAAAGTTTAAAAAAAAAAGCAAAACATTACATGAATGAGAGTCATTCATGTGATGGCAGCTTTGCCAAGGCCACCACAATGGCTGCTGATGCTCTTCCACAGAAGAGCTTTCATGTTGAGTGCCTGAGCACAAACTGCCATGAACTCACCTCCCAGGAAATATGTTACACACCGTCATAACAATGATGGTATCTCACCCCGCAACACTGTGTGTGTGTATCTGTGTGCAGATAAAGATATACTATAACTGATTACCTAACTAAATGACTGACAATCTCTGAATTTGAGACTTAAGGTTCATATCTTTAGTAGTGATATCATGTTGTATAATAACAACAACAACAACAACAACAACAACAACAACAATAATAATATAATAATCTTTAGTTCTCATGACACACTGTAAATGTGTGTGTGTGTGTGTGTGTGTGTGTGTGTGTGTGTGTGTGTGGGTGGGTGTGTGGGTGGGTGTGTGAATGTGTGAAGCAGCTGCTCAGGACTCTCTCCTCCCCGAGCTGTAATCAGTGACTTAATGAGTCTCAGCGGCTTTCATGTTCAACACTGTCAGCCTGAGTGTGTGTACCATTTGAAGCTGTCTACAGAGCACACATGTAATTAAAAAAACACACACACACACACACACAGGGATGTGAAACATAATGCACACATACAGTATTGCACACTGGGCTGATAGCACTAACCTACCATAATAAATGAGTATAAACTTGCCCTTGCGAAGTAAAGTAGGCTATCTCACAAAATCATACTTTTGAGAAAATGAGATTTTAAAATAGGTTTAAAGCTGCAGTATGTAACTTTTAGAAAAGTGATTTTTTAGTCATATTTGCTAAAACTGTCCCTATGCCCAGACAGCAGTACATGAGACATGTAATCTGTGAAAATAATAATGGTCCCACTCAGGGACGTAATTTTGGGCGAACACAGGGGACTCTCGCAAAGGGGCGTTTTGGTCCGCTGCAATTTTTACCATCCAAAAACAATGTTACGCTACAGTAAACAAAGACAAAACTTGTGTTGGTTCAAAATTTCAAGCTAAGTCTGCTCTCTCCTCCATCTTACATACTGCAGCTTTAAAGTTGAAGCAAATCTTTCAACTTAAATTTTGGATTTGTTTGTGACTTAAATCCATTTACTAGAATTGGGAAAGGGGCCACAATGTGGGATAGACCTTTTTATTTCCAAGTGAAAGTGCGTTAAGTTAAGTCAAAGAAACTTAAATAGGGCCTCAAAGAAATGTAATGTATTTTTGGAAAAATAAGAGTACCTTACATTTAAACTTCTAAATGCTTTTTTCAGAAGGAAGATGTTTGATTAACCCTCTCTCCACTGATTTCAATTAAATGAAATTTTGAAATTTTCAATTCAAACAATATTCAGAAACAAAGAAGATTACTGTTCATTTTTCATAAGCCTGAATGTCAGGCTTCTGTTCAGGTATTTCATACCACAAAAGAAAAGCGACTCTGTGACTCAATAGAACCATTGAAAAATGCTAAACATAGGAACATTTTCAAAATCCTTACTCAGAATAATTCCTAATTCAGTAAGCAACCATCCACACTATAATGTACCTAATTTGAAATTGAATTAATGCAAGGCTCCATTCAACTGTTGCCAAGATGAGAGTGAAATTGGTTTGTCCAGTTTTACTCTGTAAAGTGACACCGTTGCTGCACTTCTCAAGAATATCTAATCAATAGCAAGCGAATAGAACGATTTCCCCAGTCTCCTCTGATCTGAAGAAACCACACTCTTATTGTTTTAATCAGACCCCATGTCACTCGAGCTGCCCTGGTTCCTTTCCTCCTGGACGGCTCTTAGCCACCCATAAAATGGATGATGGGATGGGATACTTCAACACTGACACGTCTTCCAGTTTGGTTTTCTTCAGTGATCTGCTATTTGGGTACAGAAGAGGAATTTCAGTGATGTTTTCTATGCTCTTGGGGGGTCTCCCATACACTGATCCCCTTTGTTTGAAGTCAACACGTCAGAAAGGAGCATCACCGTCACCGCTTGTTTTATAATGCATGCTTCCTGCATCAGTTTAACGGAAACGCATCCACTGAATTTTGAGCCACTCAACCTTCGCGCTGTCTTCCTCTACTTTTCTATTCAAAAGTAGCCTTCTCTAATGGTGCTGTGTGGTAAACCATGTCCGGCGTCATGGGAATAACATTGAAATGGGGTTGCTTGCGTCTTGCTTGCCTGATAACGACCACTCCTCTGGCACAAAAGCCTGCTGTTTCTTCTGCTTGGCCTTTTCTATTAATCCAAAATGGTCAGATAGCTGTGCTTAGTAACCAACAGTTTGTGATCAACCATTTCTATGGTCAGCATGTTTACTATGTACATCCACATTAAGGCCATCTTATAGTTTTTGTTTAATGAAGTTCCCTTTAAACCATCAACCATTAGTGCTCATCATCTATTGCTGATCTGAGCTGCACTTTGACCCCTTCACCCACCTTGCACATGTCTTTCTGTGGCGGATCAACTCAAACTGAGCATCGTACTCGCCTAATGCCCAATACTGTTCAAAAAGATTCATGAACAACTTATTGTAACAACCCATATGAACTTAATTCTGAGTTTTAAACAGTATTACTCGTAGCAGAATCCACATCAGATTCATCTGTAGTCTTCCAGATGAGTTGGGGTCACTGTCAGAGTCAACAGTTCTATCAAGAACATCATAAGCTTCAGTCAGCATGGGTGCTGTCATCTAGGAATGTGGGACAGACCACTACTTACTTCTCACTACATGTTCCAGCATTTTGAGGGTAATTTGTTTCACTCTCAACAAATGGCAGCACAGTCAAGTCCTAAAAATGCCTGTGTTGCAGGAAGATACACTGGCCTTCAATACATACTGTAGTGCACTTAACTAATTTTGACCTGTACATAGGATAGCCTACTTTACTTCTCAAACTTACACTCAAGAGATTGAAATAAAAAAGGAAAATATGGGGGAAAAAAATGGCTTCCTCAGGAATGTGAGTGGGTGTTGGCGACGAGAGAGACAGCTCCTCTCAGGAGAAAATAAATAAGCACGAACGCAGAAGCAATGATTTCTTAATGATCACTCACCTATGACGAGACCAAGTAAAACAGAAGAGATGGAGGAAAAGAGTTGAGAAAGGAAGAGACTGTGAGTCTTTGTCTTTGTGTTTGTCTTTGTCTTTGACGGGACACTGTTCTGTCCCTTGGGACATGTCTCACTCAGGCTTTGACAGCTGTTGTGGCCTGCTGATTGAAGGCATGCACCAGCTTATCTCTCTTAACAAAGTAAAAAAACTCCTGTTCTCGCACTACCTCTCATCTAAAGGACACAAACTGCTTCTTCCTGCAGAGATCTGATGGTAAAAAAACACAATACACTTCTACTTGCTGCCTCAAGAATCATCATCTCATGCGACAATCCTGCACTGGACCTGCCAGCTCCCACTGGATATCTCAGCAAGTCGCTCAAGTCTATATTTAGTGCAAGGATCTATGGGAGGAATTAATACACAGACAGGACTTAGTCTTCATTATTTTGGGGAGGGAGAGGGAGGTGCATGTGTCACAGAGACAGAAAGCGAGAGAGGGAGTATGAAAACTGTCCTGGTTTCTCGCTGCTATTATGTCCCGTTTTTTCCCACAATCCACTTGGGAGCTGCAAAGTCATGAAACAGAGGCAAAGATACTTCACAGTGAAAAAGTAAAGGAACAGTGCAAACAAAACAGCTGCATCACGCCTGCTTCCAAGTGGTGCGCCTAATGATCTGTCTTCATAAGCCATGAGGCAATGAGCAATTCCCATCACAGATTTCAAATGTCAACAGTGATATCACCACATATTCAGTTCACTATAATGTTAATAGTGTGCAGTGATGAATGAAACAGTAATCGATGCACCACTATCCGATTCCTCACACTTATCCAGTAAATATATATTACTGAGCTCAAGATGTGAAGCCATTTCCAGAATCTCTATTCTGATGAAATAACTGTGCATCGTGTGGGCCACAGATATAACGCCAATGGTGCAAACGCTCATGATGGTCATAGTTATCAAAAATGAATAATGCATCTTTCAGCTGCAGCAGAGTGATGTCAGATGCAGAGGAAGTAAAGAGGGTTGCAGCAGAATGTTGTGATGCACGATGATCCTGCACGGCAACTACAACTCACTGAAAGCTCTATTTACAGCTGACTGCTGTCTGATTATAGTACAGGTCAGAGGTCAACAAGCTACTCAGCAGTGCCAACAACATTATGTGCTAAATGTACTTAAAATACATGTTTCCTCTACCATCAGAAGCTACTGTGTAACATAGAAGTCCCTTGGTTTCTGTTACGTTCATCTGGACAGTAGTGTAGTGACGAACTGGACATATCTCTGACTCTGGCCATTTGCACATATCTGTGTCCACAAAGCATCTTCATTTGCCTTATTTATGACTGTACAGTTAAATCTACGACTTTGTTTTAGTTCTCCAGTGATTTCATTAGTTTTAGAGTTAAGTTTATTACTTTGTAGTCGTAGAGTTTTTGGATTTTTGTTGTGTTAGGGAAGAATTTCATTGCCCAGTGTAACTACAGCGTTTCTGCTGTGTATATGACAATAAATGTCTTGAATCTTAACCGCACCCTTGTGTTTAAATTGTGATTCTAACTCAACTCCCAGCACAACTGCACACAGGTGTGACTAATGTGGCAGGTTTAGAAATGACTGGTAGCATCAGTCTGACACGGAGAGGTGTAAAGAGATGAGGAGGAGCTATGAGCAGAATCAGGCCATTCTGTTAAGTTGCTTTCCTTTAGAAGGCAGAGGACAGAGTAGAGAGACACAGGCAAAGTGTATATAAACCCTTTGGTTTCTGCATGAGTTGGTCATCAGCCCTTGGAAAAATAACTGATAAAAACCTTTGTCTATTTTTCTCTTGCTTTGGATCAGGCTTGCAGAGTGATCACAGACCTGCTGCAGCCGATACACTTATGACGTGTGATGAGGACACTTCACTGAGGTCAACTCCTGGATTCTGACTGGTCCACTCCTCAGGTGAACTTTCCCTGCCTGGAATAATTCTGTAGTAGACTTACTCCCATTTTCAGGGTTTTATCCGGCTGCATCACCAAGCTTATGGTCGTTGATGTTGAGATGAGCAGCCACAGAGGCCACAAAGCACAGAGTGTTAAGGATCTTTCCACAGCACTGCACTGTTGGACAATGAGTTTACGTTCATATGCAGTGCTCTCTCTAACAGTATATGTTATCTGTTCTTCCAAAACTATTTTAACAGCTTTAGCTTCATCAGTGCATTAAAACTCACTCACTATATATAATAGCATACTCTTTCTCATACCTGCACTAATCAATACTGTATATATATAATTTTTTAAAAATTCACTGTATATATTCTATAGTATATTCAATTCATACCTGCAGTAATGCACTGTGTGTGTGTGTGTGTGTGTGTGTGTGTGTGTGTGTGTGTGTGTGTGTGTGTGTGTGTAAGGTGAGAAAGACAAAAGGATTTGAACAAAAGCACATAGAAATGAAAAAGAAGAAAAGAAAAAAAACTCATGCACAGTCTATTCAAACATTCAGAGGGGCAGAGGTGTCATTTGCAGAAGAAAGAAATATATGAATCAGGCTGATCATGGACTTAGGGGAGCTCAGCTATAGAGATTTGGATCAATTTCAAGTCAGGCTTGAACTGAGAGCTACTGACCTGGTATATCTGGATAGATCCATACAGATCCACACAGCCACATCAGAGCTCAGAGGTGTATTAAGGACACTTTGTGAATTTAATTAATTGATGATCGGTAAAATATCATCAGCTCTTACTGTTAGCATGTACCAACAGGGAAACTTAAATCAACACAGTGCAATAAAAACTAGAACCACAAAACAAACAGATAGACACACCCTGCGTACACACCCCCTACACCTCTGTCAATAAGATGTGTATAAGAGACAGATATATATATATATAGTTACAGAATTAGCCAAAAGCACGAAATATGTCAAAATATGTAGTTTGGTATAAAAGTGCATAATGAAAATAAATGTAGTGTCCTTGACTTTGTGATTTAACACTCAGTGTGAATCATATATGTAGACTGTGTTTGACTCGGGTGATGATGCATAGCTGTTTAATCTGAATCTCAATATCCTTAAGGAAATATACAGTTACTCTTTCTTATATGCAGCATTTAGCGACATGCATACATTCCATTCCATACATGAAGTGACTAAATGACACTCAGCTGATGCATGATACTGGGCGTGTTACAAGGCTGCCATGCTGAGACTGGGCCTGAAGCCTACTGTCCACCTCTCTCTCTCTCTCTCTCTCTCTCTCGCTCTCTCTCTCTCTTTCCCCTCTGCTACTCGGGCCAGACAACACTACCAGGCTAATTGGCCCATTTAAATGTCAGCATCACCGAGGTGTGGGAAACACAAAAGCTCATCGCTGATATTTCAACACTCATGCTCTGGATGTTTTGTTGCAGGTTTTAGCAGCAACATCTCACTGACGCACTGTTGATGTGTTTGTCTCCCGCGAGTCAAACAAATGTAAGCAGGATGTGCCGTTTGGCTGCTGTGCCACATGTAAACTCCAAATTGGACCAATATGAATCACACATACACACACACACACACACACACACACACACACACACACACTGTGCTGACATTTTAAATAAACCAGCTCAGGTATTTAAACACATCTCACAGATGTATGTATGTAAATTTGACTGTACTGGAAAACATATCCCACTGTGAGTGCAAGCATCTGCTCGTTCCTCCTCACTTTTTCGCTAAATAGTCCAATCCTGGCCTGGGATCAGGATCTGTGGTGGATATAACACTCATTCATCATTCTTTATGAATGAGGCTGCAGCTGAGCACTCAGAAATGTCAACAAATGGCTAAACAGGAGGGCTGATGTTATCAATCGATCAGACCAGGGAGATAAAATGAACCCAGGTACACCGCTCACACCTTTTCTTTCTTTCTTTCTTTCTTTCTTTCTTTCTTTCTTTCTTTCTTTTATACAGAAACATATGTGGTTAATTACTGAGAGGTGCCAAGAGAAAGACCACACACACACACACACACACACACACAATAAATGAGTGCATGAGGGTGACTGTGATTGAACAGCTGTAACAGCTTTTTTATATCCCCTCAATCGACACACAGGCTACAGAGCGAAGGGGGGGGGGGGGGGGGGGGGGGGGGGCAGTGATTGTGATTCCAGGACAGCAGGATGCGTTACAAGGTCACACATTTTTGACACAAACACCTGGATTCCATAGACCTGAACGGAAACTCTGCAACAACTTAAATGCATCAAACATAGGTGATCGTGTTATTAAGGCTGGAGGTTTGAACTGCAGAAGCAAACAGTCATTGTTGCAGGCTTTGCGCACAGTGACACCAGTGATGTGATGTAATGGCTGAGAGATAAACAGACAAATGGAAACAAAGCGCAAAAACTGACTCTGCCATGAGCATCACATACATCACGTCTTTGCTATCATTCTGAACAGACTATACAGTAATACCCTGAACGACCTCATGCATATGGAGACAATATATGGGGCAGCTGTTTTTCACTATGTGATCATCTCTCTTTCTATCATATGAGATCCGGCGCTGTTTACAGTGCGTTTGCAGGCGCTAATTGCGCACAGTGCGCACAGTGCTGAGCAGGAGCCTCCTCGCTCACACTGAAACATGCCGCAAGATCCCGGCGCGCGTTCTGTCCATTCTCCTGCCTGACGCGCACCGCCTCGCGCCCTCTGACAGGACACTACACAACCCTCATCTCCAACCACAGACGACGCCACTGCAATTCATCAATTACGAAGTCATCTTACCGCCGAGTCGCGTGTTCCTCTGCTGTAACTCCCGCTCCGGGCTGATGAGCCCCGCAGGGGGACAGATGAGGGGGTCCCTGCTGGCTCCGGCCAGCGCAGCGTCCAGCCGACACGCAGTCCGGACTACACGCTGCGGATTCAGCCACTTGAGCAGGCAGGCGACGGACTCCGAGCTGAGGGGCTGAGTGATGAGTGCAGTGATCCCGCTGCCCGGAGGATGACTGCTCTCTTCTCCCTCAATGCAAGAATGCACCGCGCATTTCAACTCCTGCCCCCTCCCTCCCCCGTCCCCCACCCCCACCCCTCTCTCTCGCCCTCCCTCTCTCTCTTTCTCTCATGCACACACACACATGCGCGCGACAGAGCTCGAATCCCATTTCGCATGATCGATGTAAGACATAAACATGTTATGGTCAATAATCAGGTCACAGCAGACTCACCCAGAGAGAATGTGCGTGTGTGTGTGTGTGTGTGTGTGTGTGTGTGTGTGTGTGTGTGTGTGTGTGTGCGTGTGCAGGCTTGTAAGACCTCATTAAATCAGCTACACTTAAATGTGTAAATGACTGCACCATGATAAAAACCATAAATGTTGGTTATGGAAATCACTATTTATAAACACATACAACATTAACTGACACTGACACGTTGATGGGGGCTGCTGACACTGTCCTGTGCTGGGGGTGACAGGGTCACTCTTGGGGAGTGGTGGTCAAGAGGCTAGAGAGGTGGGCTCGGGACCAAGAGGTCACAGGCTCAAAGCCCATACTGGCCGATTTGGGTGAAATGCGTACCGCCCTGGATTCAGGGCTGGTAGGAGACTGGGAGAAGCACCATCACCTGTCCGCATACTGTCCATCACTTTGGGCCCTTGAGCAAGGGCCTTGACCCCCAGTGTGCTCCCCAGTGCGACTTAGATGGTTGCCCGCTGCTCTGCATGAGTGTGCTGTGTGTGTAATGATATACTCATGTGTCATATACATCAGATAAATGCAGAGATTTGCTGAATTTTCCCTTGTGGGATCAAATAAAGTATTATTCTTATTCTTATTCTTATTCATTCATTCATTCATTTTCTACCGCTTTATCCTGTTAAGGGTCGCGGGGGGAGCTGGAGCCGATCCCAGCTGACATCGGGCGAGAGGCAGGGCAAACAGGCATTGTTGCAGGCTTTGCGCACAGTGACACCAGTGATGTGATGTAATGGCTGAGAGATAAACAGACAAATGGAAACAAAGCGCAAAAACTGACTCTGCCATGAGCATCACATACATCACGTCTTTGCTATCATTCTGAACAGACTATACAGTAATACCCTGAACGACCTCATGCATATGGAGACAATATATGGGGCAGCTGTTTTTCACTATGTGATCATCTCTCTTTCTATCATATGAGATCCGGCGCTGTTTACAGTGCGTTTGCAGGCGCTAATTGCGCACAGTGCGCACAGTGCTGAGCAGGAGCCTCCTCGCTCACACTGAAACATGCCGCAAGATCCCGGCGCGCGTTCTGTCCATTCTCCTGCCTGACGCGCACCGCCTCGCGCCCTCTGACAGGACACTACACAACCCTCATCTCCAACCACAGACGACGCCACTGCAATTCATCAATTACTAAGTCATCTTACCGCCGAGTCGCGTGTTCCTCTGCTGTAACTCCCGCTCCGGGCTGATGAGCCCCGCAGGGGGACAGATGAGGGGGTCCCTGCTGGCTCCGGCCAGCGCAGCGTCCAGCCGACACGCAGTCCGGACTACACGCTGCGGATTCAGCCACTTGAGCAGGCAGGCGACGGACTCCGAGCTGAGGGGCTGAGTGATGAGTGCAGTGATCCCGCTGCCCGGAGGATGACTGCTCTCTTCTCCCTCAATGCAAGAATGCACCGCGCATTTCAACTCCTGCCCCCTCCCTCCCCCGTCCCCCACCCCCACCCCTCTCTCTCGCCCTCCCTCTCTCTCTTTCTCTCATGTGCACACACACATGCGCGCGACAGAGCTCGAATCCCATTTCGCATGATCGATGTAAGACATAAACATGTTATGGTCAATAATCAGGTCACAGCAGACTCACCCAGAGAGAATGTGCGTGTGTGTGTGTTTGTGTGTGTGTGTGTGTGTGTGTGTGTGTGTGTGTGTGTGTGTGTGCGTGTGTGTGTGTGTGTGTGTGTGCGTGCAGGCTTGTAAGACCTCATTAAATCAGCTACACTTAAATGTGTAAATGACTGTACCATGATGAAAACCATAAATGTTGGTTATGGAAATCACTATTTATAAACACATGCACAACATTAACTGACACCGACACGTTGATGGGGGCTGCTGACACTTTCCTGTGCTGGGGGTGACAGGGTCACTCTTGGGGAGTGGTGGTCAAGAGGCTAGGTGGGCTCGGGACCAAGAGGTCACAGGCTCAAAGCCCATACTGGCCGATTTGGGTGAAATGCGTACCGCCCTGGATTCAGGGCTGGTAGGAGACTGGGAGAAGCACCATCACCTGTCCGCTACTGTTCATCACTTTGGGCCCTTGAGCAAGGGCCTTGACCCCCAGTGTGCTCCCCAGTGCAACTTAGATGGTTGCCCGCTGCTCTGCATGAGTGTGCTGTGTGTGTAATCATATACTCATGTGTCATATACATCAGATAAATGCAGAGATTTGCTGAATTTTCCCTTGTGGGATCAAATAAAGTATTATTCTTATTCTTATTCTTATTCTTATTCTTATTCTTATTCTTATTCTTAGTCTTAGTCTTAGTCTTAGTCTTAGTCTTTATTGCATGTTTAATGTTAAATCATTGTAACTGTGTAGCTTAACAACATATTTTGACAGTTTGATCCCATTACCCCTGTAACTAACATTACATTCCCATTGCCTCACCTCTTGCACTCACATTGCCTCAGCTCTGAGCACTATGGCTTTGGATGTTACTAAGGCTGGAGCATATAACTATGAACGTGCTCCTCACAGCACTAATGTCAGTCCACTTTAAATTAAAACAGCCTTCCACACAGTTCAGTTGGCTCTACAGTACAGTACATACAGTATAGCCTGAAGATGTCAGTGAAGCTCATGCATCCACCCGACCTCACTGGTCCCTCCACCCCCTGCCCACTGTCTTTTCTAAAATGATGGCAGTCTGTGGCATCAGGCCCAGACCTGTGGGTAAAGTTACATTATGAACAACATGCTTATTGGGTCTGTATTAACACCTGACAACTCTCAGTGATTGATCGGGTTTACACCTTGTTACAAACTCAGCTTCAATTTTTTTTTAACCACAACCACATCTGTCCTCTTTGGTGAGAGCATCCATGATACATGAATAGAAAGGAAGAAAGAGAAGGTATTTTCTCTTTATCTTGCTCAGTGTTGTTGTTGTAAATTATTGCTTATCGACAGGAGCAGGATGAATATTCTATATCAGCACGTACAATAAAATGAACTGAAATATAACATTCATTGAAATGAATAAAGAACAGATTTTTTTTTTATCCTTTTTGTGCAGTTTTCTGTGAACTAGTATCTCCTCAATGCTGCGTGGTCTGCTGTAACATGGGAGGAGAGAGGCAACAGTGCTGCAGCAGAGTTGTAGAAGTAGGAGGGGAATTATTACATCAGTTAGCTGTGGTGGAGGAAATGGCCGAGTGAGACCTGTATTTGTTGTGCAGTGCACAGAGAGAGAAATAGCACCAGGATTTCAATTGTTTGGTCCATGTGGTGTTTTTCTCAGGATCCTCTCTTGTAACAAAAATATATCACACATCTCATTTTTCTTTTTTTCATCTATCCCTTACACCAAAAGTCAAATTTCTTTCCACTTGTGCGCCCCATCCTGCTGCCATCCAGTCCTCCCACACAGTGTGTAGTGGTGACTCAGGCCCCTTCATCTTTTACACTGGGCTGCAGAGAGGAGAGAGCATCCTCCACCCGCCACTCGCAGATCACTGTGCGAGTCCAAAATATCACACACAGACCTGTGTGAAAACACACACACACACACACACACACACACACAGAGAGAGAAATCAAGGCCTTACTGTGAAGGAATCAAGCTGGGAAACTGAGTGGTTTGCTCGACTCAGTGACATCATCACTAATTGATCCTCTTTTGAGTTCTGAAGGGGGAATCATATGCTGCTGTATGGGGTTGCCATAGTAACTGGCCCATTCCAATGCAAGGAGATGTGGAAGCTGGGGGTTAATTGGGGATGTTGGGGCGGGAATCGGGGGCTGGTGGAGTATGGTGTGTGTGTGTGTGTGTGTGTGTGTGTGTGTGTGTGTGTTGTGTGTGTGTGTGTGTGTGTGTGTGTGTGTGTGTGTGTGTGTGTGTGTGTGTGTGGAAGGTGAGAAAGACAAAAGGATTTGAACAAAAGCACATAGAAATGAAAAAGAAGAAAAGAAAAAAAACTCATGCACAGTCTATTCAAACATTCAGAGGGGCGGAGGTGTCATTTGCAGAAGAAAGAACTATATGAATCAGGCTGATAATGGACTTAGGGGAGCTCAGCTATAGAGATTTGGATCAATTTCAAGTCAGGCTTGAACTGAGAGCTACTGACCTGGTATCTGTGGATAGATCCATACAGATCCACACAGCCACATCAGAGCTCAGAGGTGTATGAAGGACACTTTGTGAATTTAATTAATTGATGATCGGTAAAATATCATCAGCTCTTACTGTTAGCATGTACCAACAGGGAAACTTAAATCAACACAGTGCAATAAAAACTAGAACCACAAAACAAACAGATAGACACACCCTGCGTACACACCCCCTACACCTCTGTCAATACATCAGTCCTTTCCAGTTTAGCGTCAGTTACTTCATATGTGTGCTGCGGTCATTCACACATAGTTTTACATTGTGTTTCATTACAGGTTACATGCCCTTAAATGTCATTTGTGAGATACTGATAACACAAAGTGAGTAACGGACTCACACCGAAAATCATTACATCTCACCCAGACATTTGATTTGCACGTGTTTAGACAACAAGCAGTTTTTAACATCTTAAATGTGGGACAGTGGGAAATGCTGCACGCTGCCAGAGACTCACTGTGAATGTATGGGAATGTAAATATAACATATATCCCTCTCTCCGGCAGCAGATCCTCCTCACGGCGCTGTTGCAATAACAGCGATTGGAATCACCATGGCAACAGTTTCTACCTGAAATCAAGGCTACGGAGAAGCTGGAGGAAGAGGGATGGAGAGACGGATGGAGCTGGAGAGAAAGACGAGCCGGGGCCTCACATATAACACAGTGCGATGTACGACAGCCAGGGAAGCGACGGTTAAAACACATCCACTCCTCACGGTGAAAGAAAAGGATCAGAGGCTTTAAAGGCCTGTCTGACATTCAGCCAGTATATTTATGCTCATCTTTCATGTCTCCATCTTCATCTCTTTCCCTTTATTAACCGTTTGTTCTCTCACGGCACGACACGTTCCCTCTTCTTGCCGTTGACGTCAGTATCATGATATCTCTGCACGTTTACAGTGGCATTAGTTCATACTGCATTCTCTGCATATCTAGTCTAATGATGACGTCTAATAATTAACCACTGATTCTATGACCCTCTCGGGAGCATCATTCCAGAGAAGCAGTTCCCAAATTGTTGTTTTCATGTTCCCAATGATTCATCGCTCTCCCAGCATACCCATATTACTTAGCATTACAGCCTGTAAGGCTGAAATAGCCTCTGCTGTCTGATTACTCTGATTTCCTACTCCTGACCCAAACATTGTCATAATAAAGTCATTTTCTTTGGGATTTCTCCCCTACACACCAGCCTGCCTGTTGCGTTCTTCTTTTTTTTTCCATTCAGCATTTACTTTTCCGTGACCTGACAGGCATATAGCTGGAAGGGACCACCCTGAAGAACATGTTGTTTTGCTGTTTTATGCTATATTAGCTCATAACAGGAAAAACTCAAATGCTGTCACAAGAGCTTTTTTCTCTCTGCGAGTTTGTCTTTGTGTTGCTTTTGTGTCTGTTTAGTCTAAGTCAAATTGTCTCAGGGGGCATATTAGACCCAGAGGCCGGATATTCCCCATCCCTGGCTTAGGCAATAAGATCCTCAGCCCTCCCAAGGGAGCAATGCCTGAGTGATTAATGGAGTGTTAATGAAGTGGCCCTTAAGTCTCACCATCAGACTATATATCAGGTTCTCGCTGGCAAAAAGTGTGATTTAAAGTGTGAAGTCAACAAGTCACTGCCTCTTTAAAGAGCCCCAGGCTCTGAACTGTCCTCGTACGCTCTCACCCCTCTAGTGTTCTTGTTTTCTTAGTTGAGTGAGTGAGTCACCCTCTCCAGCTACAGCCTCATCCAGATCAATGAAGATCACCACATGGGTCCTCACAAACCTCCCCGCTCTTCCTCCTCACTCTGCTATCGCCATGGAGACTCGAGCAAGTGGTTTCACGACACGACAGGACTTGTCAGAGCCACACAGTGTTTTCTAGTGGTCCCACAGGCACACATAGGTACAAACACTGGCAGGTCTTTAATTACGCTGATGGGGGAAATGGATTTTTCTTCCCCGGAATGTCCGTCTGGCTCATTTCCTTTAAACCAGTTTTGTCCACATCTTTACAGTTTATCATTCATATGCTTCAACCGATGTTCGGTTGTTCAACATTATGTTTCTCAGTGTCTGGTGGGTAACAGGTTGTAGACAGGTTCACACAGTGACAGCAAAGTCCAGTGGGAAATGGCACCAAATGAATACACACAGTACACCGAGAGGGGGAATTACAATTGAACAGAATGTGATGAGAAACCTGGGAAATTACATTAAAAAGCACTAAAGTTCAATGAGTAACAAAGCAAAATCCATTGGCTTGAATGAAGTGGAATATTTACGTTTATTTACTGTCCTTACATAATGTTACTGTATATAATGCAATACTCAGCCCACACACACTGAATAGCATCAGCACCATGAATGTGGGGACAAAAATGGTCTTGGCTATAACTTGTCTTCATTTGCATTTAGTTTGTCAGATACGCCATTTGTTGGACTTGTTTACATTTGTCTTTGTTCTTCTGACAGCATTTGAAGCATCAGAGTCTCACATACACACACAGGGTCAAGTAAACCCAACCAAAGTGAAAGTAAAACATTTCTGGCAACGTGCTAAGTCACATCATTGTCTCATTATGCTGTGGCATTTGCCAGCAATTATCTCCTGTATGATCACCTCTACTGAGAAGGAACCTAAACAAACCCCAACACAACTGAGTTGTCTGAATGTGTGTGTCGCGCGAAAAAAATCTGTAGTGACAGTTAGTGGCTCAGAGCTCTGTGACCTAGTCATCCAGCAGACAGAGGGGATCATGGAGCCGACGTTAAGTGGTGCATCTACATCCAGCGAACATGCTGCTGCGACATGATCTGACCCGAGTGAGACAACTCCTCTACTGGAGGATGAGAGTGATAAATGGAGAGAAGAGCAGGCAACAGGAGAGAAAAAAACTTTGACAGACAACTTCAGAGACAAGCGGAGCGCAGAGATAACATTAGCTATCCAAACAACACAGAGAAGCACTCACACTTACATAAATAAAACACATTCATTCTGACCTGCAGCAGGCTCGACAGGCCCGGGTGAAAAACGATGAAAGCTCCACAGCAACAACACATTTCTCAGTGTCTGCATGCAGCTTGTGTGTGTGTGAGTGTCTGTGTGTGTGTTGTGTCTTTTTTTTCTTACAAAAAGACTCATTTTCTACAACTAACATGATGATGGGTACAAACTGATTTATTTAAATGACAGTTAAAAACCCTTAGCAATTAAAAGTTTTAAAATTTTTTTCCACCATCAGAATTGATTTGCTTCGCTTTGCATGAGAATGCATCATCTGTCACCCAGTCAGTCATATAAATAACCAGATCTGCGTACATACAAAAATAACCACAGCAAATAAGACGCTGCACAGATTATTCCATACCATTGGGATGTGTTGGTAAACAAATGCAAAAGGAAGCCACATAATCATATTTTCTCTGCAACTAGTATTAATCCAAATCCATACAGACCAGTAAATGGGAAATAAAGAAAAGCCGTTTCCAGCTGTGTCCGGTCAAGTAGTTTAATCAAAGCCATGACAGGATTATTTACATGTCGTTAAATATTTCTCTATAAATTTTCCAACTAAAAACTTAAATCAAACAGCAGCAGCAAGACTCATTTTGCTCTGTTACGTATGATTGGCAGGGTCGTCTCCCTGGCAACATATGCAAAAGAAATGACATCAGATTAAGATAATGCTTTTTGTATGGACCCCTGATTTTGGTCTGACTGATGGATGCATCTTTAAAAGCCTGCAGCTTCCATCCTCTCCTGCGTACAATATGCAAATGTGAGTGTTTCTATGTTGATTATGTAAATGTTTTCATGTACCTCATACATATCTTAGTGTATATAGCATAAACAAATACAAACTAGCAAAGATATAACAACAACAGAGATACAACAAGGAAAAAGACATGAAACAACCTGTATTTACTGTTTATTTAGAACATCACCACATGAATCAGCTGATTAATGAAACTGGTGTCAGGTCTGCAAAGGTTCATAAACGCTGCAGACAAAGCAAATGGCTGTGGTCCTGGTTTGTGGTGGAGAGCAAATGGGTTGATCCAGCTTTAACAGAAGAGCAACGAGAACATCACAGACCCATACATGCCTATGTACTGAAATGTGCCTTTAAATCAAGACATCTGCATGGTGACACAATCGCACACAGTGACACACACACAGGCCAGCTCCTGCCTACCGCAATGAAATTACTGCCTTTATCAGAATGTAATCACTGTTATTGTGCTGTCTGCCCTTGCACTGTCACTCAGCCAGAGGAAATGGCTACAAGTCTATTTCCAGGCTGCCTGCAGCTCTCAGGTTAGATCCCCTGTTTGTGACCTGAACCTTGTGTCAACGTTTTTCTCAAGATTAAAGCTTTTATATGTGTGTGTGTGTGTGTGTGTTTTTCATTTTAAAAATTACAAGTAATTTCATTTGTAAAATAAGGATCTGGCTGGTCTCATTTCTCTCTTGCCCCTGTCATTCAGTTTTGCTCCTGCCACTGTCTTCCCTTTCTGAAACACTGAGGGGTGAGTTCATTTGCTGGAGTAAAGGTGGAGGGATGTGGGCTGCAGTTTATTTGAAATGTAGATTCAGAGTCGTGTCTGTTGCGCTTTCATCCTGTCCCTGAAAAATGCATGCTGTGATCTCATTATCCTGCTCTCCACTTGGAACGCTACATAAAATCAACCCTGGGGCAGAGGAGGGGTGAGAACACCGCAGCTCCTTCTTCTCTTTTCACAATGGGTGAGAAGAGGCCCTACAAGTGGAAGATGTGCGGAGGAGTGCATGTTATTGGTGTAAATTTGCATGTGTGTGTGTGTGTGTGTGTGCGCTTGATTTAACACATTAACTGCATGATTACCCACAGGCAGCTGCTGCTTTCTATTTATTTTAGTCAGGTATACTTTCCATAGGAAATCCATAACAATGCCCAGTCTGCAGGCTCTGTGGTTGATTTATTTATCGTTACACATTTATGCTTGTGTGAAACAAGTTCAAATTCAAGGGACAAAAAGTCAAAAACAAGTAGAACATTTCAGTGGAAGTTCTGTGCAATGGTGAATCCGTACTGAGTTACACAGATAAGTGCAAGAGTTGTAAGTCAAAGTGAAAAGAACAGGCCTTCATTACATTTCAAGATTAACAGTATACAATGCAGAAAGGGCCCCAATTGTTAAATTATATTTTGTCATCTTTCCCGATGCATCCATGTGTAAGTAGTAACGTTTTAGTAGTTTGAGTCACAAAAAAATCATAAAAGTAGCAACACTTTAAATACGGAAGTGTCAGGCCGATATATAGAGAGGACCCAGGAGCAGAGATTTGATTCACAGTCTTTTATTTTCAAAGATCTCTTTTCCAGAGTGAAAAAACAAGGCTATGAAACTTGACAAATTATCTTTCTATACTCTAAAGCGACTATCAAAGTAACAACTCAAAATCTACAATAAAGCTCATAAAGGGAGAAAACCTATCTAAGATACAAAGTACAACCAAAATCACTCTAACTGAAAACACTCCATAAGGGAGGAAAAACAATCTGACAAATACAAAACAATGGCTATGATAAGGAAACAAAACTATCAAAATTACAAAACAAAAAATACTCTTAAAGAGAAATATCGACTTACAAACTGCGATGACAAAGACTATGGCTTGGAATCAAAATGCTCGTGATATCGGTCAACAGACTAAGACACACTGGCACAAGACAAGGGAAACACAGACTATTTAACAAACTGAAGGAGGGGAAACAGGTGGAAACAATCAAGGCGGTGATGACAATCAGGACAATGGGAAACACCTGAAGGGAAGTGGGAAGCGACCTAACATGAGGAGGGTAGGGTTTCAAAATAAAACAGGAAATAATACCAAAACAGAAACAAGACATGACAGGAAGTCCTGTTTATTTTCTTTCTTTCTTGTTTTTCTGTCTATAATGTTTGAGTAAATGCATATGGTTACATTTGATTTGTTTGTACATCAACAGCAGTAGAGGTAAAAAAAAAACAAAAACAGGGTCAAAGTATTGAGAGTACGAGGTGCTGCCATCTTGTGCTTGGTCCATCATTTGGATCTAGTGTTTGCACTGAATTGTGTCATGGAGCTGCTGATGTCACAACATTTTTATGGCAAATAACTAATCAATAATAAATGGATCAGAAACAATAACATGTCACACATCAGTATGATAAAAGCTATCTGAAATGGTGTGGTCCCCACTTTGTCTCTCACTAGGCCAAATCATTTACAGCCTGTTACTCCTCCACACTCCATCCTTTATTTACTGTCACTCTTCAAGCTATCAAACAGGGCACTGAAAATAGAAAAACCACAAACTGTTGCTGTTTGAGTGATTTTCTGTGAGGCTAACGAACAATGACAGAGCTGTGGAGAAAAGAGTCTGAATGATCTGTTAAGGTGTTGTCAAATATCTTGTCTAACTTCATTCATTCATTCATTTTCTACCTCTTAATCCTTTTCAGGGTCACGGGGGGAGCTGGAGCCGCTGACATCGGGCGAGAGGCAGGGTACACCCTGGACAGGTCGCCAGCCTATCGCAGGGCATAGAATATATATACAGACAAACAACCATTCACACTCACATTCACGCCTATGGACAATTTAGAGTGGCCAATTATCCTAACCCCCATAGTGCATGTTTTTGGGCGGTGGGAGGAACCCGGAGTACCCGGAGAGAACCCACGCAGACACGGGGTGAACACGCAAACTCTACTAATGGACCTAGCATGGGTAGTTCCAAAAAGGTTTACAGCTTAGCCATGAACATGGAACAGGGATTGTGCGGTCAGATCAATAAAACATAATCAACACCTGCGAAAGAACATTAGGGAAATGCAGAAGTGAAGGGGGCGCCAATCAAAATTGCAGCAACCTCTACCTACTACGCCTGCTATATCGCCCGGCAGGCGGCTCAAGATGGGAGCCCACAACAACATCAGAATACCACTCATTCTCCTGTAAAACTGAGCTCAGGCGCTCCATTGGCGGGACTTCGTCATTCAAAAACCTCTTCTCGCTTCTCACAGAAGCCTGTTGACAACTGTGCTATTTGGGTCCTAAGCTAAACTGTCCACTGACCGGGATGCACAAGTTGGTAACTGGGCACTTTGTTCCCAGTTGTACGGTTGCACACTAGTTCAGGAACAGTAGCAATACTCTTCCACAGCTAGTTTTTTGGTATTAAGTAGCAAACTTTTGACTTGGAAAATAGCAATATTTTCTAAATTGAAAGTAGCAATACTTATACTGAGGGCTTGACCGCTACACCTGGACCGAGCTGGGTGGATGCAGATCCCCAGCCGCTAGGTGCCGTATTCCCTTCTAAGGATTAGGGATGCGAGAGACTTGTCAGCGCTCGCGCAACCCCAGGAGCAGATGTGGAGGATGACAGAGATGAGTCTTGATTGTGAGGGGATGGAGACCTACAGTGTCTACCAGATGCCACCCATAGAGTTGCTGGTTGCGTCCCACCTCCACCCAAAGGCCTCCATGTCCCTTTCTCCCATCCAAGATGGACCGCTTCCAGTCAAGCCTCACTGGCACCTGGCGGCTCTGTCAGCGAGCGACCTCAATGCCTGCTCCATGCGAATGGCGTATCAAGCTGGGCCAGAGGAGGACATGACTGTGTAACCCACTTATAGTAGATACACTGAATAGCTAGGTCCGAAAGGAGCTCATTTAGACCTGAACAGCCAAACAATGAACAACACTCACCACAACATAAAGTGCAACAGTAAACCTTTTAGTCAGTATTTCACAATAAAAGTTTACAACATTTGTATGAACAATGATATAGAAAATAACAAAGAAAATAAAATGGCGCCTTTAAAATAACAAGTCCTGTTTCCCTTAGTACCGGTACCGTTTTGTGTCTGTTCCTCTAATAGGGTGATTAGAGTTTTGCTTTAACCCCTTTCGAAAGTGTAGCAATCCTGCCAACCAGGTTGGCCCTACCACCGATTGGAGTTAGTGACGAAGACTCAATCCAACTTCTCTAGGATCTTTGGGAGGCTCGCCATCTATGCATCACAGAATGATCCTGAATCACTCCTTCCAGGACTCTGGATCCTCTTCAACAGATGGGATGTATGGAGACTAGGGATCTCCAAAAGACCTGACCGATGCTCTTTATTCCAGTGCTGAGTGTCGTCGGGGACTCTCAGCTCTCATAAGATGACAACGGTTCGCCAGGGTAACCGCTTGAACCAGTGCTAAACGCCTTTATTTAGCAAACTGCTGCTTTCACATGGCAATGGAAGGTCACGATGTAGTGTACGTAAGGGACCATCTTGGCCTTCAGGGTACACTGTATAGACAGGTAAGTCTCCAGCCCTCTTCTGCACTACATAAACTGTCGGTTCCCATCGATCAGCTAATTTGTGCTTACTGCGAAGGCGGAGATTTCGCACAAGGACTCTGTCTCCTATTTCAAGTGTGGCCTCTCTCACTCTAGCATCAAATCTTTTTTTGTTTTTGTCAGCTACTTTCTTTGAGTTTTCCATAGCAAGCTAGTAACTTTCTTTCAAGTGGCTCTTTAGACTTTTCACATATTGCGAATGTGAAGGAGACGAACTGTCTTCAACTGGTAACCCAAATGCGATGTCAATTGGCAGTCTGGGTTGGCGTCCGAACATGAGTTCGTATGGTGAAAACCCTGTGACGTTGTTCTTCGTGCAATTGTATGCATGCGTAAGAGGTTTTATATGTTCACGCCACCTTGTCTTTTCCTTAACCTTCAGAGTTCCCAGCATGCCTAACAATGTACAATTAAAGCGTTCTACTGGGTTCCCCCTAGGATCATATGGACTGGTTCTTACTTTACGAATGCCGGCTAAAGCACAGAGCTCTTTAATAGTTTGCGACTCAAAATCACGTCCCTGGTCGCTGTGGAGCCATTCTGGAAACCCATAATGACTGAGGAACTGCTCCCACAAACATTTGGCGACTGTGCTGGCTTTATGATCCTTTGTTGGTATAGAAACAGCATACTTCGTAAAGTGATCTGTTATAACTAGGATGTCTTTGGTGTTATGACTATCTGGCTCTAATGACAAAAAGTCCATACAAACCAGTTCTAAAGGCCTGCTGGTTTGGATATTGACAAGGGGTGCAGCCTTTTCTGGCTGACTTTTTCTCCTTACACACCTCTCACACTGTTTGATTTTGGTCTCTATATCAAACGCCATCTTTGGCCAATAGAACCTGGACCTGGCCAGTTCAAGGGTACGTTCAATCCCCATGTTCCCCATTTCGTCGTGAAGACTGGTGAGCACGGATGGCTTTAGTACATTTGGTAGGGCGAGCTGATAGACTGGTTTACTGTCGCACTGCCTTCTCCTGTATAATAAGCCATCCTTTAGTTCAGGACGGTTCATATCTCTGAAAATCAGCCAACTTTCAGGTGATTCCGACTTTAGACTGGCAGGTGCAAGTTCTCCTGACTCAATCAGCTCAATGACTGGGCTGATAACAGGGTCTGTTCTTTGCAGTTTGGCTAGTTCGTCTTTACTGTACCTGGGAACTGTGAACAACCCGTCTTGGACTCCCTCCTCCTCAAACTCGGCAGGAATGGCTCCCGGGTGGATAGCGAGGGACTCTACAAGACAAGGGAAGGGTAAGTCTTCCTCCACATATGCAATAGTGTGGCTCTGACAGGCTGCTTTAACAGCTTCTTTAGGACAGAAGTTATTTCTCTCTGAGCTGAGATGGTGAGAAGTAAAGGTGCGAATCCGTTGGCTTTCCTCTTTAGATTGATCGTCGTTGACCAACTCACCATGAGGCCTTCTGGACAAAGCGTCAGCATCTTGATTCTGCTTTCCAGCTCAGTATGTGATGTCAAATGTAAAGGTGGATAATTCAGCTAACCAGCGGTAGCTGGCAGCATCCAGCTTGGCAGTAGTGAGGATATACCTCAGCGGGTTGTTATCCGTGACTACTGTAAAGACATTGCCATAGAGATAGTCGTGGAATTTGTCAGTGATAGCCTACTTGAGGGCTAAAAATTCCAACTTGTGTGCCGGGTATTTAGCCTCACTGCACGACAAGCCTCTACTTGCGTAGGCAATGACACGAGTTTGTCCATCCTGAACTTGATATAATGCAGCGCCAAGCCCAGTTGTGCTGGCATCTGTATGGAGGACATATGGCAGCTTGGTGTCAGCATATCCTAACACCGGGGCAGATGTGAGCTTGTTGATTATATCCTCAAAAGCTTGTTGACAAGCAGGAGTCCATCACTCAGCAAATGGCTCTTTAGGATGGAAATATTTGCTGTCAGTTTTGGTTTGTTTACGCCCCTTTTGAGTTGGTGGATAACCAGCCGTTAAACTGTTCAAGGGCTTCACGATCATAGCGTAATCTTGCACAAATCTCCGGTAATAACCGGAGAAGCCAAGAAAAGACTTGAGCTCCTTCAGGGTTCTAGGCGTCAGCCAGGTCTTAAGGGCCTTGACTTTCTCCGGATCGGTTTCAATGCCGTCTCTAGACACAATGTGCCCCAAGTAGCGCACTGACGTTTGAAAAAACTGGCACTTTTCTGATGACAACTTGAGACCATGTTCTCTCAATCGGTTTAAAACTTTTAGCAAGCGAGTTTCATGTTCCTCCAAGGAGTTGGAAAAGACAATTATGTCATCAAGGAAA
>JAFBJQ010001531.1:218420-244330 GCA_016785345.1 Trinectes maculatus
AATAGGCTGTCAACCATTTTCCGTAGCAACTGTGGTTGAGAAACAGTGGAATCAGTCAAGTAAAATTCAACACTAGATCGCCAAGTATCATAGTCGACTTCATGGTTGGGAAAGGGAACCCTTCCTGAGAAGGTCCTCAGTTTAACATGTGAGTGAAGCTGAGCGGCAATCTCTGTGCTCTTCACAACATGTTCCACTACGACTCGCTGTACATCGGGTGGGCTGAGATGATCAGGAGGCAAGCTGAAACTGCGTATGGTTTCTGCTACAACAGGTGAACCAAGTGGAGCTGGAGTTTGCGGAAACTGTTCAGTCTGGGTAAGGTGGGATTCAGCTATAGCAGTCTGAGAGGGGGTCAGTGTATTTTCAGGGGGCGGTTGGATAGTAGGCTCCTGAGCTGCCTCAATTTCTGCCACCTGGGCCTCTCCTGCCAGAGATTTAGTTATTCTAGTCAGCTCCTCTTGCAGAATATCTTCAAATCGCTTCCCGCTCATTTTGGCTATACTCAGATAGAAAAGTATGAGTAGTCTCAGTCCCTACTTTGCTGCTGTAAACACTAGCTAGTGTTTTTACATAGTAGGTGATTGAAGGATCCGCAGAACTGCTTCTATGCAATGGTAAGATGGGCTCAAGTGCTTGCACTGCTGCGCCTGATTCAAACTCAACAATGGCCTGACCATCAAATTCTGACATTGCATCATCAATATTCACTGTGCGACTTATTTTTCCATACTGTTTGAGATAATCACCAATTTCGTCATCCGTAGGAGTACCTGACAACCTACTAACTATAAGGGAGTTGGGAACTTTTATACTCTCCCTCTCAACGATCTCCATTTCAAAAGACCTACCAAGGATCAGGACTAAAGGCTATATAGTTCAAAATATATTCTGTTTTTTGAAATCACAGGTGATGTTCATGTATGGCTATAGTGGTCTATTCACAGAGCTCCTGGCTGGCTCGCCAAGTTTTTCCTCTCATGTAACCCACTTATAGTAGATACACTGAATAGCTAGGTCCGAAAGGAGCTCATTTAGACCTGAACAGCCAAACAATGAACAACACTCACCACAACATAAAGTGCAACAGTAAACCTTTTAGTGAGTATTTCACAATAAAAGTTTACAACATTTGTATGAACAATGATATAGAAAATAACAAAGAAAATAAAATGGCGCCTTTAAAATAACAAGTCCTGTTTCCCTTAGTACCGGTACCGTTTTGTGTCTGTTCCTCTAATAGGGTGATTAGAGTTTTGCTTTAACCCCTTTCGAAAGTGTAGCAATCCTGCCAACCAGGTTGGCCCTACCACCGATTGGAGTTAGTGACGAAGAGTCAATCCAACTTCTCTAGGATCTTTGGGAGGCTCGCCATCTATGCATCACAGAATGATCCTGAATCACTCCTTCCAGGACCCTGGACCCTCTTCAACAGATGGGATGTATGGAGACTAGGGATCTCCAAAAGACCTGACCGATGCTCTTTATTCCAGTGCTGAGTGTCGTCGGGGACTCTCAGCTCTCATAAGATGACAACGGTTCGCCAGGGTAACCGCTTGAACCAGTGCTAAACGCCTTTATTTAGCGAACTGCTGCTTTCTCCCTGTCGCGGCCGGAGTCGAAAAGGAAGTGCAAATCACCGCGCACAAACTCCGTTCCTACACCGTAGGCGGGACATGCGTGCTAATTTGTTGTTGAGAGACTAACTGCCTTTTGTTTGGTCAGCTGCGCTGAACCTGAGCGTTGCCTTCAAGTGCAGTTGGAACATGTTGCATTCAAGTGCGACTCAGAAAAACATTAAAGATATATTAACACATGAAACAACTGATAAAACAACAATTTCTTTCTTAAGCCCATGGTTTAGTCAACCAAGTTTTACACCTGGGTTACAACTGCCAAATCAGATTCCACTTTGGGAGAACTCGATCTGCTGTTCCTGCAGCTCTGCGACAGACATACGCACAGGCCGCCTCCCATCAGTGTCTAAAGCGTAGGCGGCCTCCCAGGCCCCCAGAGGTCCCAAGAACCCGTGGTCAAGGAAGCAATCTCCCCAGGCCAGACCCCACCTCCTCCAGCCACTGTGACTGGAAGGAAGAAGCGGGCGGCCTGAGAGCATCTCCCCTGGAGAATAGAGAGCCCAGTTACCCCTTTCTCAGGCCGCCCACCTACTCCCTGCTCCTTCAAAGGGCTTACCCTCGACTCTCTCCAGGCCAAGGCTGTTATATCTCCAGAAAGAGTGGAGACATAACATAATAGTATTGGTATATAATAGTATTTATATGTCACGTTTGGGACAATAGTATTTTAAATTAATTGGAACTTCGAAGTTGGAAGTCGTCAAACATTCATTGTCAAAATAAGTGAGTTTTTCATTCACTCATTCTTTGTTCACAACTCAAAACGGTGGTTCTTGGAGTTTCCTTTATTTGTCACGTGACAGCAGCTAGGGCTGTGTGCAGAGCAGGACACGCAGCGGTTCGTCCACTCAAGTCGTTCATTTGTGGCGACCAGTACACACAGCGTTTCGTTCGTACAGATCAGTTGCTCGTTCATATGTCACAAGACATCCGACATACATATTCATTCATGAAATAATTCATCAGTGGTCTTCGGTTCTTGTAGATGTGCATACTATTATGGTGTATATACTGTAAAGTGTGTTTATAATACTTGACCATATAAATGTGTTGATTTTGTGTTATATTCTTCCACAAACAATAATACAAAAGAAAATAACATAATAATATTAATATGTTACGTTTGGAACAGTAATATTTTAATATTTTAAGTCGTCACAAATTCACTGACCCAACCAGCCTCTTGAGAAGAGACTGCTTGGGTCAAGTTCACATCTTCAAGGTCACTTAAGTGGGTCTCCTGTATTAGAGCTATGTGGGCCCCTTCTTTTTTTGAGGAATGAGAGAATTGTACGTCTTTTACCTACATTATTAATTCCCTTCAAGTTCCATGTAATATGTGTAGTGACACTGAGTATCGCCCATGTACAGAAATATTACTGTCCGCAAAAATCTGTTGCTCTCAAACGTTGAAGAAAACAAAAAGAAAATAAAGCTGTCATGTGATCCCCAAACAACGACTGCACACAAAAAAAGAACCAGAACCCAACTAAAACAGAAAACTCAAATGTCACCAGTAGGTCTCAAACACCCATGGGGTCTTACAGAGGGATTTGATGCTAAAGGGGGCCATCACTATGGAGAGGGCACAAGAGAAAAAAAATAAACTCAAATATCACCTGGGCAAAACATTTTTCCCAAAACAGGGCAAAACTCAGGAATTCTGTGTTATGCACCATCAGCTGTGTTAGTGTTGTTAGTTTTAGATTAGTGTCACTTTCAATGCACCTTGTCAGTCTTTGTCAGCGTCTCGTCTGATTCCCTAAGTGTCTGCACCTGGTGCTCATTACCCTCACTTCCTATATATACTCCCCTCTCCCATTGTCTGCTGCCAAAAAGCAACAGAGCACTAAGCAAGAGAGCACTAAGTCCTAATAGTCAGTAGACAGTTTTAACAAATTTTGTTCACCATTTGACATCAGACCATCATCATAATAAAAAAAAGGAGCTCCCACGCTTTAAAGCCTTAAACAGAACTACGTTTGGTCTGAATGTTGTGTGAACACACACAGGGTGTATGGCATCGTTGTCAACACCTTTGGTGTGCTGTGGAAAACACAGTGTGTGGAAAAATGCATCATCTGTAGTTACAGATGTAAAAGATGTGTTGTTGTGTCAGTGTGAGGAATGTAAAAAGATAAACATCCCCGCTTTTCTTCCTCTCTCAGGAGGAAACTCACCTGTCGTCCTTATTTCTCTGCCACTCGTTTTGTTTTGTCTGTCGCGTACTTTTCCACTGAATGTTCTCATTTCTAACCGAGTGGCAGCAGATGGGCAGAGATCTGTGTAGCTGCAATTTAACCAATTACTGTAATGATGGGTGAGGGCTGTGTCTCATTTTCACACTGTAATGGGCTAAAGTGGACACACCTCAATAAACACACTGCATACCAATGGCCACCTGAAACACAGCAGCTGTGTGTGTGTGTGTGTGTGTGTGTGTGTGTGTGTGTGTGTGTGTGTGTGTGTGTGTGTGTGTGTGTGCGGTATTTGTACAGTGGCTAGAGTAAGTGTATTGCAGGGAATCCCTGTTTTATCCAGAGGTGGTTGCCATGGGAACCATCGGCCATAGTCTTAAGTGAGCGACAGTGAATGTCCTCATCCTAGAAAGAAGAGAGCTGGTGCTCTTTAACATCTCATCTCTGCTTGGGGCTCGGTCCCTTGCATTATGGGTAATGTAGGCAACACATTCTGATGAGAGTCTGAAAAGGTAACAGGAAGGAAAAGCTAATTAATTTCACTTTTAACTGTGTGAAGTTTAAATGGTTCTCCAGTTTGTTAGCACTGTGCACACAGACTCACTCACAGGTCTTGTTCCTGTGATGATGCTGTGTGAGGTACATACAAGTACACTCGACTGTAACAATCAGCGCCATTAAAACACAAGCTGTAAAAAGTGCCGGGATTTCACAGCTTTGTATTTGCCTGCAGCCTAATTTCTCAGCAGGATAATGATGCATTTAATTACATGATTTCTAAACTGACAAGCTGTTAGAAAATATGAACGAATAAAAATTGCAATGAATGTAATGCTGATTGATGAAAATAAGCATTCCATTATGTTACATTCATCTACACCATCAAATTCTTGGTATATTATATTATTATCATCTGGCAGCACATATGCACTCTGTCCCAGTCTGTGTGGTGGTTTACATTGACTCTTGCGATAATGGACTGTGCCGAATACTTCAGTCTATTTTCAACCCAAAGATTATTCAATAACTTTTCTCTTTTCCCAAACTGCGCTGGGAGAGCTCTGTTACCATTATTGTTACGGTTACTGCAAATGTCAAAACAATATAAACACATTTAGCAAGACAGCGAGTGATGTTTGAGGGGTGAAATTATACATAAACAGTAAATATGATGATAAATATGATAAACTTTGAGCCTCCCAGGCTGTAAATCCACAATGTTTTTCTTTCAGTGACAGCGAAGCCACATGCATGTGAAAGATGACACTGCTGTTGCCTCTGACTATTGAACTGACAGCAGGAAATGTCAGGTGATGCATGTGAACTCGCTGCCCTTTTAGTAAACAACAGGTTTGAGAAGGATCGTGGCTTGTCACTTTTTTTAAATGAGGCACAGAGCATGCACTGTTGCTACAGTATGTAACAGTAGAATTATTATATATATTATATATTATTCGAATTGGAGTAAAAAGGCAGTCTCCTAAAAACATCACTAATGTCCTCTGTAAAAACACTGATTATGATATTTTTAATGATGATAATTAGCGCAGTTAAATAAAGGGTATACTTGTAGATGAAAGAACACGGTGCATGGACTAATAATCATCACAGAATGAGATGAGTCATAATTACAGTAAGGCTCATTTTCATTCCACGTCTAGTCAGGTGGTTGTATCCAGTTAATGTCACGTGGATTCTTTTGTGAACCTGAACTAAATCCACCAAACGACAAACCTTTCACAAGCCAATATAACGTTTTAATAATACAACACTAAACAGCAGAAATGGAATGAATGGAGACGCTGCATTGTGTTTTTGATACAGAGTAAGGTGAGGAAGAGCTCGGCATGCGGGGAAAGAGTCAGAACATAATAACCTTAATTCATATCACAAATAAAAAGCAGATAAGTGGCTCTCAGAGTCAGAATCTATGATTATCTTCAGAAAGTGAGAATAAAAATACAGCTGGAACATGAAAGCCAGTGTGAAAAGCTGTGAAATCAGTGTCAAATTAGTCTCAAGAAGCTGATCAGCTGATCTGATGACTAAGACCACAGTCTTATTATGTCTCCCTCCATAACCCGTAATGGAAAGACAGGGCTCACAGCCACCTTAAGACGGCATGGTGGACACTCACGCCCCTTATGCAATCAAAATCATCCCTCTTGACTAGAAGGCCTGGCGCTGAGAAGTTGTTCAACTGAAATCATCTCTCTTTTTTGTCACACCCCAGTGAAGATGTGTAACTGATGCTCCATGATCCCACAGCAGATGATCATGTGTCTATTGCGCCTCAGGCTGCAGTGCAGCCGACCACCACTGCTCCCACTGTAAGAGTCTCTGTGGGGCTTGTTCCAGCTGCAGGGCGACTGTCAGAGCAGCAGAGACAGGAGCGCCACTGAGACGCATGTGAACGAAAGGAGGGCAGGATGTTTTTCTCACACTTTCACTTCAGGAACTATGGATTTTACACTGTGCAATTGAATTTAAGTTTCCATGCAACAATACTCAAGAAGGTTTTTTCAAACAAAGTCAGTGCTGGATAAAAAGGCTGAGGTCCCTCGTGATCACTCAGCCCAAGGATACCGTCAGTATCTGTTAACAGGATTCAGGTTTATGAATTGAAATAAATCCAACCATCCAAAAATGACATACTGCATCAACACATCACACAATCAGCACCTACACAGCTGAGTATGAGTCAAGAATACCTTTTTCCTTAAAATCATTTTTACTTATTCAATACTAATGTCATCTTTTGTTCCTATTTCATTTTAAACTCTTCATTATAGCTCCATCAGCCTGCTCACACTTGCATAAAGGAATAATGCCACATGAAACTTCCCATGACTTCCCATGTTATTGCTGCTGTAAATCAGACATTTCCCAGAATAAAGGCTTACATTTAATTAAAATAATCTGCTGTTATCTGCACCACTGGGACTGAGATGAGCTTAAACGTTCTTTGGAATTTCTGAGCTGCATCCTGCTCATATTTCCCCTGCAGCTACATGATTACTCTGCAGCACTGAAGACACACGAGCTGCACGGCACAGCCCTGGGCTGCACCATGTCTGTAAATACCCTAACCCTGAAGACAGAGTGGCAGTGATCACTAACGTCAGCTAAGAGCAGAACAAACTGAACAGCTAACCTTCAAGCCTTCATAAGCCCATAAACCCAAAGCAATTCAGACGGAGCTTCTGTTCCCATGACAGCAGCAGGGCTCACTGATGAGGCTGATATGTGACACACGAGCACCAGATAATGATAAAAAATAAATGGCACTGGTTCTTTACCCTCTTCAAAACATGGGCCTCTTGAATGAGACTCAAACCCAGCTTCTTATTTGACAGCTACAGCCTTGACTAATCACTGAGCTGATTAACCGTACGTAGTTTTGACGAGCGATGTGATTGCAGCGGCGGCGGCGGCGGTGGCAGCAGCTTACAGACGGACTGGGAGGGAAGAGGAAAATCAGCAGGGTGGGAGTCGGAGGGAGGGAAAGCAAGAGTTCTGGGCAGCCAGATCCCAGGAGTCTGGTTGGTAGACAGACACTGATGTTGAAATTCAGATCACACACGCCTGCAAAACATGCTGCTCAACAGAGAGAGGGGCAGGATGAGAGACAGCGGGGGGAGAGGGAGCAGAGAGAGGGGGTGAGGGGTCAAAGGGACAGTAGGAGATTTCCTGTGAAATGAATTGATGGATCCTCTTGTTGAAATAAGACGCCGTGCAGCTGGATCGTTGCTCATTCAGATCCACCTGCATCTGACGTCTGCCACGTGTTACATAATCCCACTCTGAGTTTGGATCAGACGCTGTCCAGCATCAAGCCCAGCAGCACAGGGACCCGCTGCACTGATGATGACGTAATGCAGACACACATCTCCAGTGCTACTCCACCCATGTGGATAATTCAGCTCATTCATATCGCCATGATGTCATTGGGACATTCCAGGTGGAACTTCCGACTGGGAACGTGGAGATTCCGAATTCCCTCCAAGCATACATCCAAGCATGTACAGAGGAAATGTGCAGGCAGAGGAAGAGGATCAGGTTTGATTTCGTGAAGTCTAACTCTTCAGTGGTGGAATATTATCTTCTACTTTAATGTCAAGGCCAAAAAGGTCTATGTTGTACAGATCTATGTATGTGGGGGTATATGTGGCTCTTGCAGCTTAACATTGTCTGTCTGTGAAAACATTTCCTACACTTGTTAAATTCTCACGCCACCTGGGTCGCCCTGCCTCGTGTTTTATGATGTGGCGACACGTGTGCACACTGAGTGAAGGTGAGTGCATACAAACAGGGACAGGCTGGTAGGAAAGCAGTCAGCAACTCGTGATTCCGCAACCGCTCGAGTTTACACACTGAGTAAAGCAGCAGGGTAAATGAGAGATGTGCACACACACACACACACGCACACACACACACACACACACACACGGCACAACAGATTAATGATAACACTGTATTTATTCCAACTCTTTGCTGCCAAGTCAATGATTCAATGGCATCAATTTTAATTTCAGTTTGATTCACTTACTGAAATAACACAAAATCACATTTCCTGCAACTCCGTGACAGTAAAAATTCGTGTGGGAGAAACTTATCTGAGCATCTTGACGATCGGATATTTTCATGAAACACCATGATATTATGTTCATATATTATGTTAGACACATGAAGCCGGCTGGATGCTGCCATCTTATTTTACTTTACCTGAGACCAGCTTTGCTTTAGCCCTTTCTCAGAACTGCTTTTTGTCTCTGCTCTAATTAAGACTTAAGTTGGTTGCAATCTGCAACCTCACCACTAGATACTGCTCCTCCCACAAATAACTCTGCCTCCTTGATTCTCCAGATGCAGCAATGTCAGATGATGTTGACCAGGTGCACCCACCAGTCAGCACTCAGCTGACCTCAGCAGAAAAGATAAGGCACAATGAGAAAGTCTGAAAAGAGATAAGAAAGCAGAGGAATAGGACCATAAGGACCTGGCATGAGAAGCCTCTACCCTCTATGTTTACCATTTCATTCTGGATCAGAGGCCAATAACAATCAGGGGACTTCCCTCACTCAATGCCAGCCATTGATCTGTGTATGGAAGAAGGGGGCCAAACCACTTTTAGCTCCTTTGTCCTGAAGATCAACACAGTTTGAGCTCAGTTATTTGTTTACTGTCATGCAACCTGATTCTTTCGCAGGCCTCCCACATCTCACAGCTATAACAGACAGTGAGGGCCGTGAATGTTTGATACACTTCTCCCTGTGGTTTGAGAGCATAGGTTTACTATAGATTCTATTGTTGGTCTAAGCTCCAGGTATTTTCTTGTCAGAAATGTGTGACAGCCTGGAAAAGACAAACCACAATATGCTTTCTGCATCCAAGAGTACACAAATGTCTGCAAAGGTTAAAGTGACGTTGTTTTCATCACAATTCATCAGTTAGTGTTTGCACAGCTCTGTGCATATATGTCCGTGTAGGTGTGGCCACATGTCCTCAAAGGGGATCAGAAAGTAGGATTGTAAGAACAAGTGAGCATCTGTGGTGCTTTTGCTACAATATCACACTGGGATCCACATAGCACAGAAACACCCAGATTCCACAACATTGTGTTTAATGTAGATAGAAACCCATTGACTTGCATATGCTTTTCATCCCTATTCAATTTAATATAGTACAAAGACAGGCTATTAATATAATATGCAACATGTTTTGTGTAAATACACCCTTGTGCTCAGATAAAATATGTGAAACCTGTAAGGTATCTGTGAGACTGATTAAATAAATGATAGTTAAAATATTGACTATTTTACAGCAACATAAATAACATTTCTGCATTGCACATTTTTAAAGGTACATTCTAATAAGTCTATGTAAAGGTAATGGGACAGCCCAACCAGGAACTTTGCAGATTTAACATTAATACACAAAGGATGACAATGATCCAAAGTAACACAGTGTATAAGAGTCAGACCTGGGAGGTTCACTGATGTATTAAATGGTTGTTTCTGCCTGGGCCAGGCTTATAGACAGCGCTGCAACACAGGCTCTGTATGGAAACCTCAGCTCAGCTCTGCCATGAGATCCCAGAGGTGGGACACATATACACACACACATACATACACACACGCTGTGATGCAATGATATGCAATTACATGTCACAGCAGATTTAACAAATTTAACATTTTAAAGGATTGTGTTAAGGTTAGAGGATACCCGTTGTCATGGTTACGGTATAGTGATAAGAAAAACCGTGGTTATGGTTAGAAGAGTCAGTTTGAAACAGGAAACCAGCAGCAGTTATGTTAACATCCATTTATCTACCATGACACTCTGGAACAAACATCCCATGACTTTCCTTTTAAATATCTGCATTAGTCATAGAACCTAATCAAACACACATTACACAGAGTGCCCCACGCATACACACCCACACACACTTAAACACACCGTGCCCTGCAGCACCTACAGTTCACCGATCACTATGGCAACCGTCTGAGTCGACATTTTCTTCGGCATCATAGCATCGCCTCATTGAGGAGAACAATAATCTCACAGCATCACACTGTGTCATCGTGCATCATCGTGACACAAAAAACAACAATTATCAAAAGACATTCACAGTATTTTATATCACGGTGGAGTGAATACAGTCGTGACACCTCTGAGTTTAGTTACCAGTTATCCTGCCATTTCTGCTGCTGCCTGGTTGGTTCTGTGTGTGTCATCTAGCAAAGTGTAGCTATTCATAGAGGCAATCAATAGCAACCAGCGGGAAGAGGGACTAAACAGAGCTTAATGACGTGTGAAGCTGCTTGTGATAGCATGTATAAATACACAGTACACTGCCGCTTAACCAGTGAGTCTGTTCCAAATGACATTGGAATGAGCTGACAAAGGCAAACTACAGGCCTCAGAGGGCCGAGCCAAGCATCCACCTACCTAATGCAGAGCGGAGACTAAAGGATGGGAGATACTTTACACTGAACAATGAGATGGACCACATTCCTCATCAACCTCCAACTGTATAAAAATGAAGGGAACATCTCAGGGACAGGCTGCCATCTTGTGCTAGTGACATCATTGAAAGTCAGAGTCTGCACAGCAGTGATTGTAGAGGGGGGCTGCAGTTCCACAGCACCACCAATACACCCTCCAAACCAGTCGTGAGTCAGTCTCAGCTGTCAATCATCTACTTTTTTTCACAGCATCAGCAACATATTGTGTTCATAATTTAGAGCCAGACTTTTCAGAAACACCGCACCTGAGCATAAATCAGTGTGACAGCAACCGCCTTACATGACAGAAACAGGCAGAACAACACCGTAAGAGCAATACTGGTGGATAAAAACAGAAAATGTACTAATTTGTTTCAAAGTTTGAAATGAAAATAATATTAATATATTTATACATTTGCATACTTTTATACATTTACATACATATACTGATCTACCTGTTATCTGATTGACTTAAAAATGTTAAAGGATTAGTTCAACATTTTGGGACAAACATGTCTTATGTCTTCTGCCTGTGTGTTCATATGTCTGACCCTCACATAAATGGCTGTATGTCCTCGCAGTGGCTGCTGCATCCTGAGAAAGCTGATGGCCTGATTACTTGTGTTACACAGGAGATGGGGTAGAGGAGTTGTGAATCACAGTCCCCTCAGGTGGTTTTGCCTCCGCAGGGGGTTTGAGATGATGAGGCGCACACAGATCCAGAATCACATGTCTGCATCCGTCCGGAAACAGGCAGAGTTTTCTTTGTTTACATCCCACCTGTCAGCGTCTTTCTATGATGTGTGTATTGGTAGATGTAATTGTATTAATACACAATTACACACATCTAAGACTCCAGAATCACTTTACAGACCACAACAACCACAAACCCACACACACTGACACACACACACACCACAGTGGGCAGACACAGCCTGTCTGCAGTCCCACAGGCCAGCAGAGTAAATGAGGTGGAAATGTATGAAGCCTAAAACAGCCCCGGGGAAACATTACGTGAAAGAGACACCATTTCACTGAGGAGGGAGGCCACACAGGGCCGAGCGAGGGAGAGAGGAGAGAGGAGAGACAAAGCTGATGGGTGAACACAGGCTAATTATGGTAACAGGAAGCTGAGATGTGCAGAGGCTGACTGTAGAGCATCTACATGTCTCACTGACTATCATTCTAATGGCTTTTTGACCTGTACATCTCACATGCACTGACATGGGCTCCTGCTGTAGCTCAAACCACATTCATATACTGGATTACATTCTCCGGCAATGCTTTTACCAGCTTGGTCAAAAGTTATCTCTAACCCACAATAATAATGATGATGATAATAATAATAATGTTTTGTTTGAAACTATTGCTGGACCTCAGACAACGTTTCAGTGTTTGACCCTGCAGCCATCTGTGGATGTACTTCCCTGCTTTTCTCTGACATTAAGACGAGCATGTATTTCCCCCAGACGCTATGAACAACATGCTAACTGTCTGACCCCTGACCAGCAGTCTGCCGGGCGCTCCCTTTTCACTGTCAGCTGTCCCCATGGAGCCAGCAGGGGCAGCCCAACCTGCCAAAGTCCCATCAACCCCCCCTCCGCTGCACAGCAGCCAACACCTTTCACCCCCTGCTGCCATGAACTGCTGCAGCCAAGATATTTCAGCCATACAGAGCTGGGAGAGGGAGACCATCAGTGTGTCTGTGCTTGTGCAGATATCTTAGCTGGAAGAACTGCGCAAACACAATATTACAATTCAGTAATAAATACGCACATGCACAAACACACACACACACAAACACACACACTTATGTGTATGTATGTATTCATAAGATGATAAAATTAGTCTCTCTTAAAAGCCTGGTATCCATGGCAACACAGTGACAAGTTTCATTTCTCTGAAGCGGTCAGCAATGCACCGCACACAGCTCGACATGAGCACGCACACTAAAGTCCCTAAAGCTGCAACAACATTTCAGTTGTAAACAGAGTGAGACGTCAGACCACACAGGGACGACTAATGGCTAATGGCTTTTTTATTTATTAATTTTTAGTGGAGGCCGTCATATACGTATATGATATGGGTGCATTACTGCCACGTACACAACACGAAAAGAAAAAAAGATGTCTCCGTCTCCCTGTAGCTCCGTTTGAATCCTTCCGTCTTCAAATCATTTCACATTTTTCACAACTTTTGTCGGTTTCCAGGGAAACAAAGAAGCAAATCGAATTCTAACTCAAGGCCAAGAGCTTGAGGGTTGAGTGATCTGGGTGTGAGGAGCTGAGACTGGTTTCTAGAGAGGTTTGACAATCAGTGTTGTTAGTCTACCAAAAGAATGAGAGAGGGAGAGAACAAGCGGACACAAGAAAAGAGCGATCAAATAGGATAAGTGAAGAAGAGATGACATGAGGAGAACAGCCCCGTCCTGTTAGGTCTCCATGGTGAGCATCTTGACAGGTGGTAACTTCTTACAGGAGGAACACGGCTCCTCTTTGACAGCAGATTTAGTCTGCTCATGCACAACTAGTCCCTGCTGATGTCTTCCTCTTGTGTCCGTGTGTCACTTCCTGTTTGTACGCGGCATCAGCGCTGAGGTGTGTCAGCCTTGCTTCACTGCACGTGAGCTACTGCCCATCACGACTGCAGTAGAAATCCAGACAGGCAGGCAGGTCAGTTGGCAGATGGCCTGAACAAATGATGAGGATTGGATTAACACAAGTATCTAATTGCATTTGAGAAACCAGAGAAAGCACAAGAGGATAAATTAAAAGAGGCATCCAAATGACAGCTCAGTTACATAGCAACATCATCTCAAACATTTATGATGAATGGGGTCTTCGGGTAATCTGATGGGAAAACCACACATTCACATATGGTTCAAAGTGGTTGACTCCATAATAAACTGAATAATGTTTAAAATAGTAATTATCTAAATAGTAGAATCTAAAGCAAAGAGCCTGGGTATGCTGTCTAGGCCAAAATACTCATGTGTAAAGGCAAACTGAAGATGCATTGAAAAGGTGCCCTTTAATTGTGCCTTGGTTCTTTGTCTTTTACAACTTTTAAAACACAATAACATGGGTCTTATGACAGGAGGACTACACACTTATTCCACTGGGCCTAATCACTGTAGTGTCTGTATACATGTAGACAGTTGTTGCTGCAGTCTGTAATTGTAACCTTGTATGAGCATAGAAGTTATTTCAAATACATCTGAAATATTTGCTGAACGCAAAACTAAGTAAACAAAAAGAACTACTCGTAGTTTCTTAATAATATGCATATCTGGGAATTCACACTACAAGAGATTTATCACTTTATAAATTGCTGTGATGTTACTTTTAGTTAAACACCAGACAATGGGTGAATATTTATTTGCCCTCTTATGTTTACTTACTTAATACAGACATAACAAATACTGGCATTCTAGACAAGTGCATCAAGCGACTGCTACAGTCAGTGACAGGGATCTGACCATTAGCCAAGTTATTACCATAACTTTCTTGACACTCGGACAGATTCCCATTAATCTAAACACAGTACTAACAGAATTCTGTTTCCTGTTGTTTTCTTTCACCAAAATTAAAATATGTTATATTAATATATGTAATATGTTATGCTAATATATGCAAATAAAAATACTACAAATATAAAACACCAAACACCAGATCAGAGTAGAGCCACTACTCATCCAAATCGAGAGGAGCCAGTTGAGGTGGTTTGGGCATGTGGTCAGGATGCCTCCTGGACATCTCCATCAGGAGATGTTCTGAGCATGTCGCTCTGGGAGGAGACCTCGGGGTAGGAGGTATAGGACACTCTGGTGAGATTATATCTCTCAGCTGGCTTGGGAGCGCCTACGAGCCCCCTAGAGGAAATGGTGGATGTGGTGGTGGTGAGGTGTGTCTGGATGCCCCTGCTGAGACAGCTGCCACCTGGTACCAGATAAGTGGCAGAAGATGAGCGCCGAGTCACTAAACTACTGCACATATGCACACACATTAAGCAATAAGTAACATTAGATGGTCATTTATACAGAACACAACTGAACTAGCAGTCCTCAATTATCAATGTGTGTCTACACAACCTACCACACAATATTAATCCTCTCTCCTGTCTTCCAGGTGGAGAGGATTACCCCCCACAGCATCTGCCAGACGACAGCACCATGAGGGTCTCTAATGCTCAATTAATACTACATAAATATTCAAGAAACAAATCAAAAATACTTGATAGTAAATGTGCAATGTGCAAAATGTTCTGTGCAAATCCTGCTACTAAACTGAGCAAACTGTATTCACATGGCCCAAAGCTGCCGTGCCCTTCATTACACAGCTGTTAAACAGAAGAAAGTGCTCTTTCAAATGAACTGAAAATGTATAACACAATGTGCTGAAAGTTTACTTCAGCACAAAAGCCACCATGCATTTCAAGTGTCCTTCAACACAACAGCTCTGAGTGAAATGATTTGTCTGTCATACATCACTTTTTGAAAACCCGTCTTGTGTGATGGTGAAACTGTGAACACTCTCAGCTACTTTTGTGCAAACAAGTTGTTTGGCTGAAGTTAATCAGCAGGTGTCAGACTTCCTGTTATTAAATTTGGCACTAGATTCATGTGTAGGTTTTATCCTGGATCAGTTTTAAACATCTGGAGAGAAGAAGGGTGGAAGTGGAGTGGGGGTTAAGGATAACCATGGAGAGGAGGGGGAAAGAGGCCACAGTTATCTAGTGGGTATATGGGTGGGGGGATGGGGTGAAGGATGCTGTCAACCTCCACCTGGAGGCTCTTCTCGCAAGCTCAGCATCTCAACTAACACTGGCTGGTGTTAATACATGGCGGAAAAGGAAGTTGATTGTTACTGTGAGAGGAAGAGGAAACAGCTTCCAGTAAATCATAAAGAAAACAGACAGTCTGATCTCAGCAGGGAATGTTTCTTTTCTGGCAGCTGTCAGACGGAGAGAGAGAGAGAGGGAGAGAGAGAGAGGGAGAGAGAGAGGCCTCTAAATAGGATGGTTATGTAACAGTTTTGTGTACATGAGTGAAAAGTGTAAATACAAAGAAAAGACTGAGGTGAAAAATGTGTCGTACAAAACGACCTAGTCAATTTAAATCTGAGTCAGTCAGGTTTATTTAAACAGACCCAACGCACACCTTTTGTTCTTGGAGAGCTTTGTAACACACACACACACACACAACACTAGTCGCTAGTCCTACATTATCACCACGCTTCAGGAAAAATGTGTCAGAAATACTCAGTGGAGGAAAAAACGGGGTTAAACAAGAGCCACGTGCTTTTCTCAGCCGTGTATTTAAAACCAGAGCTCATTCAGTTTGTGTAACAGTCGTGCCACACCTCCCATGTGTTTACTGTGGCTCCTCCCCGGTGTCACTGGGCTCTTTGTGCAGACTGCAGCTGAACATCATTGTTTACTTCCTGCTCATGTACAGCTGCTGCAGCCACATATCTGTGGAAGCCCAGGGAATGATGCTGTGGTTCCCCTCAGCCTCCAGCAGTGGAGCAACCCTGAGCTGAGCCGCGAGGCTGGGGGAGGGTGGGGCCGGGGTGATGGGGATGGGGGAGGGGGGCTGTGCTTTTGAGGAATGAGCCATCTCTCTCTCTCTCTCTCTCTCTCTCTCTCTCTCTCTCTCTCTCTCTCTCTCCACACACAAAGCAACTGGGCTGGAATAATTATGTAGCATGTGTAAAGCTGAACTTCATTCACTGTGAAGGATCGAGAGACCAAGTGATAAAGAGAGAAATGAACCCAGAGATGGAGAGAGAGAGAGAGAAAGATGGCTGACATTGCTATGGGTGAAGCTGTGTGGTGCAGTTATCACATTATTTACAGCAGAGGATTGAATGCATTGTTCAGTAATGAGCTGCCAGCCAATGGCCTGGCATCTGAGCTCCCCTTTTCCCAACTGGCCACAGGAGGCCCCACCACACACACACACACACACACACACACACACACACACACACACACACACACACACACCGACCATCCACACCCCACTGCTATTTCTCACTTTGTTCTCCTGCACTCGTGTGCGTGTGTGTGTGTGTGTGTGTGTCTGTATGTGTGTGTCACTACGATTGGACGAAATTTAGTGCACATATCTGATCATCTCGCCAACAAAGAAGCTCATGTGTGTGTGTGTTAGTATATACACACACTCATGTGATGTTAAATTATGAGACACCATCATAGACTGAGCCACCAAGCAGTATATAAATGAAGTCATTACAGGCAATTGCCTTCACCAGGACCAATTACAACATTGAAGAAGCCTTCCCCATCCCATGATAATATGGGATATGGGATAAGGCAGTGATATGTTGACAAATGCGAAATATGGAAATATAAGTAAATGTTGAAAGCTAACAGCAAAAGGTAGAGTTCAAATCCCTGTTTTTTCCCTTTTGTCAGACAAGTCAGTGATCATATATTTTTTTAATTAAATAATCTCTCTGTAACATTTGCAAAGCAACAGCGCCCCCTGTTGACAGAAAACAAAACATTTCATTTCTGACTCCATATTGGGAATTCTGTGCTTTAAATACAATTTATTTACTGTTGATTTCACTTTTCTTCTCCAAAGTTACATCGTGTGGGTACAGACATCTGTTGTGAAGAGTGTGAGGACAATTTTGAAGCTGCTAATAATTAACCTGAAATTAAATGTAAAATTAAAATGTAGAACAAAACAATAAAATGAAACAGACTTTTGATTTTGTTGACAAGCTCAGACTTTTAAAACTCAAGTGACACAGGTGAAACATTTGACAGTGCACACACAATAATATTGTGTTAATCATATATTTTTGTTTACACTGAGTGGAATCAGTACATCATTTCATCTCATTTTCCATCCAGCTATGTAATCCTACAGCACATTGTCAATACTACACCGTTTATTTCATACACCATTATGACCTGTTATATTTTAACTGCAGGGACGCTAGAACTTTTCACCATTGTTTTTTGTTAATTGATTTTTAGATCTATAAAATAGATTTTTGTGTGTTTTTTGTTCTTCTCTCTAACAATAACACTCAGCTTTCATTCTTTGTACATGCCTGACCAAAACTGGAAATAGGCTTTAATGACATCTAATGTAACCACAGCGTTATGGCTCTCATTGTTCTGTTGAAGATCTTTGTTCTTGTCCGTCTCTCGTCTCTGGGTTCGAGTGAGGAGATCTGTCCATCAGGCGACGCTGGAAAGAGCTGAGGCGAACGAGGGCCTCCTCCAGAGTGTCAGGTGGAACGAGGACACATAACCTGAGAGTGAGGACGCCACAATACAGTTCTTTTCAGAGAGTAAAAATACAACACCTGACCAAACCGGCAGACTTCACATCTCATACCTGAGGTGATGTCTGTCAGTGACTCCACCATGCTGACAACCCGCTCCTACAAACACACCTTCTTCCTGCAGTAACGTTTGACAGTATAGAATATCTGCCTCTTGATCCGACACCTGAACACACACACACACACACACACGCGTAATACTTCACAGTATCTCATTATTGATGTGACACAATCTATCAATCGATGAATGGAAAATTTGCTATCAACAAACACACAAGCAGCACTTGTGTTTTTATCCTTGGCGATTTGGCAGCATTCTTAATATCGTAGTTATTTCAATGGATCCACCAGTAAGATCCAGTACTCTAAGGATGCATTGTAAGCATTATCAGTTCTTGGAACAGCTCCTACCTTGGCTTCTTCTATAATGTCATCTGGTAAATCCAGACTGGGATATAGGTAGACTCCCCCCATCGCGCGCTGACAGCTCATCCCTGGTAAACCGTTCAGGACCTGCCACGCACGCTCAGCGTTCTGAGACAGAGTGACTCGAGTGAGGAGACTCTCCTGCATTGAAAAGAGCAGAGCTTGTCAGTATTAATGCAACACAGCACAACAGAGAGCCACACTGCATGATGGGTGTCACCTGTGTGTACGTGTCATACGAGGGGTCTCCAGGTTTTGGTGGGTTGACCATAAGATCCAGAGCGAGCTGCCCGGTCACTGGAGCACTGATGTCGCAGCACAGCATGGTATCGAGATAATGCATCACCTCTGGGTCCATGTTGATCACCTCCATGAACCCTGCCCTTAAACCACACCTGCAACACAGACACACAGGTTACTCTTTCAGTCGAGTTGAGTGAGGAGTGCAACAATGGGAATTAGAAATATTGAACGTCACTCGGCACTCGGCCACGAGTCTGACTCATAGTAAATCATATACTGGCTGGTAATAAGTGATCTGCTTCCAGCAATACACAGTGAGACCCACATCCACTGTCTCCTGTCACTGATTCAGTGATACTTTGGAATTTTGTCTAGATGAGTACTGAGTCAATGTTTTTGCTTGGATTTTTTTTTTTAAATGTTGGTTGCTCAGATTGAGGAACAACACGAGTTATAATTTAGGGTTAAATCGTTATTTAAACATTATTATATTCAAAAACATGTTGACATTCTATGTGTATTTACATCCGTCTATTAAAGGAATTTATTGCAGCATTTATTTGACCAACCAGCTTGTTTGGTAAAAGACACCTGTTGCCAGCAAACACTCCCACAACACAACAGACTCATATGTGACAAAAAAGAGACGCTCACAAATGTTGTTATAATATGCTAATATGTTACATGACAACATGCTGTTATAATAGTTATACAACAACATGCAGTTATAATATGTTAATAATATGTTACATGACAACATGCAGTTATAATATGACAGCAATATGTTATATAACAACATTCTGTTATAATATGTTGTTATATGTTATACAACAAGATGCAGTTCTAATATGACAGTAATATGTTATATAACAACATGCTGTGACGGAACTCACTCTCTCATGCAGGCACTGGATAAAGAGTGGAAGGAGACCAGCTGTACTGTCTCTGAGAGCTCTTTGTCCATCTCAAACAGGACTTTCTTATAGGAAATAAATTCTCTGTTTGGCCCATACACACTGTCCTGGTCCTTCTATGTGTATCTACATCCGTCTATTAAAGGAATTTATTGCAGCATTTATTTGACCAACCAGCTTGTTTGGTAAAAGACACCTGTTGCCGGCAAACACTCACACAACACAACAGACTCATATGTGACAAAAAAGAGAAGCTCACAAATGTTGTTATAATATGCTAATATGTTACATGACAACATGCTGTTATAATAGTTATACAACAACATGCAGTTATAATATGTTAATAATATGTTACATGACAACATGCAGTTATAATATGACAGCAATATGTTATATAACAACATTCTGTTATAATATGTTGTTATATGTTATACAACAAGATGCAGTTCTAATATGACAGTAATATGTTATATAACAACATGCTGTGACGGAACTCACTCTCTCATGCAGGCACTGGATAAAGAGTGGAAGGAGACCAGCTGTACTGTCTCTGAGAGCTCTTTGTCCATCTCAAACAGGACTTTCTTATAGGAAATAAATTCTCTGTTTGGCTCATACACACTGTCCTGGTCCACCTGCAGTGCAGAGGAGAGAAACAGTAGTGGGAACAAAAAGCTGCCTGTGAGTATTTCATCTAAATGTGAGAATAATTCAGTCTATAATCACCTCATCAGCCAAAAGTAAAAGTCCCTCAGCTGCAGCAAACTGAATCACTTCCTCTATAGATTTTCTGTCCTGCACGTGACCTACAGGGACAGGATCAGCTGGAAGGTTCAAACTGGGGACTTTTATATGTTTGTTGTGCATGTGTGTGTTACCTGTGGGGTTGCCAGGGTTACTGATGTAAATGGCTCTGGGTTTACAGTGACCCCTTGCTGCCTTCAGCGCTCGGTGCAACTCGTCCACCTCTGCGGCCCAGCCTCTCCCCTCTGTCAGCTGGTACGGCACCAGTTTGACATTGGCCTCATCCAGCAGTGCAGGCAGTGTGAGCGGCCAGGGCACAGGGGTCAACACTCCTGTCCGACTTTGCCCCTCCCCACTGGCCAGCAGCTTTACAACTACCTTAATCAAACACATGTATTCTATACCTATAGTAATGATACTGATTCAATGCTTCATCGGTTTATGTCACAATTTGGTGTAAAGGACAAATCCAATTTATTTCAACTTTTATTATTATTTTTTGTTTTAGACATTAATAATAAAGAATGTAATAAATGTAATAAATAATGATACTGTCATAACAACAGTATCATTTTACCATCAGGGCTCGTTGAGAACCAGCACAAATGAAGATGTCTTCGCTGTCTGAAGGAACTCCAGCATCTCGTCTGGTGATGAACTCAGCCATGCGTTGTCTGATATGGGGAATGCCAGCAGATGGAGTATAGGACCCTGCGGATCATATGATTATATGATACGCAATTTTGTTTGGCGTCCTTTAAATGTGAGAACTGTACTGGAAATACGTCCTCACCCACGCTTCCTCCCTCACAGACCTCCAGGAGACTCTGAGCCCTCAGCCTGACGTCCAGAGGAAGACGTTCATCTGTCAGCAGCTCAGGACACAGACACACCGCCAACACCTGACAAAACAGGCCGGAATAACAGAGGACGACATGTAGACGAGTGTCTCACTGAGACAAAATTCTAGTCTATTACAGGAATCAAGAAAGTCGCAGCACAGAAGACACAGACACAAAGTGAATGATACAAACTTACTAATGAAATTATGATACAGCATGAAACTACAGAGATATGAACAGTGACTATAAAAAAATAAATGTGAGATTAAATTTCCATTCATAAAATATATAAAGTGGTTAATTATGAGCTCGGATTATAAAATATGATATGTCCAACTTGAAGCGTAATAAACCACACACAACTGACCTGTCGAACATATGAGATGGATTTCACTTCTGCTCGGTGGGGATCAACTGAGGTGACGTCAATCACCTCTTTGAAGGATTTCTGTGACCCCTGCAGGACAACATATAGAATACAATACAGGAAGGGTCCATGCATGTTGGCCTGGTCACCAAAAGCCACCACTGATTTAACAGAACCACTTCTTATATGATAATTCACTGCAAAATGCTGCTACTGTTTGAATGAAAGTATTAAAACAGAATCTGTTTTGTAGTGATCTTTATCAGACTAATACAGATGCATCAGTGTAACTTGATGTTAATCAAGTTGTATTCATCCAAGGCCATTTGTTATTAAAAAAAAAAAAACATGACAGGGAGACAGGTTAACTTTTAACAGTGAAGCTGTTGGTTTATTAAATCTTTCATTTGAAATGCTACAAATACAATATTCTTCTCAAATCTGGTCAAGAAGAAGAAGAAGCCACATACATGTACCTGTAGCCTGCTTTGTATGTTTGCATTACACAGTAACACGTGTCCACAATTCACTTGTTAAATGAGACCACCGCTGTTTCTGCAGGAAAGTGCATAGCGACATAAATAAATCAATAAATACAGAGAAGTGGAAATTACCTGTCTGATCTGTTGTGTGATGTGTGCAGCCAGACTCTGCAGTGCAGTGTGTGGAGAGACTCTGATGGCCCTCACTGTGGGATTCACGTGCTGCAGGGAAGTCATGGTCCTCTTCCTGACCTGAATGACACACTGGCACAAGGTCGCAAATAAGCAGAACTGTGTTCACCCATTCATGTCTAAGAGGGAGGTGAATGTTTAACTGGTCTGTCATTTAAAGTGTTAGTTTCATCCAGAGTCCCCTGTGTAATAGGTAAGCTTTTATGGGTTATTTACATTGCGTCTAAACAGTACTGATGTCAAATGGGGACATGACCTTTTGTCATTCCTCCAAAAGTCTTGGTTCAGTGTTATGTGGCTCTGAGACGTTAATATACCTGAGCAGTAGAAAATATACCTGTTCTCAGTATTTATTTATATTAGTGTGAAATGATTCTCTGGAGCATAAGTCTAGTGTCAGTTAGTGAGCAGGTCTAGTGAGTCAGTTATTTCTAAAACGTTATTAAAACAAAAAGGATAAAATATAAAATATGAAGTTTTCACATGAAAGGTTATTGTTCTGAAAATGTGAATAAAAATTGATTACATTGCAGAAAGTTGAGAGAATGAGAAATTGTTATTACTCATTATTGAATCATTGGTTTATTCATCCTCAGTCACTCAACTAATAACTAATATAAAATAAATAAATAAAATAAAATCCCTGAAGATAAAAATCCTGAAGGTGTCTGCAGGCAAATGTATGAGGGTCCATGTTTGAACTGCGAAATCTGCAAACAGTATCTGATGGAGCTTCTTCTTCTTCTTCTGTGGCGTTTTGTGGCAGATGGCATCCAATTTGTTGCATTGCTGCCATGGTCATTACATTACACTACAGCACATCACATCCTTTCCAATTTGTCACCTCTTACGACCAGCAAGGGGGGGGGGTGCTGGTTCCTGGGTCCCCACGGGGGTCTGATGGAGCTGAGAGCAACTCACATGTGTCTGAAATGTTCAAATGTCAGTTTTTACCTGTTTATTTAAGCTAGTGTTTTTCTATAAGTGTTTTATTTACTTATTTATTCATTAATTTATCTAGAGGTTGGCACACCACCAAGCAAGGATGCTACAAAGTAACACATTGTAGCCTAATACAATAGATGTAATGACAATTGAATCATGCAATTAGTTGATACTCAGTCAGTGGGAAACCTGGGCCTGTTAAGATGAACACAGTGCAGCAGTGTTGACATCGCCTGGTCGTTTGCGGGTGAGTGGGAACATGTCAGGGTTGACGCCTTCCGCATGTTGTTACATTCATGTGTTCAGTTCAGATGTTCAGACTCACCTGCAAGCAACATCCAACACAGGTTCATTGTCTGCTGATAGAGTCTGATTCTATTGTCTTATATTAATTAGGCCTTTACTGCACTGCCACCTACTGACATGGAACAGTCAGTTGTAAATCCCTTATTTATGCTGTACATGAATGGTTTATGGTACAAAGGGGGGCGCTCTCCATGTAAATCATCATGTCTGAGCATAAAGTTACATAAAAGTAAAATTTTAAAAGTGGTACTTTTTTATTATTTCTGTTGATCTGTTTCAAGTTGGCAGCATGTTTCATTGCAGAGTAGATGTAGGCCTTAGTGTTCATCTTCATCAAATATGTTAAAACAGCTGTAACCCTGATATCATGCTGGTAGAGTTACAGTATACATTTGTTTACCTTGATCTTAACACGCTGCATCCTGCAGTGCATGTGTCTCACACTGACGGCTCAGGCAGGCATACATGAAAGAGCTTTATTAAATGAAAACTTGCACAGGATTTGTAACGCAGATTAATAATACTGGACAATTAGCATAGATACAGAGAGAAAACACAACTTGAGTCAGATTGCCTAATACACAATTGCTATAGGCCAAGAGGAGGACCTTTGCATAGACGTCCCTGCCCAGAGCCAGTGCAGCGTAGGGAGAGATAGAGAGGTTTGTGTCTATGGGAACGTTTAAAGGGAGCTCCGAGTACACAATACTCATTCCTACATAAAGTTACACTGTCGTCAAAGTCCATCATTATTCTTCAGTCATCTATTAAAACAGGATCTACACCTGTCTGATAAATAAAAGTAGTTATCTACAGTGAGAAACTGGACAGGGGGATGAGTAGCTACGTCATAAGATGTGATCCATGCAGTGGGTCGAGCTGATGCTGCGTCTGGCAGATCCAGGACCAGCGTGAACCACAGTCACTGCTTAGAACCAGGTGATGAGGGCTGGTCCTGGCTGTGTGGGTCTGATGTGAGGTGTCAACTGGAGCCGACACGTGCAAACAGAAACAGAGTTCTTTGCTCGTTTTCTGTCATAGCCCTTGTTTGTGTGTGTGTGTGTGTGTGAGAGAGAGAGAGAGGGAGAGAGAAGACACCTCTGGCCCTCAGTGCAGGTGACATTCAGGGGACCCACTCTTGCCGTTGTCTGGCCTCTCTGACAGTAGCATACATACGTTTAGAGCCCTTTTGAAGACGTATTTAAAGACCTTCACGTGTGGTTTGGTGAGGGATTAGTTCACAGTTGACAGTGCTCTCCCACGTCGAACGGGAAGGTCTGTGACCGGACCCCCCAGCAGCTGGGGGCCGAGTTCATGTCATCACCCCCCCCCCCAAAAAAAAAGAAAGAAAAAGAAAAGAAAAGAGACTTGGTCTTGATTTGGAGGAACACATTTCAGTCTGTAAACCCATTTCATGAGTAGTGGTCCGAACCACACAGCGGATTCCTCCTCCAGATTGTTAGTAGTTTTCCCTTTAAAGGGCCAATATTCCCGTTGTAGAGAAATCACTCAGTCTAACACTGTCTGAGACAGCTGAGTAAGCATAACCTATAACTCTACACGTTACAACATCGAAGGCACATACATGATATTTGCTTTTTGCTACGTGTGCCTGCTGCTCCCTTATTCCATCCAGAAATGAAATGTTTCTGAACCCTTCTATTTGTGCGACCTGAGTTTTCGTCTCCCTTTTATTCCTATTATTTCTCACGACAGCCTGAAACACAGGAAGAGCAATCATGATGAGCTCAGCTCTCAGTGTTTACATTTTTCACCTTATCAATCAATAATCTGACCTGATCAGACTCCACAGAATTCTTTATGTCTTAATTGTGCTTTTGCAGATTAAAATGAAGCTCTTACATGATGTGTGTTTAATATGCCATTATGATGGGTAGTGTTTGTCAGTAGATGGCTGTTGTTTGTATGCTGATGAGTGCGACCTGAGAGCCACACACAGCTGCTGCGATTAAGAATCGTTTGGGCAGTAAATGAGTGACATTTTGGCAAAACAAATAAAAATCTGTAATACATTTTAATTGTTGCTAATTAATTGTCTGCACCGTGAAACTGAGAACTGCTCCTTGACCTTTCACCTGTCATTCATGTCATCATCCTTCATCAGTTCACTCTTACTGTGTTTCAGCCTGAAGTCCATGATTGTTTTTATAGCTCAAGTTTTAGTCCATGAGATGTTTGTCACTTACTGCCCTGCTGCTAACACAGCACCGTGCTCTATATATATATATATATATATATATATACACATATATATATATATA
>JAFBJQ010001531.1:244358-276833 GCA_016785345.1 Trinectes maculatus
TATATATATATATATATATTTATATATATGTATAAAGAATCATGTCTCCTCTCCACTTGTCCGTGGATTGCAGTTTACTGCTGCAGAGAGCCTGTTTGTTCTTTCAGGCCATGGCCCACAGCTCTGGTGGCAGCAAGTGTCAGGCACTGGATGAGTTTATGAATTTAGCTCCCTCTGCTGGGTGAGAGGCTTAACTGCGCTTTGCTGCCACCTGCTGCCTCAGCTTCTCTCTCCTCTTCTTCTCCATCAACCTGGAACAGTAGATAAAGCTTTCATTAATATTTCTTCACTTGAACGTTAATGGGACGTTTTAATGTTTAGTTTGTCTGGACAGTTTGAAAAAATACTTCTATTAATACTACTATTCATGTATGTGTTGCTGAATTAAGGTTTTGGATCAAGCCAATAATTAGAGATCAAATTAAATTTTACTTTCCTAACATGAAGAATTCAGTTTGCAAGGCTACAATGTGTTGCTATGTAACAGAAGGTGACGATGATATGATTAAACAACATATTCATCCATGTGAGTGCATTAACGATAAAAGAGTTATGGAAAAATATAAAATTATAACAAATAAAAACTGAAACAATTAGTTGAATTATCCCTTTGGCTATTGTCATAAAATGAATTTGCACATTTTAGGTATAAATGGCAAAAGTTCACCAGTTCCAAATTTTGCAATGTGTTCTAAACTATCTTTTGGTATTTAAGTCAAATTATTAATCAAACGTTTGAGAATCATTTTTATTTGTTCTACAAAAGAATAATCTGACTTTTCACTGGTATGGATGGTTGATTTAATTTATAAAATGACTGAAGATGATTTTTTTTCCAAAAAAAACTCCACAGATTCCCAGAGCCCACGTTGATATCTTCACAACACTTGTCTAACCAACACCAAACCAACCAAAAAATAAGGTTACCTTTCACTCACGAGATACAGTAAAACAGAAAAATCCTCTTAGCCAAATCAACCGGTGCTCAGATGTTACATTTTGTTTGGTTTCTGCAGTTACCTGCGGTTCCGTGCCTCCACCAGCTCACTCAGCTGGTCCTGAGCCGCTCTGAGCTCCTCCAGACTCTGCTGGTATCGGAGGTCCGCTGAGCCCGATCGCTCCAGGAGGGAAACCTGGTTCGACAGCTCGCTGGTTCTGTCCCGCAGCAGCTGGATGGACGTGTACAAATTCTCATCGTCTTCCTCCTGCAGTGAAAATGGAGAGGAGCAGTACAGCTGTGGATGAGTGTGGATTGAAGCTTGTGTGGGTTAATGATCTTCTTAAGAATCAAGCTGTGAGAATATAATATAATATAATATAATATAATATAATATAATATAATATAATATAATATAATATAATATAATATAATATAATACTGTGTTGCTGAAAAAAGATCCTATAACAATATGAAATGGTTACACACATTATACTAACTATAGAACAATACCCAATAAAATATTATTGTTAATAAATTGTAGTATTTATGAATAATATAATCATCTAATATAGATATATATTAGATGATTATATATGATTATATATAATATAATCATCTAATAACAGCTTTTAAGTGCACGTGCCTATTTTAGCATAAACAGTAACCAACGTGTTATGAAAGATGAACTGCTCTGTTTGAAGAGATTTTTCATTCTAATAAATACATTCACAAGCATTAAAAACTGTATGTGGGCTTTTGTATCAATTCTCCATACTGTGAAATAGGCTGATGTACAAAATGAAATGATTCTCGGTCACACTGTGATACTGATACCTTTGCATTGACAATTTCAATGTGGACCAGAAGTGAGGCTAACTCCAGCTCCTCACTGTAGCTGTTCCTCAGAGGTACACTCCTGTAGCCTGGCAACACACAGCATAACGCAATATCAACACAACCAGACAGGAGACAGTGCTTCCTTCATAAAACTCCATATACAGGGGGTCCTTGTGTTACGACGGAGATCCGTTCCTGAGAATGTGTCGTAACCGAATTTCGACGTTAGTCGGAACATACATTCATTGTGCCATTGTGCATACATTGTGCCACTAGATGTCGCTATAACACCACCCTACAATAAGAGTTTACTATGGTGAATTGCCTTTTGTCACTGTAGGGGTTGATATCGCGAGTGTAAGGAGCATTTCCTTTAGATTTCTGATATCAACCGTGTAGACCCTGTGTTGTGAATAAACCTACGGTATTGCCACGATCTCGAACCCATCTGTGTCCATGTGCATCTCCTTACCGGCTGCCGCTGCACCCCCCGCCAGCCGTCCATTTCACATAAGTAAACACAAGGCAGAGTAGCCTAGCTGTGCTGTGGAGGTGTTGGAGAGCCGGCAGGCGCGCTGAGAGACAGAGAGAGCGCTCATGTACGTATTTACGGGGCAAACCGCTTAAGCCGAAACAAGGAAGTTCACGGGAGATGTGTCGTAACCACGAAAACAACGTAACTCGCGACCGTCGTAACACGAGGACCCCCTGTATTTCTAAACTTAAGTCCAAAACATGTAAACAGTCCGGTATCATTACAGTGTTTGGTGGGTTAGTGATGAACACTCACCTGTCCGGAGCAGACGGACAGGATAGGTTGCTTGTGCCAGGAAGTTGGGGTCACTGAACATGTCCTCCTCATAGACGGTGAAGCGCAGAAAGGAGAAGGTGGGATTGTGGATGTCAAACACAAACTGCTTCTGCACCCACACAGGATTCAGGCCGTTATCAGCTGGGAGGGACGAGAAGCGGCAGTGAGGCCTGCAGGTGGCACACTAACACAAACTGAACGAGCAGCGTTGCGGCATCAGTGGACTCACCCACAACGTCCGTCTTGTACTTGTAGTTGTCGTAATCAGCCCCAAGGATCTCCACCTCCACAAAGGGACAGACGATGCTGCGGCCATTTTTAGGCAGATGACGGGCTCCCAGCACCTGATGTGATTAAACAGATTGACTGGTAACATCCCAAAATAAGTTCAGTTCAGGGTCGGGATTTGTGTCCTGATCTCTCTGTGATGAGCCTGACCTGTAACTGGATGGTGATTGGCTCCACGTGCAATGTGTCCTTGTCGAAAGGGTCAAAGGCGTCGTCCCTCATGATGTCAGGCTGCGGCACGTAACCGCTGCCTCCTCCCAGCATGAACAAGGCCTGGTTCAGCTGCATGGGTTTATCTGCACACAGACATCAGACGTCAGGAGGCGGACCCTGAGTGTGTGTCCTTCATAGGACCTGACGACCAAGCCCACAACATCTCAACACACACACAGAGACGCACACACAGACAGACACAGACCTGGAGTCTGGAAGTTGAGCGCGACCAGCTGAGAGCCGCAGAGCCACATGGGCAGAGGGTCGTAGTTGGACGAGTCCAGTCTCTGTCCTCGGGGATAAACTCTGGAAAGCTGGCGGCGGTTGTACTGCAGGAAGCGCTTTCCTCTGCTGCGCGTCGCAAACTTCTCCGCCTTCGTCTCCGGGAAGGACGACATGTCCCTGTAGCACGCCCTCTCCGTCCCTATCTCTATAAACGGCAGGACAATACAGAGAAAAACAGACAGAAACACGGAGTCAGGAACAATGATAGGAAAATGTGGGAGGAGTGCGGGACGTTTGAGTCTTACTGTCTTCATTGAAGGGGACAGGTCTGCAGTAAACCACCAGGTCTGACAGCTCCACCGCGATCTTTTTCCTCCTCTCCATCTGTTTCTCCTCCTGCATCTGTCCACGCCGTGACAAGACAACCATATCTTTTACCTTGACTGTCAGAGGTAGCAATAACACGGCTGTTATTAACATGTTTACAGATACAAACTGTTTACTACAAACACACTGACTCGTGCATCAGCATTCTGCGCTGCCTCTCTGATCCTGCCGACCCAGGCGGTCAGATCCTCCAGGCTGTCTGCTGCCACGTCCAGGCTCTGAACCGGGTGAGAGGAGAGGTGCTGCGAGTGGACGGTGAACACGTAGGGCCTTGAGTTCTTGCCGTCTTTATGCACCACTGGACAAACGAGTGGAGGAGGAGCGGATGGAAGGAGGAGAAACACAGAGACGAGAGCTTAGAGAGGAAGCTGAAAATGTGACTGACGTCTTCTGTGACCAAACACCGAGGTACAAGTCACATTTAGATGTCAGCCTTCATGCAATAAGAAATTTTTATAATATGCAACCAGGATGATTATTTGTAGAATACGAGTGGTCTATTGTAAAATTTTAAATTTAACAAGGGAAAAGATCATAACAAAACTAAAGATTTTGTGTTTCGAAAAACATTTTTTTAATTCATTAAAAACTGGTTTTCAGATTCACCGGTGGCTGATCACATAAGAAACAGCTGGCTCCAGTATATCTACTGCTACAGCTCAGTTAAATACATCCCCTCTTTATTAACTGGACTCACCAACATGGCAGGTGGGCACATCGATGAAGCCTTTCAGGAACGTACCCAGAGGACTGTTCTCTGTGGACTGAGACAGAAGAAATTACAGGAATGACGACTGATGTTAGGAAAAAACGAGCGATTTCTTTGGCACATCGCTCCAAGTCTGAACGGGAACGCACCACTTCATCCAGCTCTCTGGTGGGAGAACTGGGCACCTCCTCCACGTAGTTTGCCGGAAACCACAGCTGCTTCTTCCCACCGTAGTCTCCTCGCCACCTAAAGACAAGTCCAAGGTTACTGACAGGTTCCTGTGGAGGAGTTCCAGGCCTGCAGGAAGTCACATGCTCACCAGCCGCCCTCCTGCTTGTCCACGTTGAGGATCAGAGCCTGTTTGGGGAAGCACAGCTCGTCTTCTCGCTGAGCCCGGTAGTCATAGAGAGCTTTGACCGTACACTGCAAGACAGCAAGACATGAGTCTTCTGCAGCGGCCATATTTGTCTTTTCTTCCATGTGAATCTAATGATCACATTTGTGCAGAACATTTTACATTGCACAAATTGCTTCACATAAAAAAGACAAATGTTAACATCATAATGAAAAATCATAATTCACTATGCACTGTAAGCAGAAAGTTATCACAGCAATCACCCACTGATGTGCAACAAAAAAGTTGCCTCTGTTATTTCCTCATTCCTAGAATATTTCTGACATTTGTTTCTTCTTTCAAACTTTTTCATTTCTCATTTTCTTCAGCATGAGTCATGTTGCTCTCAGGCCCTAATAACAGTTTATTAAAACCTTGTTGATTTCTTCATTTTTAAACTTATACGCAAAGTTTTGCTGACTGCAGCAGAAAATTGTATCTATAACAGCAACATCTTGCAGACATTATGATAAGACATGACACTGTTCTGTGACGAGGAGCTGATGAATCACTTACCCGGGCTGTGGGCATCTTATTGGCCTCCACATAGAAATGAGGAGTGCGGACTTCATACAGCGCTCCATAGTCAAGCTCCTGAAAAATGCCATAAGACTAATGAAGGTGAGCTGTGTGGCTGTCGATGTTAGTGAATGTGTGGAAAGGGAACAACTGGAAACTGTCACTGTGAATTATGAATATATCTGTGATCAATAATTATTATTCAGCGCAGATCCTGATCCCTAACAATAGTAAAAACAGTCATCATATTCCAAAACCTAAACCTGAAAATATTTTTTTCTTTTATTATTTTCATGGGAATTATTTATAGGATTCGTACATTTAAGCAATGACATCATGTGACTGTCAGTAAAGTGAAGAAACACTGAATGTGGTGCAGATACGCTGCCGGGTCTCGGATGCAGTGTGTGTGTGACTGACCGTGGTGCCCATCCGGTCCAGTGTGTCCTCGTTGATGGGGTAACGCAGGCGCATCTTGCGATAAAGAGGGTGTTTCTCATAGTAACTCACTAGATCCACCAGACTCTCAAACTCAGCAGAGCTGCCGAGCATAAAGAGACGGCCCTCCTGCTGGATACGACAGTGTTTGATCTTTCCCTCCGCCCTGCACACACGCACACACACACACACACACACACACACACACACAGAACCCCAGAATGAAGTGTCATGTCATTCGCTCCTTTCAAATGAAAAAAATACGTTTGTGTTAGCATCATACCTGAAGGAGATGGCGTAGGAGTTGTGTTCGCTTCGTTTCCTCACCAGGAAAGCTCCGTCTCTGGGGACACGCATCAGCATGTGTTCAGCCTGCACACGGGACAGACTGGAGTGATACCACCTACAAGAAATAAAAAAAAATCGCACAGCGTTCTCAACCACAGCCGTGAATCTTTCTCACGCTCTATTTAACGCCATGAAGCCCTCACTCTCTGCTCTCGTGTGCGTTGGGCTGCGGGACGGGGCTGCCCAGTCTCATCTCGAACTCATTGCAGCGCAGCGGCGTGTCCCTGTAGTGGCAGATGAGGCGGTAGAGGCTGTCGAACACCAGGTTGTCGGTCAGGTAGAAACGAGTGGAGCCAGACTCCTGACGCGAATGGATCCTGCAGTGCTGGACACGACCGGAGCGCCTGGAGGAGGAGGAGGAACACCAGTGAGGTTTCTTCTCCTGATCGATAAGAATAATAATAATGATAATAATGATAATAAACAGTTTCCTGTGTGTTTCGGTCACTGACCAGAAGGAGAGGGTGTAGTCCCCGACAAAGGTCTCACTCTCTCGAACCAGAAAGGTGCCGTCTTTGGCTCCGCCCTCACAGTACTCCTGCAGCAGCTTCTCAGCCACCTGTCGACCATCTCGACCTCCACCCAGCTTCCCGTGGAACCAGCGCTCCGCACAGTGCTGCTCGTTGTTGTTGCACTCCTGACGAGTGAGGTACGAGACAGAAAACACAGGCACGAGCATCGATACACGTGAAGATGTCCTTACACCAATAAATGTTGTGAATCATCCATCCATCATCTACAGTTTGTCCTTGTGAGGGTCAAGGGGAGACAGTCCAGACTGATGATTACCACTGTGTTCCACCCTTCTACTAAGCTACAACGATCATCACCATGATGATAACCCCCTGCACCATCTTCATCAGCTTCCTACCTCTTTTCCTTCATCGTCCTCCTCCTCGTCAGCTGTCTGATAGTGGGACGTCTCCTCCGAGTAGTAGATCTTATTAGTGGTCAGGACAAAGTAATGCGGAGTCCATGTCTGTAAATCAGAAACACACATCAATAGTACAACACCAAAGAGCCCTGCCTAACAAACGCACACCGACTCACTACATACGTACATGGTCGATGGGGTCTTCGAGGTAAAGGATGCCGTTCTTCAGTGAGTTGCTGATGTCGTTTTCAGAGTAGCTGGCTGATGTCACCTCCTCATACAGGGTTCCCTCCACCAGCTTTTTGTGCTGCAACACAACAATACAAGGTTGGAAAGCTTCACTATACTATTTTGGCTGTGTGCTCATCCACAAAAAGTTGGCACGCCAACACAGCAACAGCGAAGGTTTTGCTGAGACTGCACCTTCCATCCAAAATCAACTTACCTTGATGAGGATCTTCCTGCGGAGCTGGTAGGGTGACGGAAGCTCCTCTGCGTTGGTCTCCACCGGCTTGGTGAGCAGCAGATCTCCAAACACCTTCTTGAAGTGTGTGGCCATGTTCCTCTGCTGGACCACACTGCAGTGGTCCTCAATGGACAGGATCACAGGATACCTGCACAGACGCCACAGCTTTATGATCAGAATGGATGGATGGATGGATGGATGGATGGATGGATGGATGAGTCATAGTAGCAGTAACACAGTACAATTAGGCAGGTGAACTTAGCTGCATCAACAACACACTTACTCAGATGTGATGAAGGCGTGTTCTTTGATGGTGTGCAGCACATCCAGGAACTTAATCTTGGTGGTTAGGGTGTGGCCGTGATAGATGATTGGAAGGTCGTCCGGCCCGTCCCAACAGTCAACTAAGATGAACGGACAAATTCTCAACTCTCAATTCTCAACAGAGGCTTTTAACTATGTTTTTTTTTAACTTAAAACTAATAAACCGGTTAAGAATAATAAAAGAACACAACAACGTAAGAGATTTGTTCAGCAGTAAAGTTGACCATAAACATGTCAGGAGATCCAGGTGTTGTTACAGCTTTAGCCAAGGACAGAAGAGACTTTCCTCAGACGATAAGAATCCAGTGAAAATCTTACGCTCGATGCAGCGGCAGCCGATCCTCAGACAGCGAGCGTAGGCCTCCAGAGAGGATTCACTGGAAAACTGGTCACCTGTCAGGTAGCTGCAGTTACATGGAAACAAGTTCATTAAAGCTGGGAAACAAAGAAATACTGTTTATTATTACTATTATTATTGTTGTTGTTGTTGTTATTTCAGGTAAAAGCATGATAACATTTTGTGCACATTCCTACTATACCCAGTATATTTAAATATATATAAAATTCATATTACATATGCAATGCTTTGTATTTTTGCTTTCATTGGTTAAAAGGTTAATTCGTCAGTCGTTGATTTCTGAATGAGGTTTTATGTTGATAAACAGCTGAGATAAGAGTTTCAACATAGCATTCAATAAAAACACATCTCAGTCTGACCTAAACTGATCATTCATCATTACGGATTAACACGTCTGTGGTCTCAGACGTGAACATTATACACACACAGCATAGGACCTACGTGTTGTGTGAGGAGGAGATCCAGTACTGAGACAGAGGTCTTTTCATGTCATCATGAACAACAGGTGAAAGTCGAGGGTCACACACAGTGTTCTCTTTAGAGAACAGAAAGGTCAGGAACTAAGAGACAGAAAAATGATCACACAGAGGAAAGTAAGAAAAAGTATGAAAACAAAAATCACTATTGTGCAGATTTGTGAGTTTGTATATAGCTTCACCTCATCCAGTTGGAGCATTGGCTCGGGCTGCACGCCCCCCTTCATGTACCCCATGAGGAACTCTCTGACGCGGCTCAGCTCTGACGCCCAGGACTCCTGAGATGAACCAGTGAATACAACGTTTTAAATACAGACTTTTACACAGCGTTTTTTTTATTTGTTTTTTTTTTTTAATTGAGCTGGCGCCGTACCTTCTGGTCCATCTGTAGGAATTTCTGGAAGTCGTAGAGAGAGATCTGACACAGCTCTGGTCTGTCCACATTACTACAAACACAACACATGTCATGATGTAAGGTCAGCAGAGGAGGGAACGCCTGAGGAAGGTACAAAAGACTGGCAGAAGATGAACGACAACATACACACAGTACATCTGTCTGGCAATTATTCTATGTGTCTATATGTCTGTGTGTGTGTGCACAAGGCAGTGGATGGTGAGGAAGAGGAGCAGGTGGAGGTGCAGGTGCAGGGACTCACCGCAGAGGGAAGGAGAGCTCCAGCTGCTCTATAATCTGGGAACAAAAAGGGGGAGGAACCAGGTGACGGACAGGTGGGAGGAGCCAGGTGAAGCATAAACAGTTCGGGCTCAGTGTGGAGCCTCATGTGGCGCCAGTGCAGAGGTGGAGACCTACACAGTGCTGGTGAATTTACTCAAATACTGTACTCAAGGATCATTTAAATGTAGGTTTTTGCTTGAATATCGTCGTATTGGCGATGTAATATAATCAGAAACTATGTCCGAAATGTAACATTTCTATTTATTTTTGCGTTAATGTGATAAAATAAAGGTTGTAGGTCAATTATAATCTGCACAAACAAAAATCAGGTACTGTTGTGCAAATACGAAGAGAAAATCATTTTCTTCTTTTGTGTTTGAACTGCTTTTTTGGAAGTAAAGGATTTGAGTATGTCTTCCACCATTCTGTGTGTGTCTGTGTGTGTGTGTTTCCTTTGCAAAGCTAAAACTGACACTCACACTCCTCTGTGCATCAAACATCAGCGTTCTGTAGAGCTGTGCAAAGTTGGGGTACGACAGATCGCTCCTGGCCTCCACCTCCTGTGAGTGAGGTGGAATCAGAGAAGTCAGACCAGAGGTGGAAACACATGTGTTAATATACACTGAGGAAACACTGCAGTCTTTTCTATGTGCTCTGACCTGGAGCTTGTCTTTGAGAAAACGCATGTTGGGGACTCTGTAGTTGATCTGAGGCAGCAGAGCTTTCACGTCTTTCACAGTGATGCTGGAACAGAAACAGGGACAGATGTGCATTAGTGGAACCTGAGGACAGACTCTGGACTCAATGACTGACTGACGTTAGGACTTCAAGAGTTTCTCAGTAAAGATCCCATTATGTTAGATATCTTTTCACCAGGAGATGGCAGTGTGTGGTTCAAGGAGATTTTCCTTCAGGACTCAGGCAGGAGATGTGTATTGGATATGTTTGGTGATATTCTGCTACTTTCTTGAAGTGAAACTAAAAATAAATCCAATAATGATATATATAATACACACACACACACACACACACACACACACACACATATATATGTATGTATGTATGTATGTATGTATGTATGTATGTATGTATGTATCTCTATCCTTATATCTGATTCCACTGTGCCTAAATGTTTCCAAAAACTGTTTCAAACACATCACTGAGTCAGACCAATGCAATCCCTTCATTACACCAGCGGTCTACTCTGACTCACACACACACACACACACACACACAACACACACACACACACACACACACACACACACACACACACACACACACACACACAGCATCCTGGAGCCCCAAAGACCTGCTACAGCACCAAATGTAAATTAATGTGAAGCCAAATATAGTTCTATTCTATTCTTTATTTAGTCTTCTTATAAAAACTAACGTGCCCAGCTGTTTAAGATGTCCATGAACATCTTCAGCGCAAAATAATCAGCTTGACCAAAACAATGACAAAAACATACACACACACACACACACACACACACACACACACACACACACACACACACACACACACACACACACACACAATACACTGTAAGAACCAACTTTAAAAAAACAAACGGCCTGCCTAAGACACTTCAGCAGCAGACTTTGTTGCCATTTCCGAGACTAGAAGAAACTGTCATTCTTGCAGTCTGGACCATGCTCTGCTAGAGATAAAAGGTGAAATAAAAAGCTGCATGTCTGAGAGGTTTTATAAAGGAAAGGGTGGACCACTCATGCAGACACGCTGTTGCTTCTGTCTTTGACTCCACGTCTTTTTTTTCCTTGGGCAAACAGCACATGGATAACCGCTTCAGTTGATTAAGAAAACACATGCAACCATGAGGCGTCAGTGACAGTGGAGTGTGGAGGGAAGCGAGAGGAGCAGGTAGGAAAAAAGACAAATCCAGGTCGATGCTCGGAGGCGGAGACAATCCCTCGAGGTCAACGACTGACTGTGGACACCGGCAGGTCTGATATCTCTCCTCCCAGTCCAGCTCCTGCTACTGTTACTATTTTCACAGGAGACAGGAAGTTGCCCTCTTGCAGGTCCAGCCCATCGCATCACTTCCTGCTCCTTATCAGGCAGCGGCAGGCTGTTTGTCCTGGAGCAGCTTCCACCCAAACAGAAGGCTGGACTTACGGACATTAGCACGAGAGAGAGAAACCCACTCTGACGTGTGTGTGATGTGTGTGTGTGATGTGTGATGGGTGATGTGTGAGGACTCGGTCAGGACAGACCCCTCAACATTGGCAATAACAAGGTCTTTGACGGCACGACGATCTGGTTTCACCTTCACTTCCCACCCGCTGTGGCCAAACCACCAATAACCACTGAGTGTGAAGGTGTTCACCGGCGCCTCACCCACCTGCCCTCGTGGCTCCTGTCCATGACTTCAAACTGCTTCCTCAGCCACCTGGAGAAAAACGAGAGACGTGAAAAACAACATCTCTTAATTAAGTCTTAAATTGAACATTAATTCATTTTAAAGGAAATACAATTCTTATGGAGAGGGACGAAACCGTTGTGGTGTATTGTGGTGTGACAAGGCAGCAATGCAACTGGGGTCGTTTTCCAACCGCCATTAAACAAGAGAAGAAGAAGGAAAGGAAAACATGCCACCACAGCTCTAATGTTGATCCACAGTTTGAGCCAGAATCCAAAAGCAAATAGATTTAAGCTGCAGATTGTCAGGTCGGTTCCTGTTCACAACATCATGTTTGGCCTCTGACTGCTGTTAGCAGTGATTGGATGGATTCTCCTAACACTGCTCTTAATCCTTTGTGCAGATGAGTTTTTGTTGTATGAATCACTGAAAACACTGCTTTAAATACAGGGTAATGTATGCAGATCTGCTGCTGTCACTGTAGCTGATACTTCTTTCATTCAGTGTTTTGTATTTATTCCACTTGTAATGATAATTACAGTCAATACTCTGCAGGCTATAAAAACCCTGAGCACAACATGTCCCCTGCAGAGACAGCCTGTTTCCATGTCCAAAACACGCATTGTCCTCATTTCTAATAACAATAGCTGCAGTATTGAGGACAATTCAAGTTTCAGTTCGACTTCAGGCAACGAGCTACAGTTACACAGTGAGAAAACTGAGACGCCGTCTCCTCTTTGCCCACTGAATCCACTCCCCAAACAGTTTACACAACCCCCGTAAACAGACAAAATTAGCATTTCCATTTCCACTGACCATTTCCAAATATATTCTGTCGACAACACAACTCTGTCTCTCCCGCACATCCTCACAGCCTCTCTCTGTTCTCCTGCTCCCATCCCGGGAGCCAAAGACTGCCTCCGCACATTTCATCTGGAGTAAACATTTCTATCCCAAAACAAATATTTGTCCTCTCCTCCGACCACCGGCCTCCTGTCCGGCCCGGACTGCTTCTACTTTTGATGTGACCAGGTATCAGACAGGTAATCGCATATGCAGAAGTTGTACGAGAGTGTTTGTTGCGTCCTTACCTGATTTGATATCTTCTTGCACTGTATATTTCCTTTATCATCATCACATTTGAATTGGCTGATTTTAGCAAAAGTCCAATATTCATACTTAACATGTTTGTTTGGAAACACATTGTCTAACTGTATGTTATTGATATTATTCTTAATATTACACAGCTTATGACAGATTTTGCATTTGTGAGTTGAACATATGGAAGCAGTGATCACATACACACACATGCACACTCACATGCACACACACTCACCTGTCGATCTGCTGTGGTGCCGGTGCTCTCTGAGTGTCAACCATCAGCCAGTTGAGACCTGTGACCCACATGTTGACCTCCTCCTCACTGAAGGCTGTGATGTCACAGAGACAAAAGGGTGGGTTCACATGGTTAAGAATATATATGTAGAAAATAAAGGAAAAAGCAATACATTACATAATGTACTGTAATTGTTTTCTAATTGTAATGATTTAAATAATATTATAATTGACACAGAAGTTGAAGGTGTATAGTTAATAGTCATCGACTGTGAGGGGAGACAGATGAAAACCATCAGACCAGTGATGACCTTCTTCTTCTGTTTTCTTCTTCTCTTAGGTTAAGAGGAAAAGTAGGAAATGACAACAGATTTGAATCATATAAAACTGATCTGATTCTGGGCAAATGACCTCAACTTTTTAATGGACTGTGAAGGGAAGAAAATCTCCTGATGTAACAAACAGTAATTGTGAAAACATTGGAGTGATCACCTATGCACACTGACACACACAGTATGCTCACACACTGACCAGCCACGCTGAGCGTCCTCAGGCGAAACTCCAGGCCGTACAGCACGATGAAGCAGTGGGCGGAGTCCAGTTTACGAGCCTCCTCCGGGTAGCGCTCAAAATCACGGGAGCCCTTCCCCAGCCGCAGCTCCCGGATCTCTCGGATGTCGACTGGAGGAGGGAGGCAGGAAGGAAGGATAGTGTTGCATGAGAACAAATATGCACAACCATAAATCACAGTTGGGCTCGTTGTTCGTGTCCCTGCCAAACACACTGAAAATTGCTGCCGAGGAGCTGAACGAATGCTCTGTGTCCAAAGGGAGGCCCACAAACATCTCAGCTGTCTGTGGCAGGATGCTGCGAAATAGCTCAACAGGACTTTCCAGCAGCAGCAGCAGCATTCAAACAAACAGTCGCTTTCTGCAGCTTCCCTTCTGCACCTTTATTCAGGAGAAGGATCTGACAATCTTGGAGGATAGAGGTTCCTTAAACGTGTAGTGGCATAAGCAACTTTGAGAGAGGAATTATCCATTTTTGCCATTTTCACCTAAACGCACTCGTCTTTTCAGAGGTTTTCTGTCCAATGACTCCCGTTTGCGTCTTAGTTTCTGAAAGGCTCCGATATTTAAGTGCGTTAACACTATTTTTTGAAACTCTCCAACGATGCTCCTGAACAGAACACCAAAAACCATTCCGTCTCATGCATCCGTCAACAACCATTGTTATCCTGTTTGCAAACCTCGCTTGTTTTACCACAAGAAATTTTTAGTGTACAGTACAACGTCAGAGAAATAAACACAAAAGAGTATAAAGTAACAACAATATACTGTGTAACTGAATAAAGCGTTTAATCAAAACTGAGCAGCTTACATGGAAACATTTTCCATCAAGCTGGGTAGAAGAGATTTTGGAGAATGTTGTTTAACAACCCTCAGGGTGTTCAGCCGCGATTAGAAGCAACTGTTGGTTACACACAAACACACTGGCAAGGTATTAGATGCAGTCTTGTTGTTTTTATTACTGACTGGTATTTATTTTTCTGAAAAATGGATCTTCAGCACTGTGCCTCACATGTCATGATAATATACATTATATACCAACCTGATGCAACAAGGAGATGTTTAGGAGCAAAATGGTTTCAGATCATTAACGCATTGTAACCCTTTTTAAATAAACCATGTTTTTAATGAACTTAATGAAATACAGCAGTTCTACCATAAGAGAGAATTAATAAACTTTTATCTTAATGTTAATTTCCCTTAACCTGCAAAGCATTAAATTCAGATTCTTAAGAAAAAGTTTAAACTATTTTTAAGTTAGAATTGTTTCAGTTGCCTGAGCAAAACTCTGCGTTCTGCATATTGTGTTTAATTTGTATTGCTCTGAACAATGGTAATGAGTGATGTGTTTGTGTCTGTGTCAGTCCAAACCTGATTCTTGTCTAAATTCCACACATACCAGCTATATGTGTACTTGGTGTAAAAACAACACATTTATGGCAGGTTGCATCAACACATGCGATCGTCAGTGACTCATCGGCACAGGAAGGGTTAACAGAGTGGCGCAGTCGAGGGACTGACCACAGAGTATGATGTCAACTCTGGACGTGACTTTGACACTTGCAGCAGTGGACACACCCACTAAGAAAAGCCTGGCTTATTGACAAAGCAGATGTCTGGTTTACACACACCAAACATAGACCTAACACACACACACACACACACACACACACACACAGGTCCTTATAAGACTGGATGTGGCTTTTAACACAAACTCCAGCCAAATAAAAAGAGGAGTAATAAGGAAGGAAACAAACAGGGGACATAGGGTCCAATGCTCATGCTGAGCACATAGTATATAATCTGAAATCAAACGAAGCCAAGAGCAGAAATCTGGTTCCTATCTAAGGCTTCTGCATGAGAAGATGACAGGCAGCATGTTTGGCATGAGATTAAGAATGAACGCCATCATCCTTTGATGGCTCCATACTACAAAGGTTTAACACTGAAATCAGGAGAATATGTGACTGAATCTAAATATAAGTTCTCACCCAGACGCAGCCTGCTCCCCATTAAAGTGAAATCTGCATTAAATCTCTTCAACAAAGTCTGCTCTTACTTTGACCTGCTCACAACAAAGCAAACGTGTGCATAACCTGATGTATCTTGTTCTTCTCTAAGCCATAATGTATCATTGTCAAACAACTATGAAAGACTAGTCATAGACAGCTGCACCGGGACAATTTCCTTCAATCTAATTTACTCACAACGTAGTATATTTGCAATCTCTAGTTTTTTTTCATAAACATCCCCCTTTTATGGAAATGATCAATGAAAACTACATTTTGATTAATCTGCCACAGAAAATAGTTCCCATCAAACGCATATTTTCCTCCTGACTATTAAAAAAATAAAACCGACAGTAAACAGCTGTAAATAAAGCAACACCTGAGTGGACCGCTTTGAGGAGACAACTGAAAAACAAGTAGAGAGGTCAGATAACTAGTGATACCCAGACCAAAACACATTGTTTTAAATAAATGTTTAGATTTATAACTTAAAATGTATTATTGAAATATTATCTAAACCATTATTTTGGACAAATCTGAAATCTACATTTAAGCTACTGGTATTAAACATTTTCATACAAAATCTAAGACGTCACCTTCAACACTGACTCGGTTTTCATTTAAACGACTAATATTAAAAGTATGTCAAAAACCTGTTTGTTTTGTTTTGACTCTGCATGGTCTCAACGTTATTACTTCCTGCTGTTTATTGTGAATGTAGGACAAGAAGACAAACAGCAAGCACACACTCTGCACATCTCACACATCACAAAGACAGAGACAGAAAAGACTATGCACACACACATACACACACAAACACACACACAGACTTTGCTCCCATCGTGGCCTTTAATCCTGGTCCTGGCTGTAAACATGGCTGAGATAAAGAAATCGCTAAGGAAAAAACTTTGACAACCATCACAGGAGGAGAGAGGTGAGGGCAGATGACACAGCTGGAGACACAGCAGACTATAAGACACTGCCAAGAGAAAAAAAAAACTCTCTGTAATGATTTCAATAGAGGATGTGACATTACACGGACAATCACATATGCTAAGCCAGTGTATTTTTTGAACATACCAACTGTTTAATCCCACAGCATGATAGTATTGTTAAGGCAAAGCGATGGCCAAGAATCCGCCAGTGAGGAAGTGGTCAGAAGAAGGAAAATTGAAAAAAGAAGTGCTTTGATCAGGGCAGTGAGACACAGTAACATCTGGGAGGCTTTCCAACAGCAGAGGCACCTCAGACATGAAGACTGAAGACACAGATACAGACGCTGATGTTGATCTGTTTCTGCTTGACAGGTGGACCAATAGTTTCAACCCCAGTGGATCAGCATTGTTTGGTCCCGTTTGCTAACACTGGACAACAAAGACTTTGCTACTGAGGGAGGTCCACATGTTCTAGACCAAATCAGGTACGCTGATTATGAATCTGAATCAGAATTTGTCCAGCGCATCAAGATTTGAAGTTATATGCATGGTCAACTTTTTCAGACACACGCAATTTGCAATGCCCAGCTGCTACAGTTTTGCAGATAAGACAACATCCACACCAATGTTATGATATCCAACCATTCCTGTAACTCAAAATCCTGACGTGCAGTGCAGATTATGAATTCCGATTTGGAATCAGCAGACTGATTGGATATATATATATATATATCCACTGGAATTGGAAGTCTTCTGTTACTGTAGATTCCTAAGGACAATCAAATAACTCCAAAGTTATAACTCTGATGTATTTGTGTTTGTATAAATGTCATTTGTTTGATGACACTGTACATTATATTTGTTTTGCTTTCGGTATTAGAAAGAAAGTATCCACTTCCTAAGCAAACCTGCTGTGGATCCTGCCATATCTCTCTTTGGGTCCTCAACTCCAGTTGTTAGTTTGATTGCATTGCCAGCACGTGTTGTGAATGTGGGGAGGGACAGTTGGGTTGGTTTTCCCATTGAGTTCAAATAACAAGTCTTTCACCAGAATCACTGACTCTCTTCTTTGTCAGAGAAGCACATACATACATACATACATACATACATACATGTATACATACATACATACATACACACATACATACATACATACATACATACATACACATACATACACATACATACACATACATACATACATACATACATACATTACATACATACAGTCTTAGCTGTCTCAGCAGAAACTGCTAAGACAGAGTGAGTGTTAACGCAGCAGCTGTGTGCACTGCTGACCTGAAACCACCAGCCGTTGATAATTGCAGTGAAACAAACTGTTCCTGGTACAGCTGGTGACATCACTCCCTGCCAGATGGCATGGAGGGATTTACAGGAAGTCACCGAAATGCAAAGGACAAGAGGGGAATGAAAAAGCAGTAAGAGATGGATACAGTCGATGGATGGATGGAGGGACAAATGTTTTTCTGGCTAAAAGGCTGTAAAATATTCATCCATCCATCTACTCTACAGCTATCAGTGAGGAGGCATGGGGAGAGAATACCAAAACCACACTAAGAGGCCCTAAACAAAAGGCTTGAAAAGAAACTCATGACATGCTTCATAACGTTTTATTAGCTATTTTACAAATAAGATACACATGCTTTAATAATGTATTATACTGGCTGGGTTATGTCCACAGAGGCGTTAGTTCAATGGATGGATCAATACATTAATAAAAAAACCACATGGTGATTTGAAGGGGGCACGTCAGTAAGTAAAGTAATGCATGGGAGATACGTTAAGTGATTAATATGTAATATTCATTTGTCACTATATTCCTTTCTCTTACAAGTCCAACAACAAATCAAGAGAGAGAGTAATCAGCAGTTGCTGCAGTCCTGCTTTTATCTGTTTTGTCTTGGTGGTGCAAACCGCCCTGACTATCAGAGGCATCAAGCACCTCATTTGTGGTCCATGTCCCTGCTTCCCCGCAGAAGATGCTGAGCCTTTTGTCCTTCAGCTGGAGACAGGAAGAGAGACACTCCCAGACTGATTAACCCACACTGCCATACTTCCCGTGCCTCCGGATTTTAATGCCCCCTCTACAGGAGAAGAGCTCACCTCAAAGAAAAACACTGATTTCAAGTGTTTGTGAAAAAACCAAAGGAGAAACTTGATGTGAAAATAATCCGAAGGAAAAACGTAGGAAACAAAATCAAACAGAAGGAGAAAAGGGGTGTGGGGGGAGGAGACTAAGGCGAGATCCATCAGTTAAATAAATAAGAGAGATTACTGTAAGACCAAAGTATCAGATGCATGACCTGCAGACCTCAAACGTAAATAAACCGAAAGTGAAGCGGAAATCTTAATAACAGGAGAGGGTGTTGGGGGAGGGAAATGGGAAAGAAGTGGAGGAGTTAAATTTGAGAGGCGAGAAAAGAGAAGGAGGAGGGAAAAGGTGGGCAGCTGAGAGATAGAGCTGTGGGAGATAAAGTGAAGGAGAGACCCACTGAGTTCCTGGAATGTTGTCCAGGGGGAGGCTGTTTGGAAAGGGCCGTTTGTGGGTTATGAAAGCACGAGTTTGGGTGTGTGCGTGTGCGTTTGTGTGAGGTGCTGTGTAGATGTGGTGTGATATGGCAGTGTAGGTGTTTGTCTGCTGGATTAGCGAATGCACCATCTACGTGGTTTATGATTATGGATAAATAATTGACAAGGCTCCGTGAGCAGAAACAACACCCACCAGTGTGCAGCTGTAATTAGTCACCGAGGAAGGAAAAGAAGGAAAAGAAGGGAAAACAAGTGGCCCTAAGCAGCTCAACGCCAAGCAACTTCACAACACACAGGCAAAAGCATGTCACAAGCAAGTCAGTATAACTGAGCAATACAACAATCGCAATCACGTAACAATAGAATTCATTTTTACTTTATTATATGTTTACCATTCATTTTGTTTTGCTGTAAATCTACCTTTAGAGCTACACAACCAGACTGATGACTGAGTGACAATTCTTTTTTTCCTACAGCAACAATTCAATTTCATGAGATTCAAATCCACAACGCTGGCACATTTGCGCAATTTTAGTGTATTAGAGGCTGCGTCTGCAATATTCTTCTCTCATTTTCACCCCAAAAACATGTAAACAAACACAACACAACACAACATGTCCTGTGCACTCAGCCCTACAGTAAACTGCACCTAGTCATGTCGTCATATTACTCATGCAACACAAATTAGACTTAGCACTGGGATGCCGTCAGCACAGACACTGATGTAGTCTTTGTTTCAATATGTTGCACACTGTCATGACAACAAATGTCAGCTGAGTCAGTTAATTTCAAATCAAACTAGCTTCAGCTCCCATACTGGAAACAAATGACGTTCACCCACCTCCACCTCAACAACCTCCACCTGACACAAAACGATACCAGGTCGTTCAGAGGAGAAGGAACCAACCAGCCAGAACTAAACAAGCAGATCAAACCTAAGAGTGGCTTCATCGGGAAGGAGTCGAGTAATGAAGGCCGCTAAGTTACAGTCGAGCCTTCATAACAAAGCCCACACTAACACATTAGAGCCGTTTGCCTGCAGCACGACATACTGCCAAGAAGCAGGAGAACGGAAGGCGACGACAGCTGCTGTTCCATCCATCTGCTCAGAGACTGAGTGGAGGCTGCATCAGTGTCTGAAACAGCCTGTGTCAGGATATGAGATTTGTTCATGTCACACAGCAACAATCAACAGTTTATCAAAATGCCGATCTTGTGCTTGGAGTGTGGAGAGTTCTCAGTGCTACTGTAGAGCAGCAACAAAATGAAGGAGAAGAAAGAGAGCTTGTTAACACCCGGAGTTGGCTGACAGGAAAACAAACCTCTCAGTAAAACTATTTCTATCTTGTTTGGGTGGAGTCGATTTTTTTGTTTTGTTTTGTTTTTTGAGAGTGCACTTCCATAAGGTTGGAGAGAATAACATGTGGCAGACAGAGGGAAATTCTATCATGCCAGGGAATGCTGCGACTTTTCTCTACTGCCAACAGACACTGCAACAAAGTAACAAATCCTCCCCCAGGCCACAAAATCCAGGGCACAGACAATGGCCTCCACGCCCCAGACAGGCCGATTCAACGGCACAACAGCCTGCTGCTTTACGTTTACCACTGCCACTTGACTCCTCTCCTCTCTCAGCCCACAGTCAGTCAGTGGGTCAGGAGCGTGGCGTGTCAGGCACACATGCAGGAAGCTCAGGGCCGGGCTAGGACCCACGTGGATGCAGCATTCTTATCGCTCTGGGGAGTTTCTGTGGGGCCGACACGGACAGACGCAGAGGTCACAAGGTCGCGATCCGTACGTCTGCTGAGGGCGCCATGACAGCGTTTCAAGACTGCACGACTGCAATATGTCATACACAGTCATCATACATATTCATTCATCTTTACATTGCACAACATAATTTTAAAGTTATTCCCAAACCATAGAAACAACAATCTGAAAACAAAGACTAACTTAAATGCTCTTTTATGGAGATTTCATCCACTTCAGAGAATGGACTTTCCTCACTCTTCATGGAGATGGTTACGTATTTATATGCAATGTCATATAAAACTGCATGTTATTTGAAAAGCATTAAAACCGCCATCTCCATCCAGGAACAATTCTTGGACGTTATCTTGTGTCTAAACATAAAAGGCCTGTAAGCCTGAAGACTCCATCATTTATATCTTTGTCCAACAAATCACTACAAATCACACGGCACAGAACAAGCGGAGCTGCCTCTGACACACAGACGTGGTTTTGGTTTGAAAGTCATGACACTGACCAGTGAACTGCACTTTGCAAACCATGCCGCACACCTGTCCCCTCAACAACACATCATTGACCTCGGTTACCACACGTGCAACAATCATGTTTAACAGTAGTGTCTGTGGATGAGAGCGATCAAATGCTGATATGTGTGTAACGATACGCCTGAGATCCCTGTGAGTTTTAGCTGAGGTGTCTCTGTCATGTCATTCACCTCTGCAATAAAATCATGCAGAGAATTTAAAAAAGTGCTCTTTTGCTGAACTGTGGACAACTTCACACATTTCACAGGAGAGGTCAAGAGGTCAGGAACCTCCACTTTACAGTGTGCCTACACACAGGGGAGGAGAGAGGCCCTGTATTTGTCAGCAAGTCCTCAGATACCTGCTGACACCTCAGCATCCTCTGATACAGAGACTGGGACCAGCTCACAGTGATGGAAACAATGCACTGCAGCTATGTTATAGGGGGCAGCTGGTACCGGTACACACTATGGTACAGATGACTTCATAACTCCCCACTGAAGTAAGCACTATTTCTGTACGTTTAGTGCATCTCTGTGTTTTATTGTAGTAATTTTGCATAATTCATAGTCATTTCTCAGCCATTTATGCTGATCTAGCATCTTGTGAGGCTGTTCAGTCTCTTTGTGGTTGACTATATTTGTCTGTAGTCACTATGAGTGTCTATGTACAAGTTTGGAGGTTTCTGTTGTTGTCTAACACTTCTCACCCAAACAGATCCACAGAGACAAACCATAATAAATACACAACAGACTGTGAAAGCAGAGTTATTCTGCTGTTAGACCCAGTTTTTAATGATGTTATTGCTGCTTTTAATAAACTGAAGCCTAATGTTGTTGTATTCATTTCAGGATGAGGACCAATAATGGTGACATCCCCACTCTGAAATGTCAACTTGAAGCTCTTTACACTGAGGCCATGAGGTTGTGTGTCTGTGTCTGTGTGAACCAACAAAAATACTCACTCTCTCCTTCTATTTTATCTGGGTTCCGACTCCACACTATCTGCCGCGTGTCCTGTCTGATCTGGAACGTCCTCCTCTCGGGCCTCTGGGACTTCTTCTGATAGAAGACGGTCATCACCGTGCCCATCTCCAGGCTGTGGAGGATGCGGGGACCTGCCTCTGTCCAGTCCAACATCCGGGAGGCCATGATCGGACCGCCGGCCCCTGCGGCGCCAGCACCGGCCTCCTCAGCACAGCCATTGAGGCAGCCACTAAACCTGGCCGCACACATCTTCACTGCATAGCTCCACGTGAACCCTTCAGGATCGCAGGTCTGTTGTAGCTCCTCAGAGATGCTGCTGGACCTTCTAATCAGCTACTGTGTAATCCAACGTGTCCAAACCGCCTGGTGCCAGGAGAGAACGTTATTCTGGAGCAAACAGTGGCACACAGGAGAGATGGGAGCTTCTTGTTTAAAGGATGACAGCAGCTTCACATGAGAACACACCATCGCTCAGCAGCCACAGAGGTGAAGCACTGACACAGTCTGAGATGGGATTCATCCTCTGGTCCTCTGAGGAGGGGGGGGGGGGGTGTATCCCTGTGTTATCCTTTCCAGATGCTTCTGGCAGCGCACCAGCGAAACCCACAGGGGCTGAGCGCTCATCACCGCCGCCGGACTCAGGTTTCCACCCTGAACGCGTCCTCCTCCTGCGCCGCTCAGGCCACGACAGCAGCGCAGTCCGGGTTGAGATCCTGCTTGGACCGCCGCCACTGCCGCGTCGCCGCCTGCCGCTGCCGCTCAGGCGGCAGACGAGACGCGGTAATCTCGGGGGAGAGAAAGACGCCGAGTTATGTAAAGAGGAGCAGCGGGGCGGCGGAGAGGACGCCGGGCACCGGCGCGCGCCCTGCGGCGGCTTCACGGGGACACAGCGACGCGCGGCTGTGAGAGCGGAGAGCGGAGCGGCAGCTGCGAACCAGTCCACGCTCTCCCGTCACACACTGCGCCTCCACGCGCGCACAGCACCGCCGCCAGGACGCATGATCTCACACACACACACACACACACACACGGACAAAGTGCTGAGCGGAGTATGAGGTGGTGCGCGTCTACCGCCCCGGTTTCCCCTCACTGCTCCTCTCTCTCTCTTTCTCTCTGAGTCTCTCTCTCTCTCTCTCTCTCTCTTTGAGTGCCTCTCTCTCTCTCTCTCTCTCTCTCTCTCTCTCTCTCTCTCTCTCTCTCTCTGAGTGCCTCTCTCTCTCTCTCTCTCCGCTCCAGCACAGAGGTCTTGAGAGGAAATCAGGGCTACCAGACCGGAAAGGCTCTGATTTTTTTCTTTTCCTCTGTGCTGCTGTGGTACAGCGATCTGAGGGGAGGATGAGGGGAGTGAGGGGAGTGAGGGGAGAGAGAGACGTAGCGGTGTGCCAGAGAGGGGAGAGGGAGGAACGGCACAGGGCATAGAGCACAGCGACCCCTGCAGGTCTCCTGGAGGCCTGCAGGGGTGCTTTATTATGGACACGTTCAGCGCTGCTGTTGATAAAGTCGTGTCCAAAGGTCAAGCATGTTGACCTTTCAAGCAGGTTCATGTTACAGCACAGGTCCTAACGCCATGTTCCATACACCGTATCATGTGATCAAAGTGCAGAGTAAGGAGGTAGTGTTTGTTATGAATGAACGAGCCTTTTCCATTTCACATGGACAAAACTGTTCAATTTGCAACTTATTATCCTTTTACACACTCCACTATCTAAAATTACTATTAATACAATTATCATTATCATCATTATTATTGGTAGTAGTAGTAGTGGTAATACAATGAATTACCAGTAAAATGGATATATTGAAACAGTCGACTACAGTTATCTTAGGAAAATGTAAAATTGAATAGTATTGTGGTATATAACAGTTTGAGTGTTCAGACCTGTTGTGGTAACAAACATGGCCTCATCAGCCATCAGCTGAGGAACCTAACTGTGAAACGTCACTGATGTTACAGAATGGTGGTGGTGGGGAGGGGGGGGGGGGGTGATAAAATGTGGTCAAGTGCAAAGAGGAGCAGGAAAAACATGGTCACAGATCTTTTAGTGAAAGCCAGACGCTGGTGGAGAGCAGCACACAGAGAGGTAGCCTCCTCTCCTCTGGATCCTCTCTCTCTCTCTCTCTCTCTCTCTCTCTCTCTCTCTCTCTCTCTCTCTCTGAGTGTCTCTCTCTCTCTCTCTCTCTCTCTCTCTCTCTCTCTCTCTCTCTCTCTCTCTCCGCTCCAGCACAGAGGTCTTGAGAGGAAATCAGGGCTACCAGACCGGAAAGGCTCTGATTTTTTTCTTTTCCTCTGTGCTGCTGTGGTACAGCGATCTGAGGGGAGGATGAGGGGAGTGAGGGGAGAGAGAGACGTAGCGGTGTGCCAGAGAGGGGAGAGGGAGGAACGGCACAGGGCATAGAGCACAGCGACCCCTGCAGGTCCCCTGGAGGCCTGCAGGGGTGCTTTATTATGGACACGTTCAGCGCTGCAATTGATAAAGTCGTGTCCAAAGGTCAAGCAGGGTTCATGTTACAGCACAGGTCCTAACGCCATGTTCCATACACCGTATCATGTGATCAAAGTGCAGAGTAAGGAGGTATTGTTTGTTATGAATGAACAAACCTTTTCCATTCCGCATGGACAAAACTGTTTAATTTGCAACTTTTTATCCTTTTACACACTCCACTATCTAAAATTACTATTAATACAATTATCAGTGTTATCATTATTATTATCATCATCATCATTATTATTGGTAGTAGTAGTAGTAGTAGTGCTAGAATACAATGAATTGCCAGTAAAATGGATATATTGAAACAGTGGACTACAGTTATCTTAGGAAAATGTAAAATTGAATAGTATTGTGGTATATAACAGTTTCAGTGTTCAGCCCTGTTGTGGTAACAAACACGGCCTCCTCAGCCTTCAGCTGAGGAACCTAACGTGAAACCTCACTGATGTTACAGAGTGGGGGGGGGGGGGTGATAATATGTGGTCATGTGATGACAGTCAATAGACAAGTAGACTTCATGATAACACTGTGTTATCCGTGTGTGTGTGTGTGTGTGTGTGTGTGTGTGTGTGTAGTGAGAGCATTGTCCAGCGCACTGACATGAGACCGTCACAGATGAGACCTGGCCTCCTCCATGTCTAATCAGCTCCACATGTCTCACTGGGCGTATCAGTGTTTCTGCTAACGCTGGTCAGCAGGCAGCCAATCAGAATTCAAGGAAACACTTCTCACATATCCTGCAGCCGGAAAGCAGGAGGGGGCGGTGGTGTCGGTGCAGTGTTTTCAGAGGGTTCTCAGTGTTCTTCAGTTTATTATGGCAGAGCGGTCCACCCTGTACATACATTCCCCAGTCTGAGACAGACAGAAAACTATCAACACTATCTCCAATTATTATTAACAACTTCTTAATCAGAATTTATATCACAGTTCATCTGTTATTACATTATTATTACAACAGTAATAAATCAGTCATCATGACCTGCCAAGCACTGCAATTAATGTTAATGCGTACTACAGGAAAGACAACGGATTCACTTTTCTAAATGAAATGTTGCAAATTCTAAGGCCTTTATTTGTTGAAGGAACTGAATGCAATATTTTTCAAGGCCTGCCGCCCCAACCAGATTCTCCCTCTGCCTCTCTCTCTCTCTTTCTCTGACACACACACACACACACACACACACACACACAGAATGAAACACGTGTATGAACTGCTGAGATGCTTCAAATGTCTGAAGTTGTTGTTGTAGCTTGCAGTGTGTCTGCCAAAGTATGTTTTCTTAAAATGTCAGCAACAAAGATAAAATGCTTTGAATTCCAGACATCACAATAAAAGTCCTTAAGGAACAGGAAATGAATTGGTACCCGTTTTAGTAATTGTACTGTTGTTTGAGAAACAGCATAAATAAAAAAAAAATGTGTTGGCTGCTGGGCTCATATTTCCATACTCATACAGCCTGCAAGAAGAAGACAGAGGAAACAAGCTGAAAGACACACATCACATTATAGTGTACTTCTGGGTAATGGCTGAGCAAACACTGCCTATTTTATGTATTCATCAGTAACATTAGCATTCATTTACCCTCTAAATGAATGCTAATGAATGAAAGGAGGCATATCTATGACTGGATCTCCTTTCGTTCTGAATTTAGTTGTCACAAACACATAAGAAAAGTATCTGGATGACACTCAAATGAAACAGTAAAACCAAAACCATGAGCTGCAGAGGTTATCCTGAAGATTGTCCCATTCTGAGGACACATGCTCTGGAGGATGGCGTCTCTGTTTAGGGACAGATACCACCGCTGTTAGCAGTGTTCAGTGTGATAGGCACCATTGTTACTGAAGAGAAGTCGTCGTCAGTCATCACATTAGAGAGGTTAGTATGATGTGTCCATTGTCATGTCCCTCAACGGATGACTGAAAATCAAAATGGCCTTTAATAGGAAAAAATATTCCAACCGGAGAAATTGAATCTGGTCGGTGTGTTTTCATTAGTGTAAAAAGATACCTTTCTGTATAGGGCAGGTTGTCCCCCAGGAGTCCAGAATGGACAAACCAAACAGTGGCTCTGTTGAGAGCCTTTCCCTCAAGGCCACGGTGGTTTCTCTTAAAGGCTGAGAAGGGAAAGGTCATTTCAAAGGCTCTTCAGTTACTGTATAATATTCACCATTCAAGCAAATCCTTCACACTGAACCTTTAACATTGGAAAACTGATTTATAAAGCTTGAGAAAAAAAAACTTGATGGGATACTGTTTTCAATGACAAACACAGCGCGTCCCTACAGTGTGACTGTGCTTTTCAGTCATTACATCATGAAACTTGGTACCATGAATGAAACAGGGACAGACCAAACTGAAAAGCTTAAATCTGAATGAGACTGGAGGACAAAATACACATCACAAATACTGTTCTTGATACGGTGTCTTCAGTGGGCAGAGGTTTACAAATTTGATCGTTCTTTACATGGTAGTTTGTCTTTTCTTCATATGAATTTGATGCATGTTCATATGAAGTCACAGGACACCACACGTTGGTGTTTACTGTTGTGGTTTTAATGTGGCAGTGGTCAAGCCAGTAAAAATACAATAAAAGAACAGGAGATGACAAATGAACAGTTGTGCAGGATCAACTTTGGTTGGCCAACAGAAATTTGTTGTTGCTGGAGCTGCCCGTTCGGATCTCCGCCGCCAGCTTGTGCAGTTTCTCTGACAGCGCCACCTGATGAAGGAGAACGACACATCTTTCACCTGACAAACGTGACTCAGCTTTTGTTTATTAGAGAAGGTCTGAATTGGTTTGCGTGTTTGCTTTCAGCACAGTTTTGTGTGAGGCTCACTGTGTAAGAGTCTGGATCCTGCAGCCGCTTATGTCGGGGGTGCAACGTCTGAAGGGAGTCCTGGACCTTTGCTCTAGTTTCTGCAGCGCTGCACAGAGGGTGTGTGACCTAGAACATGCAGGAGACAACAAGGACAAAACACCACCTTACAATAGTCTTTTTTATATGTACTTTCCAATGCTTTTGGCAAAACAAGTATGGCAAAACTAGCAAGAAACATTTTTTAGTATTATTCCATATGTTTATTAGGCAGTGTTACAAATATCACTGCTTATACTGTAATGTACTATCTTGAAGGGGTTTAATATCTCATACTCAACAAGCCATATTCTCTTTTGGACAATGTTTATCACTAGCAAATGTGTTTTTTTTAATCAAGTACATCTTTTAATCAGGAGTAATTATGTTTCAACATGTTTTGGTATATGGAGCAACCCAGGACTCGGCTATGATACCAATTTCATTATCTTATTATCACACACACACACACACACACACACACACACACACATATATTCTTTTCTCGTCGTCATAGCCCATGGCAACTGTTGGATCACATCTATAGGTTGCATCTCTGCCCAGTGCATACAGAAACTGGCACATGCATACAGATGTTGTCTTCACTGCTGCTGGCTGTGATTGATAATGGAGGAACTCGGGAAAAATACCCAGCCCCTAACAAGCTGAGACTTCGCTCAGAGGATCGTCCAAAATATACAACATAGATGTTATTGTGCAGAGAAAACAACCATGCATCAGAAAGCGGCAACCAGTTTACTAGTGTAGGTTATGTTATGACATTAGCTTTAAGTGATCCTCACCTGTCCTTTGCTGAACACTTCCTGACGCAGACAGATGACCTGAGCTGGAGTGACTGAGACGGCAAGGTGATCGGAGCCCACAGGGTAACAGCTGAGTGGGACTCCGGCCTCTGGAGGAGACTCCACTGCCAGGCACAGCAGGTCGAGAAATGGATGGCCTGCAGAGGTGGAGAGAGTGGCCATGCGTTACTATTCTTGTTTTCATCAGTCTAAAAAACAAAACATCATGGGCAACGTAACAAGATGGCATACTACTGATTCGGGTAATGAAGCACATGAAATGTCTGAAAAGGTTATTAGTTACACTGAAGGAAGGAACATATTAAACACTAGTATTGCCATGAAGCAATCCTGCATATTTAACTGCATGGTTGTCAAATCATGGCTTGATACAACCAAAGAAGATGAAGGGGTGAGCCTAATAAAACATTCCAATATAATATTCCAATATATTATCAACAGTCCAAACACACCCATGTCTCATGTAAGAGTCCTATTAAGGACACTGTCATGATGTGGTTGTATTTTTGGGGAAAATAAAGGAAGATGGGGAGAGAGAAACAGAGAGAGTGAGGTTCGTGTGGAATCTGGGGCAAGGCAGTTAGGAGACACTACTTCTCACCTTCAGCATCTACAAGGCGGTAAACATCTTTCCTTCCAGGCACAGTGCTCTTCCCTGAGTCTTCACTAATCTTCATCCTGGGATGGCCCCTGACCTCCACCAACTAATGCACACAGAAAAATGGCACGATGCAAACACATACACAACATTACCACAGAGTTCAGGGCTTTTTATAGCACAGAGCAGAACAGAATGTCTTTATCATCACGCCATTTCCAGGACAACAAAATAACTTTTGAAACTACTGGAGCATTAGATGTAATATAAGAAAAAAAAACATAAGAAGTTCAGGAAGCACTGAGCAACTGTGCGAGAGTGGGTCACTATGTTAGTGATGTAGGGGAACAATTCTCTGTGTGTGCACTTGTTTTAATCCAGTTACCTTATACACGCAACCGAGCGAGGGCTGTTTTGTGCAGGTGACCAGATGTGTTCCAACACCAAACACATCGATCTCACTCTCCTGAAAACGACCAAACACAGAACATCACCGACATGGATCGAGTCCAGACAGCAGCACAGACAGCAGCACAGACAGCAGCACAGACATAGCGATAAATAACGTGTTTACCTGGCCCTCATTGAGATCAGCCATGCTTTCTTCTGAGATGCTATTGGTCGCAACAATGATCAGCGAATGAAAAGCAGGGATGGAGAAACTGCAGAAATTAAGCAGCAAATTGACAAATAAACATATAGGGACTTATAGGTTAGTACAATCAAATCCCACTGGAGGCTTTTAAACACATACTGATGCACACATGCAGCGTGGCAGCTCACTCACTGCTGACTGCAGAGTCTGAAGACACGCCGGACTTCAACCGACTGCCTGCAGAGGTCCCCGCTGTCCAGACGAACACCCACAGGCTTGTAGCCCAGTTCACACAGCGCCAAGGCCACAGCGCAGAAGTTCACCAGACCACTACTGAAATCAGATGCACACACATGAAATCATGAAACAGCTCACGTATGAACACAAACAGACTTGATACTTGAGCAGTTGTGATTCTATAAACGTTGACAGCTCAGTGATATCACATTTGGAGTATTAAAAACATAATACAGTCCAGGACATGGTTCCATTGGTGTGAATCATGTAATTACCAGCCAACGCTGTAGCTGTCGATCACAGGCAGGAAGTGCTGAGGGTAGGCGATGGCGTAAGACAAGAAGGCGGCCAACTCGCCCTCTCTGCTTGTCCCAGGCTCTGCTCCCAGAAGCTCACACACACGACTCAACCAGCCTTTTGTCAGGGACATGAAATCGACCGGCTCAAGGTCCCCGCTCAGAGCCACCAGAGTCTGAACCAGGACAAACATCAGAGACCCGTTACTGACTGCACGACACTGAAGCAGACTATAATGTAATATAAGGAAACGCATATCCATGTTTGAGATGCTTGAATCACTGAACCGAAATCAAGCTGGCAACTTCAGGTGACTGGAGGCAATAAAACATACTCACTTGTGGCAACACTTCCTCCAGGGAGGTAAAGGAAGTGACATATGAGTGAGCCATGGTCCCTGTAGTGGGGATCCCAAACAGAAATCCAGCCTGAACGTTGCTGGTTAGATCAAATCCTGAGGGGGAAAAAGAAATCAGGATACAAGGAGATATAAAAAAAGCAGCTTTCTGCACATCACATCTGCCTGTTCTTGTGTATTTGCTGTCACGAGTTATCAACTGAATTAAGTCTTTTTCAATTCTATCACATCTCAGTCCTCAAACTGTGCTGATCACAAAAAGTCCCTTTGTGTTTGTTCATGAATTTCCCTCGGGATAAATAAAGTATCTATCTGTCTATTTTCAACATTCCCTGAAACAGGATCAATTTGTTCCTTGAAACTTCCCTGGTGTTGATTCTTCCTTGAGTAAATATTCCTGTGTTTAAACTGTACTTCAGGCTATGTACTGATACTTAACTACTGCATCTTCCAAGACCAAAAAGTATCTAAACTGCAAACTGACATGATAACTGACCATGATGACTGAACATATTGGACTTGACAGCAACACTCACCTCCAATGTGTGTGTACCGTGAGGCGGTGAGTCCTCCATCTGGCCCCTGAGCACGGCGGAGGCCCATCTCCAGCAGCTTCCTCCTGGGACCAGCTGCCAGGCGAAAACGGGCTGCATTACTACACACCAGACTGCCACCAGAGACATAAAGAATGCACTTTTATGACTTCTGCACAGCAATGCTCTATAGAGTAATGAAGAGAACCGCTGTTACATACAGGAGTATAACCAGGAGCTAAAAATACAAAGGTCAAACACTCAGCAAAAGATGGAAAGAGAAGCTAACATGGACTATACTGTGTTTCTCTTTAATGTGGATTATGATCTGATGATTAGAAGTCTCTATGTTACCTGGCATAGTTGACCAGACAAAGTAAACTGGTCTCCAACAGTTGAACCACAGCCAGCGGACCTTCCACCTCCATTAGTGGCACCTGCAGATGTTTCAGACATGCAGCACAAGTTATACCGACTGTGACCTTTGACCCCCGACCCCCAGTCCCACCCCAACATCCTACAGCTCACCCTGGCAAACACCACAGTGCCCTCTGGACAGGAGCGGAGTGTCACGCCAGAGCAGTCCAGGCCTCGCAGGAACTGGAAGAAGGCGGGGTCTGTGGCCGGAGGCATGACCGAGCGCAGGAACTCCACATCTGGATCCAAGAATGAAACAGCGTTATCACAACAGCTGGACCACAGACAGTAGAACCAACAGGATGACATGCTGCATCTATAAAAACTCCCACAGCAGTGGTAAAGAAACTACAGAGCAGCAACAGGAGTCTACATATTGAGTACAAAATAATTTCTTGTGCTTTGTATATTTATTCTATATATTATATTCTACAACTATTCCCGATTCCTTCAGGAGAAGTAGCTTAGTGAACTACATTACATATAATATTGTAAAAAAATAATTAAGTCAGTCTAATAATTAAGGTCAGTTTTAATGCAGTTGACAGAAACTGAATGTGAACAACCTCCCCAACAGAAATTCAAAACTCAAAAAGCTAATTCAATATAACCAGAGTATCGTTTTGTTTTGTTGTCTGGGGTTTTTTTTTGTACTGCACAAGTGGTTATTAACCGTCTCACTTCAACTTGTGTTCTCAGTCTGAAGATACACTGTACATGAGCACATTAAATCAATAACGTTCATTGCTGACCGAATACTTTTGACTTTTTTTTCCTATGATGAACCAACAATAGTAATGGCAGACACTTCCAGCTGCCAAAGCAGAGAGAATCAGTTAACGTGTCATGGGGTCAGTGACAGGATGTTCACTTGGTATCATGGGAAATAAGTAAAGAGGAACGGGATCAACATTGTATGTATGTATGTACAGTATATGTATG
>JAFBJQ010001531.1:276913-349488 GCA_016785345.1 Trinectes maculatus
ACAGTTTCAATTTTGGCCACTGTATTTATTTGACAAATGACTTGTTGTGTTATCATCTGTCACACACAAGGGGAAAGGAGAAAAGACTTTCAGAGTTTAATATTTGCCTTTAATTGGACTGCTGGTGTTTGTCAAAGCACATTTCAGTTGTCCAGAAAGCTCCAGGTGTTACACACTGTTTATTACAGTGTACTATTAGACTTCAGTTTATAATGTATGTGTTGCCTACAGCTATGTGCACAATGTAGTATTTGTTCTAGTCTGAATAAAACTAACAGCCCAGGTCTTTTCAGCCAGGTCCCCTCTGGGTTTATTAAATATCATATTTGAATGTGACACATCTTTATATTTCATTATTAACAGACTCATGAGTGTTATTAGCAATGTTATCTATTGGATTTGTGTCACACAATGTATCAGCAGCACTTACCGCTTACTCTGTCAGATGTAGATTTGGGCAAGAAGTAACCCAAACAATGGTTCACACAATCAGTCTGAGAATAGTATGTTTATAATGCCTTTCCTTTATCTTTGCTAATTGCAAGAGCCATACTGTTATCATTATATCACTTCAAGATCATAAATCTAAGGCCTTTAAGAAGAAACCAACTGGACACTCATTCAGAGATGTCTCAAGCCAAGGAGGGTTGGGAGCCACTGATTTGACCAATGAAATCTGCATTGTACAGAATCATCAGTAAGGAGGACACATCAGACAAAGCGTCTCTTATAGACAACCACATTGCGAGGACAAGTGTCCAGGTTGGACCCAGTATTTACCCACTTTATTACAGGGCAACCATGACACATTGTATGTGGATGAATGGGGAAATGTTTCAGAGACTTAGAGGCCAGTTCTTGTCATTATCCCAGTTCTCCCTGCTGCCCACTGCCCTCCTCTGCTGACGGGAAGCATCCTGCAAGCTCATTGGTCAGCGTGTGCTTCTGTCCTCCCCAGAGGAAATGTGTAGGCTGTCCTGATTGGCCCTCCACTGGAGCATAAACAAAACACGAGCTGAGTTCGATGGCGAGAGCTGACCGGACCAGTGCTAACCCCCCTGAGCGCTCTGAGCAGGGGTGATACACCCGGCCACTGATGGGATGCATGTACAGAGCTTCAGGACGAAATGGGAAAGCTAGCTTCTCTGCCCCGCCACAGTACGACAGCAGATCCTGGTCCCCCTGCAGCAGGTGGGTGAAGACCACAGGTCGGTCATCGCAGCGCAGGAAGTTCCTCTCTCTCCCACACAGGGACAGGTAGGGGAAGTCCCCCTCATACCGCCCACTCTGGTTTAAACGCAGCCGACTGAAGAAGAAAACCAGGAACTTTTTATCTGATGAATACAGAGACGTAAATGATCACGATGCATGCCTCCGCCAACCTGTCCATGTCTATCCAGATTCATAACATATGTAGTGAAGATTCTGAAGGAATCTGATTAAAGGCATTAAATGAGTTTTGACTACAAATATGTATGTTTACGTTGATCTTTCACCACCACCTTTTGTTCTGTTTATTCATGTAGTCCAAACCACCACTATTGCTGTTTTCAAACCTTTTCCACTAACCACATGTTGGTAATGTGGTTTCATACTAACATGTGGTCATGCTGTTTTTTTGATTGTTTGATTGTGTAGTAAATAATTTTGAAAATGTTTAACAAGAACGCTGATCACATCTGACAGACTGACCCTCTGGGTTCCTCTGAGAACGGACTACAACTACTTTGTTGTGTGCTTTTTTGTTCTACCTTTGAAGCAGGTGACAAAGTTCTTCACTTTAGTGTCATCCAGGAAAAGCTGTGAACAAAACCACTCTGGTATGAGAATCCGGTGTCTAGTTTATACTTGACAGTAGCTTTACTTTGACGCGTGGACATACACTCACCTGTCCTTGGTGGTCGATGTAGTAGAAGTACTCTCTGATGCGTGGTTCGGGGCTCTGGCCCTGGATGTAGGAGGCTGTGGTCCTGCAGCTGTAGCCGGCCGGCACGCAGCGCAGGGCGGCCAGACCTCTGCTGCTGAGGGCCGCGGTCCGGAGAAACAACATGAGCGAGACGAAACACAGACACGTACACGGAATAAAGACAGAAACAGAGAGTAGACAGAGTCAAAAAGCCACCAGGAGACTCTACCACAGGATGTTACTCAACTCAAGCGTTGACCTCATGTTGTTGTTTACGGCTGCACGAATAACCCGGAACAGTTCCACTGCTGCAGCATCGCCACTTGCTGACTGTCGCCACCTGCTGGATAGTGATGTGACGTACTGTGTCTATGCTTATATGCGTCTACGCCAAGTGACGTCACGATTTCAGATATTACACTCCTCACAAAAAATGATAGGGATATTCGTCTTTGCTACAGTGATATTATGTCATGAAATATGTCGCCAGTTTGCCTGTGTTGTTTCTTAGGAAACAAACGATGGTATCATTTTGATGCCATCATAGAGGTTATTCCCAAAAAGCCCAGCACAGAAACGATATTGTTTCTTAATAAAAAATGAAGAAAGTCATCATCCCCCCTGTGTTCATAAGCACAATCACTGTCCCATCTTTGGAAAACACTGCAACATAAACATGTCATTTAATGTTGCCGTTATTTAACCACTGACTGAAATCATACTGACAGGTTTTCTGACACTAATAGACCTCTATTGCAATTACCCACACATTAATAGAAAAAAAATAAATAGAAAAAATAGATTAAATGAATGAATGAATGAACCACACAAAATCAAACGGATGTGCTATTATTGTTATTCTTGGCAGTCATTATTCCCCTGCCGACACCGCTTCAAGACAGTCAAGAGGCCTTCACAAATAGTTAATATGACTATATAGGTTTTGACCAACAGTGGGGTTATGTGCACATGAAGCCTCAAATAATGAATCATTTTTGAAAAAGTTTCAAGGCTTCATTTGTCTTCATCTGGCCATCACTACTGCTGGACACTGATGTGACTAAAATAGAAATAAATGCAAATATAAATACGATAAAATAAGGTAAAAGACATGAGGAGATAAAACAGCGTGTCCTCAGCACAGTGGTGGAAAATAATTCTGTGTTTCCTGACACAATGTTGTCAAACATCTGAATTTGATACGAACCAAAAAATAAATAAATACAACAACAACAGCAACAGCAGCAAATAACTCGATAAATGTTCGATTAATCGATCGGTTGTTGGTTGGTATTGGACGTAAGCGATGTGAATTTCAGAGACATAAACAATGTGTGGGACTACAGCTGACAGAGGAGACAATCATAAGCGTATTGTATTGAAACGCCCGCTGATGCAGAGTAAACAAAGAGGTGTCTTCGGGCCTGATGAGACACACAGACTACCTGAATATGTTACTATCCAGCAGGGGGAGCAGCTACATGCTATGCTACCTGCTGATACCTGCAGCGTCTCTTCCGCCTCACCTCCGCTTCCTGCTCCGGGTTCTCTGGGTGGAGTCGCCTCTGTTTGGACTGAGACCAGAGACAGAACAGGTCCAGTAATGGCGGTGTAGTGTGTAAACTGACTCCAGGGAGCGTTGACTGACCCCTCACAGTAAGTTTGTTTCACACAGCTAGCGAGCGAACCGACTCCAGAACAAGCTAATGTAGGCTACATATAATCACACACCTGTTGTGTTGTTAGCTACTCACCTGCTCCACGGCTACACAGAGATGAAGTGGAAAGGTTTCTTCATAAACATACGTCGGTTTCTGTCATAGATAATCCGTACATGATAATGGTTTCAGAGACGATTATGTGATTAAAGCAACAGTTGTCATGTTTTCTACGTAAAAATGAATATTAAAGTAAATACAACGGGTTATTGTTGGGCGACAGTTTCGGTGATTGTTAGTGTGTCCGTGTGTAACGTGTTGTTTTCGGTCAGCAGGTATGAGTCACCCGCCCCGTTCAAACCGGGAACACCGGGACAGAAACGGAGAGCGGAGAAATTACCGGGACCCCCACGACAACAGACGGCCATCACCCGACGGGTGAGCTTAGTTTAAAATACAGTATGTCAAATTTATAAAATAAATTGTATTATATTATAAAACTTCTTACATTATAAAATTGTATTGTATTATCAATAATACATTTATTTTTTACAGTAAACATCAGCTTACATAAGATATCGTTTAAAAGGACAATTCTGTGATCCACTTGATGGATAAATGAGAAAAGTCCAAAAAAGAAATCCAATATTTTGTTTCCTGTTTTGTTTTCTTTTGTACAGTGGAAGTACTAAACTATGTAACTTTATATAACAGCGGGTAAACATAACCACTGCTGATTACACATTGATGGTTAACATTAACAACAGTATAGTTGAGAGAGACATTTCACTCAGGAACAAATACTTTAACTCTACATTTACATTTCTATTAATACGATTTATCCAGTAGGATTTAAACAAGTAACCTTTTGATCCCTGGGTCTATTTTTGTATCACTCTCTTTTCCTTTTTATAATATTATCATCAAAACTTTAAGTCCATTCTTAAGCAAATTGCTTAATAATTATTAATTATTTACATTGCCTACAGTTGTGTCAACTTAAATTTTGGTTCTTTCTTCTTCTTGGAAAGATTTGAGAAAACAACCTCACAAGGCCTGTATACTGTGTTGGAGCCTTTAACCACAGCACAATATAATCTAACAGGATAAACTTCTAATTTCGTCATTAGAGCCAATGTACCTAAAGTTATGCTTAGTTTTAATTTTTTTTTTCCCCACTAATTTCATATTTTATGTCACGAGTGCTGTATCATTTATATATTTGTTTTAAAGTGTGTATGAATAAATACATAATACAAAATACTTAACATAAAACTAAATGTAAATGAAAGGCAAAGCAAATGGAAAAGGTTCAGTTCTTTGGCAAAAACCAGAGCCATTTTTCTGAACTCAGTGCACCCATGTGTCTTTGTACCTAAGGTCTTCCTCTCGACCTCCATACTACCCCAGAGAAGCAGACCCCCCTCCCAAACGTGCGCGAGAAGCCCCTCGGGTGGAGCACCATGATTCAAAATGCACACACATGTGTTCCAGGAGAGGTGAGACACCATCGGAGAACATTTGTCTGGGCTGAATCAAACGAATGCTCCTCGAGTAGGAGGTGCTGCGTCAGAGAGGGACTGTAGTTTCAGTGCAGTTCAGTTCCTTCTCCTTCTACGAATACTAGACCGACTGGTTTTCTGCTATTTACCAGCCTCTTCTGTCAGAATGTAGACTTCAGCAGGGGAACAGGACACTGATGGGGGAGAAGGTTGACAGCATGTTATTGGAGGCGAACAGATTGATCACATGCTCCTGATTGATTTATGCACCTTTATGGTGAGACAGTGGATCCTATGGGAATGGGAACAACACTGCATTTAGTATTGTACTGAAACCACATGCACAACAGGCCCTTAGGCCTAAGTAAAAGAAAAACAGGAAATCCTTACAATCCACACTGTGGACAATTATTTTTTCTGTATAATTTTTATACTGATTGATTGGATTGTTTTTGGCAGACTGATTATTGCCGATTGATAACTGTTGGTTGAGATTTTCTCCCTGACCTGTTTCACACGTTGCCTCTCCTTGCAGGTATTGTGCTGATCTGCGCTGTGCTGACCAATGCCCTGGTGCTCATCTGTGTGATTGCAGCGCAGATGGTGACATCAGGTATGTCCTCAGCTGGTGGACTGGGCGGCTTTGACATCAACAGCAACTTCAACATGCAGGGCACCGAGCTGCAGAAGGTCAGAGATCTGGACATGCAGTACAGCCAGATGAGAGCTCCAGGGATCTATGGCGGTATCGCCTTCAGCCTGACCTTTGGCGTCCTGTCACTTCTGTTTGTGGTTGCCGGAAACAAACCCCCCTACCTGATGTCAAGAAAGCTTCTGGTAGGAGCGCTGGTGTTTCAGGCGGTGGGTGCAGTGGCATACGTGGTGGCTGTTGGTCTCTACCTGCACTTCATCATAGGGGTCAACTCCACAGATGTTTGTATGCAGCGGGAGAGGCTGTATGCACGCAACGGCTACACCTGGATGAACTGTAACGTGGGTGGGGCTGATGCAGGTGTGGCTCTGTTTGGTCTCATCACAGCCATTCTGTACATAGCTGGCACAGTGCTCACAATCCAGACCATCCGAGGAGTAAAGCGCTACCTGCAGGAGCGGAAACGCAGAGAGGCAGAGAGACCGAGGGGTCCACTGAGGGCTGAAACCACCTCTGTGTGAGTGCAGGGTGTGGTGAACTAAGGGGGATGGACACCTGGAGCCTATGGCACAAAGGGAAAATAATTTGTTCATGTATTTTGCTAGCCCTTTAACTGGGATAGATCACCATGGAAACCTTATGTGGCCAGCTTGCTCAGGTAAAATTTAGAGGATCAGATCAAAAGCAGGTGAACAAACTGCTGACTAAGCAGCTCACCAAAAAAAACAAAAAAACAATAATTTTAATTTTGTGCCAGGATAGGTAGGTGATACGATTTTTTAAATAGTTTTTGCACACCTCAGTCTCTGAAAGGTCGCAGTTGAATTTTGTAAATCTACTTTTGTCACATTGAGCCTTATATTACCTCACTTCTACTGATCCACACGGGAAGGTTAAAGTCTGACAGCAGCATTGCGCATGTACAGATTGTAATAAAATATAAATCAGTCAGCATATCAGCCGGTGTGAAGATCAAAGTAACTCCAGTCAAAGCCTTATACACCTTATCTGCACCTGTGACCAACATCATTTCCACAATCACAGGTGAAACCATAGCTCAGCCCACAACAGCTGCAGCTGTGGTTACAGTGGCTGCAGGCTCTCAGTGCTCAACCTTCCTCTTGGATGTCAAAGATACAGACCTATATGAGATATAATTCACTTCACTGACACTGAGTGAGGACATAGCTGCCTATTGCTTTCTTTCGGTCCTCACAGGTCAGATGCTTTTATCAGATTCTTCTATCAGTTCAGCTCAGAACGATCTCAGTTCTTTTAAGTAATTAACACATTCTAACTCTGAATTAGTTCAGTAAATTCTAAATAACATATTTCTAGATGTTCTTTATTTTGCTGTTTTATACTCTCTAGACTGTGAGCACTAAGACAGAGATTTCAATGTTTTTAACTTGTTTACTGGAATGATTTTTGTATCAGAGGATGTCTTTTATAATGCAAACAGCTCTGCCATATGACCTTTTTTAAAAAGATTTAAATACACCAATTAAACCTCCACCAATTTGACTACATGACACGACTGTTTTATGACAAGAAAACAGCCTGTAGAGGGCGTCAGAAGCATGTTCAGCTCGTGGCCTATTCGTTAGCCTTCTGTCCCCTCAACAGGCCTCCTGCCAACCAGGGCGCCACTGCGTGCCCCCTCTCTGTTGTCACACAATGGACCACACACAGGCAAAGGACAGAGCAGTGATGTAACTGTTGCTCTGTTCACTGGAGACTTGAATTCTCCAGAGTGAGGTAATTGCCAAGTTCTAATTTTACCATTTCACATAACTATCACAATGCAGTGATTGTATCACACTGTAGCACAAAACAAGACAAACTCACATTAGCTAAGAGCAATGCAAGTTTGTTGCTTGTTGTTGAGCGAGGTACATTAAAGGGTCGATTTAACCAAAATATCAAATACATTTAAGCAGAAATCGGTTGATTCATCTGTCAGATGAATTGTCAGAAGAATGAACTGGAACCAAGAGAAAATTAATTGTATCCTGTGTAAAATGTGAAGTATCCTCCACCCTTCCAAAGCACTCAAAGACAACATGTTGTGGTTATCTAAGAAAAGTTTAATTTATTATATTGCAAAAGTAGCTCTCTTGTGCCATTTATCATTGTAAAGAAGTCTGTAACACTGTTCAGAGAACATTTATCCAGCTGGTAATAACTGTAGTATCAGTCCTTATCAGCATTTACTCAGCACCACTGCTGCCGCACTCTGAACTGAGCACACCCTCGAGAACATAATCCTGGAAACCTCAGCCATCTGAAATAATCGTCTTTTCTCTTAGAGAATATTAGTATGCTTCAGTGACTAGGTCACTTGAAAGTATTAAACTCCTAGGAGTTAGTTTAACAATTTTACTAACTCCAAAAACTGTAAGGCCATTGGCCATGAAAAGCAGAAAGCCTGCTACAACACAAAAACAATGGTTCAAATCTCAAAGTACCATTTAACATACAGTTAAGTCTAAAAAGCATTCAAAGTGCTCCTTCAAATTATAGATATGGTAAAACTCAATTACACGTGAGAGTTTAATCAACAAAGTGTTATAAAAATGCATTGCATTTCAAAGGGTATAGCGTTAACAGTAGAAAAGAAAATAAACAAAAAATAACATCGTGTAACAGTCTCTCTGGTCCATAAGCATGTTGAGAATATTCTGAGGCTTTTGGAGGGCTTCAGTAAAAACGAGTGCAGTGTCGGGCATGGTGTCCGACAGTCCTGACTCTTGGCCTACAATCAAGGATGAGGGACCAACTGCTCTGAACAGGGGGACAGAAGCTACAGGGGTGTGACAAAATAGCCTGTGGGCTTCTGGTAGCTATGTGCTTGCTGGTTGTGTGTCTGCATCTGCTCCTGCTGCTGCTGCTGGATGATCTGCCTGACCTCCTCCTCTAACTCTGGTGGGATGATGAGCTGGTCATCTGGGTCTGGTTGGGCGGGAGCATTGAAATAGCCCCCCTGCTTCCTGACAGGGGCATCAGCTGCTTCCTCTATGAGGTCCTGGTTTCTCCCTTGACAGGCCACAGAGCCATTAGCTCGAGCCCTGCGGCCCATAGTCCCAGACCGAGCCTCACCGTTGAGGCAGGGAGAGGAGGGAGGCATGGGAGAAGACGACTGTGAGGAGAAGGGAGAGGATGAAGGCTCATGAACTGAGGTGACAGCAGGAGGTATGTTTGTGCTTGGCTGAGCATGAGTGTGTGTTTGAGTTGATGGGCAGTCATGGTGTTGGCGACAGTGGACGTCAGCCTCCACCTCAACACGGCTGCCATTAGAGAAGACACCGGCAATGGGCTCCTCGTCCTCACTGTCAAGCCCGTTGTCCGACAAAGCTCCAGAGAACTGCCTCTGTAAGCTTCCTCCTCCACGGGCTGACCTCCGCACACTCGCTCGTCCCTGAAGGTAGACATGGGGTGTCAGGGGCTCACTCTGAGGAGGTGGGTCCTCCGATGATGCTGTAGATCCCACCTCACTGCTCATTTCAGACATGCTGAACTCACTGCTGAGCTCACTCACTGTCCCTGAGGAGGTGGGCGGCAGCGTTATACTGCCGTCACCACTTGCTGAGTAATGGTGTGTGCTGGCGTTTGGACACAGGCCGGGGCTGGGTGGTGGAGGTGGCGGCTCACAGAAACAGCAACAATCTTCGGTGATGCTGAGCTGAACGACGACAGCGCTGAGGCTATCAGAGCAGCCATAGCTCTGAGCCAGAGTCACAAGCTTCTTAGCAGCAGCCAGAGCGTCTGGAACATTCCTGACTGCCTCCACTGCCTCGCTAGGAGACAACATGTCCCATAATCCCCGGCTACCTAAGAGAAAGAACTCGTCTTGTGGGGTGAGCGTCACCGTGGTGACGTGGGGTCGAGGTGTCACAGACGGGCACAGGAAGGAGTAACCCATAATTCTGGTGGAGTCAGTTACACCGCTGACTTTGTTATCCTGCAAGAAAAAGAGAAAGAAGAGAGGGACTTTCTCACACAAAACCATAGCTGAAGCTTGTTATTTTCAGGTAATCAGTTTCACTGATTAAACTGAGTCAAAAGATAATTGGGAAAAAACTGTTTTCAGGGATTCATCATTTTTGGTTGAAGGTTTTTTGCATTTAATACACTTTTCAGTTTTTTCCTTTCCATTTGTTGTTTTTTGTGTCCATGCATACAGTCAGTCTGCTCAGTTCCACAGAAAACTCCTGAACTGCCTTTTTCCTGTAAAGCAAGTATGCAACACACAGTAGCTGGCCTGTTACCTACCAACATATAGTTTTTGCTGTGACAGAGAGAGGTTACACATTTATAATGTTACATAAACATCAGGTTACATATACCCCTTAGCAGGGGTATATAATATTATATAATGATAACCCTGTACATGGACAAAATACAGGCACTTGGTGCAAAGCGATGACTTAAAGGAGAACTCTAGCCATTTTCACACTCAGGTTGTATCCCTTGGTCTCCTCCGATGTGTTAGGAAGCAAAGAAACAGGAAAAAAAGAAATGCACCGTTCCGTGAGATATCTCCGTGATCAATTGGTGCAGCAGTAACTCAGCTCGGCAATTGATTACTTACGCCTACTTTTCCAGGAAGTGAGGGAGGTGAGAGACTGCCACTAATCTAAACACATAATATATACTGTTTCTCCACATTATTTGAGTTACACCCGCACGGTTGTGTCTCTTAAGGGACTCATCTTCTGACGCTGTTGTAATGATTTTCTGACGTTGTTTCTAGTCGATACCTGCACTTAGAGATTGCCCACATAGAAAAGCATTGGAGCCCCAGCTGCGCCAGCTGATAACAGAGATATTCCACGCAACACCGTATAATTTTTTTCCCTGTTTTTTTGCTTCCTACCTACCACATTGGAGGAGACCAAGGAATGCAACCCGAGTGTAAAAATGGCCAGAGTTCTCCTTTTAAGTACGTTTGTTTTTCAATATACAGCACTTTCTGCAACTAACAACACAAATGAACATAGACTGTCTTTACCTCTGTGATGATGGCATTATGCTGACGAACCCTTTGGTACTCCGGCTCCTCTTTGACCGTGTGTGTGGTGGAAAGTTGCATAGCTTTGCCATCTCTGCACAAAACAGCCTGGCACCTGCCCACATTCGCGGCCTTCAGAGTGAAGCAGCCGCCATGCTCACCAGGAGCCACTGGATCATGTCTGATGTGGCATAAAGCCGCTGCGCCACCCATCCTCTGGCCTGCTGTGCCCAGCTTCCTGCAGCAGAGCAACACAGAAACACAGGACAATGTGTGAAACGCCTGTGGAAACATTCAGACATGCTTTTGTTTTTAAGTCATGTTTTTAAGCCTGCTTACCTCTGCATGGTGAGAAAAGTGTTGGTCATGTAATCTTCCTGCCTCTGGCCTCTGTGAAGCTCCTCTGCCAGCACATCTCCCATGGTGCACTGCAGCAGGTAAGGCACCTCTACATTCCTGTCTCCATCAAAAACTCCATACAGAGCTTCACGGATTCCACAGAAACCATCCAGGGCCAGAGCAGCCACACACAGCCTACGGACCGCAACCAAGACCTACCAGTTAGCTATGTACAAGGTGGACAGTTCTCCCAGATAATATAGCTGAGCAACATCTCAGTCTCATCTTATTTTTCTTTCCACTTTGTCTTCATTTACTTTTGTACTGTAGCAGTGTCAACTTTTTAAAAAGTGAGCTTCTGTGATTTAGGGCTTAGACCCTCCAGAGTTAGGTTACTATGTGTATTTCTCCTCATAGGAACCCTATATTCTCCAATGACCAATGATGTAAAATATGTGAACCATGAAATATAGTAATATAGTGTATTATGCGCTCAGGTATCTCGTTCTCTGGTCTATGGACTAAAAGCTTTTGATGATTTACCATCCACAGAAACACAGCTGTCATCCTTTTACTGCTCAGCTGCCACACTTTGGCATTAGGTGAGCTGAGTCAGTGTTTTTTTCTTTTTTTACAGAATGTAAAACTGATCAACATAAACTGGCTTCACTATAACTTTGCTTGATGCATTTTTAATTTCATAACCACCATTATTGTACTTTATTGTAAACGTTTGGAAAAGTGAGTAATCTAAATAAAGTTTACTCACTTACCTATTTGTGTTATAGATTAAAGAGCAACCTTAACAAGATAGAAATTCAGAGGAAGGAAAACAATGATGAGTAGCGAAGGATAGCGGTGGAAAGAGTGGAAGAGGGACTGACTTGTTTTTGACTCCAGGGGCCTCAGTGTAGCCGTGGCTCCAGACTGCAGGGGCCCCATGGCTCTCGCTCCCACATGTAGCAGAGGGAGATGGATCTACTCTGAAACATCGAATATTACTGCAGAGAAGAGGAGGAAAGAAGCAAGATATAAAAGATCAGCCAGTTGATTTAATCTTAACATTGCAGTGTATTTATGTTTGTGAATCGCGTACTTGAGGAGCTCCAAAGTTTTGTGGTCCAAGTTGAGGCGAGGATTTCCTGTCAGGTCCAGCTCCTGAAGCTTAGGGGGAAGCACCTCTGGCAGAGTCACCTCAGTAAGCTCATTGCAGCTCAGGTCTACACACTGAGGAAGGAAAATGGAGGGGGGTGAGTTCTCATGAGAAAAAGCCTACAATACCTGTGTGTATCATACCAACCTTGATCTCAGGCAGCTGGAGGACCTCGGGGAAAGAGTTAATGCAGTTGGAGTGGGCTGAGAGTGTGTGCATGCGCTGACAGCTGAGGATGGTGGTGGGCACAGCCCTCAGTTTGTTGCCACTCAGGTCCAGCTCCTCCAGCTGCTCTAATCGTGCTAGTTTACTATAGGAGGTGGAGTCAGAGTTATGTCAGTCCATGGATTTAGGATTAGGATAACGTGCAAAAAAACCAAAATCAGTTTCTTACAATAAATCGTCTTTCAGTGCAGCACAGTTCTGAAGGTATAATACTGCTGCTTAAATATGGCCATCATACATGGAGATACAGATCGCACTCAGTCCTGCATTATACCTGGCAGTGAAGGTCTGCAGCTGGTTATAGGCGAGGTGCAGCACCCTGAGGTGGCTGTGTCCCGTCAAAAGAGGGACACACTTGTCTGTCAGGTTGTTATTGGTCACATAAAGCTCCTCCAGGCTGCTGAGGCTCTCCTCCGATAGGCTGGCTGCTGGGAGGCTTTCCAGCTTATTGGCCGACACGTTTAGGTATCGCAGACTGTGAAGTAACCACAGAACAAAGAATACAAACTTGAACACATGACTTGAAAAATAAAACTCAGTGGAAGGATATTTGAAAAACAGAAACAGATCAGAAAGACGTGATGTGAGAGATTCAACAGAGTAAAATACACATGGAAAAAAAAAAGAAACAAAGACTATGATTGTTGCATTATTGTGTGTACCTCTGTGCTTTCATGAACAGGTTGTGAGGGAGCTCAGTCAGGTAGTTGTGCTGGAGGTCAAGGACCTCTAGCTGTGATCTCTCCAGCCTCTCAGCCAGTCGACACACTCCATTCCAGCCTGCCAGTAGCTTTCTCAAGTTCCCAATGGACAGCAGCCTGCAACACAGACAGTACAGCAAACATAGTCTCTTGTTCTGTATATACTGTATGTCTGTCAAGGGAATAGCTATATTTTACCCTGATGTGGAGAGTATGCCCCAGTGACCTTTGTTTCCACTGAAGTTCAGTAAGTACACCTTATGCTGACTCATGAACAGCTGGGAGGAGAGTATTTGACCTTTTGCTGGAACAGCTTTACTGCTTCATGTGAGTAAACTGAGGCTGAATGCAACTTTACGAGTCATTAATTTTACAAAGTTTTCTAATTCAAATGTGCAATTGGTTGTGCAATTTCAAACGGCCAATGGATAATACCGTCATGTGACGCTGTTAAATCTGAGGCAGAATCAACTTTTTTCCAGCCAAATCTCTCTTTTTTTAGTTATCAAACTTATTTCAAACTCTATCACAACAACAATCTCTTGAAATAAACATGGAGGCTGCCTCTGTGGAACCTGACCGAGGGCTGAAAGACAAGCTTTGGATATCTGTGTAAAGGACATTCAGCTGTCTTTGGCTGCTGATCTGTCACATCAACAGCTTTAGGTCTTTAAGTGACAATAACATTATACAGGATACAAAAATAGTGTTTGTTGGCCTTTCTGACAAACTAACTGAGTGAACTCTTGACACTAAGCCATCTCACGATAGACTGCAACAACTTTGATGACACACCAAATATTTCTTAAGCACTGCTCACATGTGAAACCCTGTGAGATTGTCATATTCTACTAGACTGCATTCAGAGTTAATTAGAAATGCTAAAACCTATTGTATACTGGCATTTTTGGACTTACTATGACCATGTTAGCATGCTGGCATAACTGTGCAGGGTCACAGAGCTATTGTGAGAGAGTGACTGTAAACAAAAAAGGCCTCTGTACCAGGTGTACTCTGTGTGTGTGTGTGTGAGAGAGAGAGAGACAGAGGGAGAGTGAGTGAATGAGTGAGAGAAGAGAAAGGGACGGACAGAGAGAGAGAGAGAAAGATGCTCACCTTATGGGTAGCTCAGTAACAGAGTTGTGACTGACATCCAACACCTCTAGTCTGCTGCTCTCACACACCCAGTCCGGGACAGATCCCAGCTTGTTCCTTTAAGAAAACAAACACAGTTAGTCGACTTTTCTTCTCTGTAAACAGGAAAGAGAAATGTTCATAGTGAGTCTTCATACCAGGACAAATCCAAAACCATCAGATTCTCTGGCACAGGCTGAACCACCAGCTGCTTCAGCTCTATAACCACAACATGCAGAGCTCTCTTTAGTCTCACTGTCAAAAATGATAAACATACAACCAACTCTGCAGGAAACAGTGAGTGTCAGTACCATTATGTGCAGCATGCAGGCTCTTAAGTGCGTGGCCATTGACTCTGAGGAGGGACAGAGTGTTTCTGTCACAGCGGAGGACTTCAAGCCTACTGAGAGTTCTGACATCCAGCTCCTGCAGACCAGTGTCCCTCACGTCAAGGTGGACAATGTGGACCAGATGTTCTGAGTCTCCCACTGTCACGTTTTGAAGATGGTTTAATCTGTACAAGAGAAAGTAAGCATTAAGAGACAGGGTGGAAGGAGGTTAAAAATGTTGGTGAATCACTTATGAACTGTGTAACTGATGGAAATAAATAAAGAGACATGAAAGTTAATACTAACAATTACAACAGGTGTGACAAGGTGTACTGATAAGTATTAAAAGGGAAAGTATTAAATTTCACCTTGTTCAAGTGTTATGTGTAAAAAAAAAAGGCAGTGCCTATGAGGATATTCTTACCTGAAATCTACATGGTGAGCAGGTAGCCACTGCAGTCCAGCCATATCCAGGACAGAGAGCTGATTCCCTGCCAGACAGAGTCGCTCCATGCCTTTGAGCTTTTCCAGGAGGGCTGGAACACTGCTGAAACAGTTGAAGGATAAGCCGAGGTAGGTCAGGCCCTCTAGGGAACCCAGCTCTGCAGGCAGAGAACTCAAGAAGTTCCCGTCCAGGAGAAGCGTCTGCAGACTGGACACCAACAGAGAGAGTTAAAGGGTAAAAGTCTATGTCCAAATGGAATTTGTATTTTAAATGATAGACACACTTTGAGTTCACTACATCATATTAACAACCACAACACCAACAAGACCTACAGTATCTAACATCTGTCACATCAGGTACAGGTCACTGAGTACACATATGGCTTTTGGGCAAATACCTGCCAAATTATCATCATCATCATTGATAACAGCAGCCATTTGGATGCCATTTTCTACAAACCCACTTACTTCTGCATGGCTCCTACTTCTGCAGGCAGTGATGAGAGACGATTTCCAGACAAGTTTAGCTCTGTAATTGAGGTGATGTCACACAGTGCCAGAGGAAACTCGGACAGCAAGTTATTTGACAGACTGAGGCTTCTCAGTTTACAAAACCTGTTGAGAAACATGTTGAGAGAGAATGAGCAATGATCATAGCGATCAGACTTTGGTTTTCTTTCAAACTGGGGTTCTAATAAAAAGCTGTGAATTTTTTTTCTTTTAATAACTGTCTCATAAAAACATGTATAATGACCAGAGAGGAAGCCTGCACAAGGTCTTGAGGAGACAGCAGCACAACACTTACAACACACAAACTATTTAAAATGTTTACACAGCTCAAGAATTTCATTGTAACAATGCAGCATGTTGTTCGTGTGTGTGTGTGTGTTTGTTTTAGTTCCTGGGCTTTCCTCACTCATAACCCTGAGGTGTCAGGGTGAAAGACTAAACCAGTCCCATGTCTTTTCAAGGGGAAGTCACAGGCCACAAGTCACAGGCCACAAGTCACAGAACAAACACATTCCTCAAGTCACCTCCTGGGAAGCATGTGTTTATGGAAGTATATAAACATTGTATATTCATTTTCAACACAAATATGTCATGCTTAAACATAATATAACTTTATATCCCTTGACATAAAGCAGAGTTGAAATACAGTGCCTGGGGACAGAGAGTGCTAAGCAGTAAATGTTGGATCAGAAGCCTAAATTTAAACTAAAATCTAACAAAGATATCAACATGACACACACTGCGTATCGCATTCTATTACTAACTTGGACAACAGAACTCTGTGTGTATGCTTTGTTTGGATAGTATAATTCTGCTATTCTGGTCATGATACACATACTTTTATCTTTCAACATGTGATGACTATCTATGTATGTGTTGGCTCAATAAAGCGGGAGTAAAACTCAAGGATAAAGTCTGTACACATGCCTTGTGCTGTGAAGACAAGACAAAGAAACTCTTCTTTCAGGTCAAGGATTTTCATTCAGTCATTGCAGTTAGACAGCTGCCACGACAGCCACAATGTGTATACTGATTAATACTTTAGATATTTTTAACCATTTATCTATGCTGCTTTTGTCCATGTCTGCAGTAACTTTTAATTCTATAGAGCCAGGAAATGAGAGGCAGCCATTAAGCTGGTCAAAGAAATGACATATAGAGAGCATCCACTCCATGGTTTGCTACAACAGATAAGAGCAGACAGCACAAACATTGTGCTATGGACCAGCAACACGATCGGTAACATCCACTGCAAAACAAACAGGCTAAAGGCAGGAAGCATGCCCAAAGCAGTAAGACTGTACAGCACGCTTCAGGATCTGTCTGGCTGCATTCTACAGTTTTTTTAAGCTTTTATTCAGTTGTTAACTGTAAGCATGATTAAAAAGGAACTCAGTGCACATTTACTAACTTTGTACGGACGTGGACTTACAATGACTTCACTTCATGAGAACGTAAATCTGTGACAGATTTGACAGTCTGCCAAGGAAAACAAGGAAAAACCCTCAGCCTCAGAGGTCAGGTGGCTAAAGTTAAATCCCTAAACATGACTGCAGCTCGTTTTTAATCATCCGAACCACAGAGTCACCCAGAAGCACGTCATCTGTAATTTAATCCAAGCTGCTTCCTTTTCATACCATATGGTAGCTACCGAACACAGAAAGAACCACCGAGGGACATTCTTACATCTACAAGAGAGGACGACAAAGGAGGAAATTTCTGCTTCATCTCCTGACTCCTCCTGTTGCTGTGCACTGTTTGAGAGTGGTTTGTGCTGATAATAGAGACTCACCTGGTGAGTGCTGGGATGCCTTTGTGAGGTGACATGAAGTTGTTTTTGAGATTGAGGTGGGTGAGGTCCTGGCTGTAAAACAGCTGAGCAGGCAGCTCCTCCAGGCTGCAGCATGACAGGTCAACTGAGTTCACCCTCTGCGACGCAATCTGACACAGCAAAGGATAAGCAGGACAGGACGAGCATGAGCAACTTACGCCAAAAACAAACAATGACATTATCATCAACTTAATACATAAGACATAATACATTAACGTTAAACTGACAGGTAGCAAAAGTGTTACTATGGACACAAGTCCTAACATACCTTAAAAGCTGTCCGGTGCCACCGTAGATGCTCTGTGTAGGAGTTGTAGCTGATGTAGTAGGTCTGACTCTGAGCACCAGCTGAGCTGAAAGCTAAACAGTGGCTGTGTCTTTTCACCTCCTCCACCTGCAGCACAGAGCACATTTTGAATCTCCAACATCCTGGTTTAAAAATGCTTGAAGGTTAAAAAAAAAAACAAACATTTCACTCCCTGACCCTTTTTTTAAACCACAGTTGGATTCAAATCAAACCCACATGTGTAGTAACATTCTTAAAAATGAATGGCATGTCATTCAAATATCATAATATACATTTATGCATCATATATATTCAAATATCTTGTAAATCTGAGTTCCTCAGATTTGCGCATTCCTGTGGTCTAAATGTGTGAATAAATTTAAAATTATTGAGTCAACATCTAAAATATTGTCTAACATGTGAGGGATCTGAAATACTGTATAATAAAATGGATCCAATGATAATGTTTCATTTAATTTGCTTGTACATTTGTCTATTTGCATGTGGTTTCTGAAGTTGCACTGTTTTGACCGCTCAGGGCCACCGTAGCATATAGGATACGTGTATAATAATAATCCCCAGTCATCCCTCAGCACCAACTCTAACCGAAGGCCTGGACTTTTCTGAGAACTCTGTGCCTGCGCAACCTGGTGCAGCAGGAGCACACACAGCTGCAGCAAGAGGCGAACAACCTCTGAGTTTCAAAACAAAAACGTTTTGAAGCACAGGTCCAAATCATATGGAGGAATTCGATCTGATACACAAGTTTTTATCCTGAATACTTGCCCTGCATGTTAAAGACACGAAAAGATTTCAGGTACCTTTCCTCCAATGAGAGGGAGGATATGCATCTTGCCAGTGTGGGCATGTTTCACAGATGAGACAATGAGGCAGGTTCCACTTAGTGTGACCTGACGCTTTGACCAGCGGTTCACTGGCAGCCCCAGCTTCCCTTTGCGAACATTAAACACGCCAGAAAGCTGCACACGCTCAGAACCACCCACACTGCGAGGTTTACCTGGAGAGAAAGAAACAAGCTCGTTATATCATTAATAAACAGATCTCTAAACATCCTGAGCGAGGCGATTACTTCAACCATACAGTATAATTGTTTTGTTTTTGAACAATGGAGATTTATTTTTAGCTCTGCTGGATTTTGTGAATCAACTCTCACACTGGGTTTCTATTTCAGAAAGTGAGCGCGACACAGGGCTGAGTGGTTATGTAAGGGAACTGAAGCTAATAGCCTGAAGGCTGAGAGAGTGAGCAGCCACTCAAGCATGATTTGTTACACTGCTGGCACATAAAGCCGCCACAGTTCATTTAAAGACACAAGGGAATGTAGGGAACTGATTGTGTTTATGGCCACGATGCTTAACTGGCCTGTTTGTTAGAGAGACCAACTCATAAAAGTGCAACATTTTCTACTATGTTTTCCCTTTTTGCTCTGCTGATCACATACACCAGGAAACGAGACTGAGACCACTGAGAGGCCTGTAATCCGATTAGCCTGTTATGCAATGTCTTGTAACACCAGCACCAAGATCATCCCTGCTGCCTCCTCTTTACACACATGACTTGGTCTTCATTGGGACAGACCAACTTCTGAGTACAAGGAGCAGTCAACAAATCTCACTGCCTAATATATATTATATTATATTAAGTAGATATAAGTAGATATTAAGTAATATATACTTAAATCTCTCAGGAGAACTGAGTAACAAAGGCAGAGGCAGGATATAATAATTCTACCAATTACAGACGATTTCATTTCATTTTAATACTGTATTACTGTTCATAACCATGATAGTCAGGTACTAGAAAAAGTACTTGAAACTTTTTTTTTTCAAATAACAGAATCCACTAAGTGAATTCCTACACACTGATGTTGGTGGTTTCATTCAAAAATTACAAGCAACTTAAAAAACGATGGGTGATATCATGTGATCCGGTCTACTGTTATGAATGAATGATCACAATATCACTGCCAGAGTACATCAATCCAATTCTTTCAAACACACCTCATTTTAAAATAAACAGTAAAGTGGAATGTGTATTGTATGTGTCCACCCTTCCCTCGGTGGTGGAGGCAAAAGACATGGTGTGTTATACATGCCCTTTCCTTCCGTCTATTTCTCTCAGAGTGAAACATCCTGAGTCTCAGCTAACAGCCAATGGCTATTTCCTGTTCATGATACGACAAAACCCTTTTGGTGCATCTTGTCCTTGACAAGCACAGTGTCCCACAAAGCAAACTGTCTCACTACATGTACAAAAATATTGTCCAGTAATTACTGTATACTTTTTTGTGTGTGTTCCATGTCACCGTAATTAAAAATCAAGCAGTGTGAGGCATAACAATAATCTGATTAATCAATTAGCACCCTTGTCTAATGTAAGAATTTGATGATATTCTGGATCATGTTGCTGAACACAAAGCAGCAGCATCGTTTTCATATACACCACATATCTGGGACAACGTTTTTTTGTTTGTTGGACAAAAAGTATTTAACCTTGAAACTTGAGGTAGCGCCCGCTGGGTGTTGCAGTTCCAGCATGAAGAGGCATCTGCTGCTGTGGCTGTCTCTAATAGATCCGAAAGACTGATGAGGTGAAATCTGAGTTTCCCTAAGGTCACTTCTATCTTAATGTCAGCACAATGTTAGTGTGAGTGTGTGTGTTTGTCTGTCTGTGTGTTTAAACGTGGTAAAATACACGGCAATGTGCATTTTGTTGGTGAGATTTTTGCTTAGTCAGACTCCTTTCGCTTGATTCTACAACATACAATACATACTGCACACACTGAGAGGACAGCATACTATAAAAATACTATCTTGTTAATAATTTGATAGTTTTACTTCTTTTCATCTTTCAAAATAACAGTCAGGACCAAAACTTTTTAAATGTAACTAATATAATAATGCTGACAGGACAGAAGAAGTCACATGCTGAACAGATTGTTTAACTATGTCAGGCAGTGCTGTTATTCCACTTTATCAGTGGGATGACATACTTTATCACGCCACTTATTTTTTTGTGACAGTTCCTGTCATGCTAATACTACTTCCACATCTCACTTATTCACACCAACCTATGAATGCTTGTTCAATGGCTGTGCATTATTCTGTAGAAGCTGGAATGGCCCTCGCTCTCAGTGAAATAACACTGTACAACTTTGTTCCTCTGTCATGTTAGCCAAGAACTGGGGTGGTGCCCAGTACTCAATGTGACATTTTTCATGGTGTTTGGATAGTGTCTCAAGTACGGAGGAACAATGATTCAATGAGTCAATTAATATATGAGCCAACTAACAGCCAATTAACAGCCAACAATTCTGATTAGATCAATTGTTTTGAGTTTATTTTTTTAAGAATTTAAAAGTACCTAATCTAGTTTAATCTCCATGAATATAAATATTTGACAAACATAAATATCTGATGGTTTTCTTAACCTGCTACAGGATATACAAACATATCTGCTTGGGTTGTGGACGTTTGGTTTGAAAAAAAAAGGACATCTTACGCCTTCCAGAGAATTGTACTGACCATTTTGCCTCATAATAATCAAAAGCACATTGTTTTTTCTGAAAGTGTTAAAGTGCTTTATAAATAAAGCTTGACTGGATTGTATAATCTTTGGTGTAAACAAAAATGAATCAATTATTCAGTTAATCGACAAAATTAGCAATAAATTAATCAATAATAAACAATTACCAGTTGCACCTCGACTCGACTGCATCTCTATGTTATTATTTATTTGTGTTAATATTTTGTGCCCAAAACATTTCAAACAGGTAAGGGGTTGTGGCTTAAATTATGCTACAATAGTTTCAGTAAACATATTTTCTGTTCCTTTCACAATTATCACACCATTAGCTGCTGACTCTTAATCCCCTCTCTTAGCAAAGGGTGTAAAAACAAGGTCAAAAACAATATCCAGTTTTGCTAATCCCATAGGAGATCATGGCTGTTTTACATCCTCTTACACTGCTTGTCAGATAAACAGGATCATTACAAATAACAACAACAGCAACTACAACAACAGCAGAACAAGTAGAGAAACTGAATGCACAATGCCTTGTGTTTTTGGTCTCTGTTGTGTCAAACGATCACACCTGTCACCTCCAGATGTGTCTCCCCACAGGACTGCACACAGAGTTCCTGAGGTGGGGTTACAGGCAAAACACTGGGTATTGTCCCCGTGGACAATTGCATACACTCATTTAACAGTGCGACTGACCAAACACAATGACAGCACTCACAGTACACTGGGAATGGACGAACAATGAATGAGCAAAGACAAGCCAAGCGCAACAAAAATGGCATAATGTAACTAGCTCACAGGGGCTCTGATACTTTACCTTTAGTATGTTTAAAGTAACAATTTCAGAAACCTTCCCACATTCATTTTGACAAAAACACTTAAAGTGTAGCTGCAATTCTTCTTTCCTTCCTAAAAATCTACTCACCAAAGTAGAAACGAATCAGGCAGCCGATTTCTGGATTCATCTCCTCCTCCTGCACCCTCCAAGCATCTTCATACCCCAGACTGTTGAGATAGTCATTTACTATCTGCAGAGGCCTCTCATCATCTCCCAGCCGCCGTACAGCTCCGCCATGCAGCTGGACAAAAAGGGACGGGTTTGGACTAATACTGATGGACTCTAGCCGTACCCTGCTCCCCCCTGGGATCTCCAGGTCAGCCTGGACAGATGCTTGGCTGGTCAGGGGCCGAGACTGAGAGCTGCTTGGGCATTTAGATGGGGGTCTGATTAATTTGGGGGTTGCTGATTTATTCCCAGCTCCAATGTCACTGTCCTGATCTAGTGTTGTAACTTGGTTGGAAGCACTGGATGGGTCTGTTGTGGCAGGCAGTTCTGCTTGCTGTTCTGCAGCAGAGTCTCCAGTTGAGTGTGTTGGAGAAGAGATGAGATCCACTTCATCTGAGGAGCTCTCAAATGGGTCAGGTTCCTCTGTGGCACTGTCACAGTTTGGGCTCAGCACAGAGGAGTCGGTGCCCAAACCGAGCCCATCACTGAGTGAGTCCCGGTGCTCTGTGCTCCTGGGTCCCCCCGGACTGAAGTCCTCACAGGTGCTACTCTCCATATCTGAACCCGAGTAGACCCCATAGCAGTCCGCCACATTCAGGCTCAGATCCATCCCAATGTCGTTCAGGTGGACCTCAGATGAAGAGTTACTTGCAGTTTTATCATCCAACAAGTTGGAAGACAGTTTAGTGTCAGGATAATATTGTTTTATTTGATCACTTTTATCTCCTCTCAGGTTTCTGACATCCGCATTGACACTAACAGTTTTGATATCGTCAGTCTTCCCACTACAATCATTACAATTATCACATAAGTCAACTAAAGCAGTAGATTTATAGTTAATTCTGAGCACGGCCCCAGCTTTGCTAGCTTCCAGCTTACAGGCCACCTCTTTAGCAGTGGTGTCCACAGTGCACAGCACTGGACGTGGGTAGGAGGGCGTGAGCCAGTCGTGGACGTGAATGCAGCCCCGCCGAGGGTCAGCTCTCACCCAAGTCTTATCAGAGGCCTGCAGCTGCTTTGACTGCTTCTGTCGGAGAAAAGTCCTCCTGTCCAGACTGAGGGTGCTGAGCGGCGAGGCGGAGGGAGCGGGGCTGATCGTCTCCGCGGAGGAGAGCCCAGGCGAGCTGCTGGTCGGCGGAGCCCCCAGCGACAGATTCCTCTTGTGCCCCTGCCGTCTCCTGCTCAGCAGAGAGTTGACAGAAGTGCTGCTGTTGGCCGAGGTCAGGCTGTAAATGTTGGCTGCTTTCACGGCGGGCACGTTCATATTTTTGGCAGCACCTCCGAAAGCATTGGCAACTTGGTTTTGATAGATCCCGTTCCGTATCGCAATCTGGAGAAGGGAGGTGGCTGCAAGACCCTTTCCGAAGAGTTTCGCCTCGGCGCCTCCTCCGTCATCCTCCCCGATGGAGGGTCTCTTTCCAGCGGGAAGCTCGGTTAATCCACTGGGCTTCGCGGAGTTACTGTCACTAACTGAATCGAGTAAAGCCTGGGGTGCTGTCGGTGCTGAAACCGCGCCGGGCTCGTTTTCCTTCATACTTTCCATCCCGTTAGCTTGCGAAGGCGTCAGTTTGTTAGCAACAGCCCGCAGGTGAATGCTAGCCCGCTTTAGTCTAGAACCGTTAGCTCGATGTAGTTTGACGGCTAGTTTCGCCTCCGCGTTAGCTTAGCATGCTAATGTGGTGCGCAGTTGGTCTATAAGAGTTACTCTGCTACATCATTCCGTCTGACAACACGCCCGTTAGCTCTCCCACGGGAGCTAACCGGCTGGCCAGCATGCGAAAAGCCTTTTCTAGATGGAGTCCATGTAAGCTAACGCGAGAAGGCGCGACAGCTACTGTACAAACCGAGGAGAGCGACGGTCAGTGGTACACAGTGAACAGGGCGTGGTCTCATTGGATATGAATTATGATACCTTCGCGTGCTGCCACACTGCTCGGAATTATGTCCATTACGCACACGACTGCGCCCCTAATTCACACCGTAATCAAAATGTTCCAAATATTTGCTGACCGTAGTTTTATTCAGTCTTTTTAATGTAGTGGGAATGACACCAAAACATCTGGTTGTCAGTCAAATAAGAGCATTAATACCGTTTGTAAGTGTTGTGTAACATAGCAAATACTTATGTTAATTTAATAACGAACTGGATGGATTTTAAGTTATGTTTTAAATCATGGTTATAAGCTGGTAGAGTAATCATTAAAAACCTGCATACAATATATTTACCAATCATCACATCATTGCACACTTTGGAAATTTTCGAGTTCAAATGAGGCCGTAAATGCAGCATGGACTGAAGTTACACTATTTTGTTGTCAAAAACAATGGTTTCATTTAAATATGAATTAAAATAAAATATTTGCCCCATCTTCATGAACTTCATGAATTCTACGCTTTATTATAACTTTTAAAATGTTTTCAGTTTACTGAGGCGTACTGCAGATGGTATCTGTCAGTAACTTGACATAACGCGCCTTTTGGTGCCACCTAGCGGTAGAATAAACATACAGTTTACTCAGTTCAAATAAAAAATCAATTCAGTTATGTATATTTTTAAATTGTTTAGTACAAAATGCCCTTGCTTTGCAATCCCATGTAGTCTGTACATAGTAACACTTAGTTATAAATATAAAAAAAACCCTATTCATTTACTCAGAACGAATTCCATTCTAAAGGTACAGCATTTGCCTCTAAAATATAGTCCATCCGTGGGAGTGGGATCCCTCACATGAGTGTCTCCTGGAGGTTTCTGTGTTTTTTTCCTCTGTTAAAAGGTGTTTTTTTTGGCAGTTTTTCCTCGCCCTTGTTGAGGGTGTAGGTCAGAGGTCAGAGGATGTTACACCCTGTACTCCTTGTTAAAGCCCTATAAGGCTAATTGCAATTTGAGCTATACAAATAAAATTTGATTGATTGACTGAAGTTTACAAATCATACAACCGATTCAACTGATTTTCATTTCCTTTTCATATGGCAGGCTGTGATATAAAATGGGTGACTTTGTGTTTTCTTCATTGTCAAACAAACTTTAAAGACACAGAGGCACAGTTAAAAGTCCAGACACCTAGTGTATGTGGTAATAGACAGAGGTTAGGGTTAGGTATGTCGTATCTGTCTTGGTCTTTATCACCAATTTATGCACACAGACAAGGTGGACTGCTGTCACACACAGTCCTACAGAGGGCAAAGTGCAAGCTCTAACAGTATAATTTATCTTGCTCTCTCTCTCTCTTGCTCTCCCTCTTTCTCTTCCTCCTCCTCCTGCCCGGCAAGTCTCCACCTTGTTTTTTAATACCAGTCACGTACAGACTTTCACTCACCAGGCTTCATAGAGCTGCGACTTAAACTTCTTGTCATTTGCATTTACAGGCAATTGAGGTAAGAACTTTTCTATTGCATATTATATTATGGAAGTAATCTTGTGACTGAGACTGATTGAAACTGAATGAATGAGAATCTGCTCCCAGCTGCTTTTGCAGCATGGTGAATCCAAACTAAAACAACTGGACAAAACAACTGGTCCTTGAATCTAAATGCCCTCTGGTACAGAACCAGATGTTACTACGAGCTACCACTATTTTGTAAATACAGGAAGTCTCGAATGAATAAAGGGTGAGAGGGTGGGTGGGTGGGGGTATGTGTGTGTGTGTGTGTGTTTGGGGGGGGTAGTCTCCTGATACATTAAGATACTGAGGCCCAGGAGGCGAGTTGCCAGTGGGATTAAATCCTTTTCAAGATGCCATTTAATCCTATATCAAGTCCTTAAAGACTGCCTTATTTAAAACGAGTAAAACGATAATTAAACTTATTGGCAGTGCAAATTGACTTTCTGCAAAAAGAAATCCCTCGAAGTGTCATGATGTCGACACTCATTAGATTAAGAGAACGAATTGATTGAGATATCCTTGGAATAAAAAAGAATAGTGTGCAATTACTTGAGTCTGCTGGCTGATAAAATTCAGTGACTCAACTCAATAAGGAGCCTCAGCCTGGTTCTGCTCTAAGAAAAAGCACAAGTGAAAAAAGAAGATGAGCTAAATGAAGGTATCGCTATAGGACACAAGAGTGCAACGAGCAAATGAGTTGGTGGTTCTCACAACAAGGCGATGCTCTCAGTTTGAGTTTTTCACTTTCAGTGTCAAACAACTTGTCAGTTGAACGAATCACCAAATGACGGCTCTATTTCTGCTGTATTCAAGATGCCAGGGGATGTTTCCCTCCTGCCAAATGGGGAGAAAAGAATGAAACAAAGATGGCTAATCCGTTCTGAAGTGCTCTCCTATAAAATGGACAATAAAGACTATAATTAGATGTGGCTGCTATAGGACGGAGGATTTTCTAAAGCAGCTCTCCCTATAGCAACATGAGCGTATATATGAGTGTATGTATGTACGTGGCTGGGTCACACACTTGCGTTCGTTTGGTTCCTGGCAAATTTAGATCCCAGCAGTTGAAAAAAAATGCTGAAAAAATAGACCAGCGATGGATGCATAATTGGAGAGTAGTCACTCATTAAGATTGTTTGCCCAACCCTGTCAACTGTTTCAGCAAGGACACATCATGTAGACTCAAAAACAGAGTCGCAGGAGGAGCATGTGTTTGTGTAGAAATGTACATTTTTCGCACATGTGCCAAAACCAAAAACCTTTGGCTCCAGATGTGTACCACTCAAACCAGCACACAGGAAATACTTACCTAAAGCTCAATGCCTAAGTTTGTACCAGTTGATCCACATCTAAATATACTATGTTGTACCATTATGGGTCTCATAGTTTTTTTTTTTTACGAGGAATGTTGATCATAACATGGGGGGAAAATGCTTTTTTCATTACTCAACACCATAATATTCATTTAGTAAATAATCAAAGTCAAAATAAGACACTCAGATATAAGTAACAAGGGGAAATGACTAAATTAGACTAAAATGAAAAGAATCAAAACATTTGAGTGGTTCAAGTGAACCTTTGAAACTCATCATGCTGTAAAGTTCACACTAATACTACATCATCAATGGCCCATTAATATCATTACAAACTACTTACCTTGTAGTATAGTGCCACAATCATTTTGATTGTGAACTAATGAAGCTTAATAATGAAACAGGAAGTCATGAGAGGGAGAGTTGTTTTTATTTGTGCTGCAGCTGTCCTCAGTAGGTTATTCCTGTGTGTTGCTCTGGTGAGCGCTGTATCACTGTTTACACTTCTGTGGTCACATGGTCAGGGTGAAGGCGAGGTTAACCACCACTCTCTGTGCACGCTCCTCCGCTTTACTGTCTGTGGAGCTTGCCCTCATAGACGTGCACCAACATGTGTTTAATTGCCAAGGTCCATATGCTTACACAGAGCCCAGATAGCACTGAAATATCCACCCAACGGTTTACACAGGAATGAAGAAGGAAATACTTCCACAGCTCAGATTAGACCCTGAGGTTAAAAGAGACTGGTCACATTTAAATTCACAAAGCTTAGAGGTTTCTCTTTGTGCATTTGCAGATTTCACATTTCATGGCCTTTTAAAAAGGTCAAAATAACAGGCACCCTGCTCTACTTTGGGTTGCCAGGTTGTGGATATCCTCCTCTTACCTGCAGCCCCATGTGGTGAAAGAGTCCATTAGAGGGGTCTCTCAAACAATTTAGAGAGCAAAAGGGACAAGTCTGTGCTAAAGGGAAGATTTTCTACAAACTGGAAACCTATAGGTTGCTATTATTACTGTTTTAACCTGAATATTTAAATCACCTATAAGCAATGGTGATTGTTTCTATCCTGCCACTTGGTTCCTCCTGGAACCTTTATCAAGTTGTTTGTACCCAGGGGAGCATTTTTGGCTGAACACCTGAAGCAATGCAAATGGACAAGGACAGGTGAGTGTTTGACATTACACACTAAACTGTTTCACATATGCACACACATTAAGCAATAAGTAGCACAAAGATGGTCATTTATACAGAACACAACTTAACTGCCAGTCCTAAATTATTAATGTCTGTCTACACAACCAGCTACACAATATTAATCCAACTCTCCCTTCTCTCAGGTGGAGAGGATTAAACCCCCACAGCCAGACGACAGCATAACATTCAACAATTAATTCAAAAATAATTGACAGCAAATGTGAAAATATGCTATGTACAAAATGTTTTGTGCAAATCCTGCTAATAAAGTGTAAATACTGCTACGAAAGTGCACAATGCCACTCTCAATGTGTATCGCCGTGTGTTTTGTTTAAAATGCATTTGACAGAAACAAACAAAGATTGTCCTGTAGTTACATGCCCAAAACCCCCTAAACCCTTCATGACTAGTGCCATTTGAGGAAGTGCTACCAGTAAGTTTCTTTTTGTGTTGGGCTGTGTTTCAGTTGATTTTATGCTGATGAGCAACAAGCTCTGAGAAATGCTCCTCAAATATCTGCTGACCGGGGGTGAAAGTTCTCGCTTCCCTAAATTTTCCACGATGTTTAATGTCACAACTTGCAGTTCACTTCTTTTCTCTTGTTAGGTGTCCATGTGAGTGACATCAGACATGGCGGGACACTGCAGAATTGACCTGACCTACATCACCGAACGTATTATCACCTTATTCTGTCCCCATGAATGTCCAGAGGAGCCCTACCTTCAAAACCTACAGGAGATCATTCTCATGCTGCAGTCAAAGCATGGATACAACTACATGGTGAGATGACTGGAACAGTAAATTCTCAGTCAGATGAGTAATACTTGAATCATTTGGGGCCCAAAGGTTCCACATTTCATGCATGCAAATTAATTGGTTTTACTTATGTATATGCTTAATTACCAAAAATTATGGGTCCACTATCCAAAATTGTGGTTTGCTTTGAAAACTTTTTACTTAGAAAACATTTTTCCCTATAAAAAAGTTAAAGTTAAGCAGTTAATCAAAATTCTTGCAATTTTAATTTTATTAACAATTGCAAGAATTTAAAATGAACTTCATGTCAGAATGTAAAATTGTTATTTGAAGAATATAAGGATAGTGAGGAAAAAATTGTCACCACATTAGAACATAAAAAAACATTCAAAACATTGCTTATTTCAAATGAGTCGAATGTTTTCTTTTTCTCATATTCATCTTTTCACATTTGAGAAATGTTCCTCTCAAATCATACAGGCTCTGCCATGTTTTTACATCGTTCTGGTTACTTTGATGTGGAGAAAGTTTTAACTATACTAACCCAACATCACATATTTGTCTCAGTTGACATTCTTTAAAGCACATGTCACACTATCATTAGATCCTCAGTTGGTCACAAGAAGAGCTGCACATGGAGAAATGAAAGTCTGTTTTATTTTGGTTTACAACTACTTTTAGATGTGAAAATCAGGTTTGTCTCATATGCAGAATATTTCACATCCTTTATGTGCTGTGATGTGAACACTATACACTAAGAAAACTCACACTTACACTACAATATAACACTTCTGTTTTTATGGCTTTGATTTAATATATTCCAGAGCAATTTATCATTATGAGTCATCAGCAAAAATCTAATTAATGTCTACGTTAAAATCAACAGATTGTATGATTGCCAGTGATAACACATTTGGTTTTGCATTAGATTACAACATCTTACAAATTAAATAATACAATTAATTTTCAGTTTCAATGACATTTAGATAATTATGATGCGATAAAGAATGTTAATGACATGGAAATGAATGTCTCTTTTCATGCTAACTCCTCTTCCATACTTCTGCAGCTCATCAACCTCTCGCAGAAGAATAAAACTCTCATACAACTGAACCACAAGGTAAATATAACGCGTCACTTGCTTTACTTCTAAGAATATATACTGCAGTGTGTGGTAAAGTACAGAGTATGTTTGATTTGTCTGTCAGGTTCTGGATATGGGTTGGGTGGATCTCTTGGCTCCCAGCTTGGATCAGATCTTAAGTGTGTGCACAATGATGGAGAACTGGCTGCAAACAAACACAAAGCACGTCCTGGTGCTCCACTGCAGGGTAAACTCCTCTGATTCCTCTGCACACAGACACTCATGTGTTATTTTAGTTGAACTGCATGTCAAGTTTGTTTACCCTGATCCTGTGTCTGTTTCAGCAGGGAGGCAAAGGACATCTCGGAGTAGTGGTGGCCTCTTATATCCACTTCAGCAACATGTCAGCAAGGTAACACCAATGTCATGCCCTCTAGTGTGGCTAAATATAGGCAAACATCAATGGACTTTCAGATAAGGGAGCAAGAAAAGGGAAATGCTAACTTATTTGTTTAGGACTCACCCGTTTAGCATTAACAAAAAAAATGATGCCATTGCTATTAAATAAAAAAGGTGTGCCTTTATAGTATCTCTGGATGGACTTTGGACATTCGTAAGTGTGTGTTTCAGAACGGATTGGTCTGTCCATGCAACAGTTGTGGAATATCTCAGCATAAATGTAACATGGACAGCATGGTTCCCAGAGGATGAATCATTAGAAGAGGACCCCCTCCCCTAAGCATCATTAGCAGGCCAAAGCTATCCATGTTCACTCCTGCCAAACAATAAACGGTTTAGTCCCTGCAGAGCAGAAAGACTAAACTATTGTTCAGAACTAATCGAGTAAAAATGTAAGTGTAAATTAATAACAGAAGACTGGGCCTGTTTGCAGAGCCAACCACACTGACAGAACAATAGACAGGGTGAATCGAGGCTGAACCTTTGACCGTCTCCTCCAGGCAAATGGCAGGATGTCTAAATCAAGAGACTTTGAACTACTCTGCTATTTTATTTGCATGCAGGGGTATAAACATTGTAGTGTTTGCAGGGAAGTGTATGTTGTTGCCTGTTTCGTTTTATGGTCTCTGTCACGGCTTTCACTGATATCAGTCTGATTTCCATAGTGCAGACGTGCATATGTGTGTGTTCTTGTGCCAAAGAGCTGACTCATTAGTAGTCATCTGTGATTACTGTTGCTCTCCCTACTGCCATCATGTGTTTGTGGATGGATGGATTCCAGTTTAACCCTTGTGCTAAGTACTCATGCAGGTAGTTTTGGTTTATTTACACAGGGTTTTGTTATTGTTTGTTTGATTTTGACATAGTTTGCCTCTGTGATTTCTGTGGCCACGCCAAAGCAACTGAGATGTGTGTATAAAAAGTTTCACATTGTTTTTCAGGAAACACTGTCCCCTTTCTTCTGGATTAGACAAAGAATACACAATTCCTTCAGTGGAAAGTCATTTCAGGGTTAGAACGCCTTAAAGGGGAACTCCACTGATTATACTCATCAAAGTGAATTTACTGATCTTGTGGAAACAGAATGACGGCCACATTGTTTCACGCCTCTGTCTAATTGCAGGAAACATAGTCTCTGTTTCTCTTCCAAAGAAATGGTATTGAGTAATGGCCATAAAAGTGTTTTTGCTTAAAAATATAACGATGTGGAACGTTGACCTTTGGGATAAAAAAAATGTCACCACTTCCTGGTTTTATTTTCTTGTTATGATTAGTATATGGTTCCTTAAAGTCTGGCTGAACGTCACTTTTCAACTTTTGACCAAAATCAGATTAGTTCATCTTGAAGTCCTAGCTATTGAAGACATTGCCTAAGCGTCTCTGAGATCTTGCTTTCACAAGAAAAAAAACATGTTTTGTGATCTTGACCTTTGACCTTTAAAGAAGCAGTTCACGCCTGAGTTCAAGTGGATGTTTGTGCTAGACGGAATGAAATTCCCTTCAGACTGTGCTCAGTATGACGAATGTGTCTGACAGACCACAGGTTTGAAAAGGCTTGTATAGAATTATTTTATACAGTCAAAACATTTATGCTGGAGGAACGTGCGTCCAGCCTCATGGTTTTCCGTCTTCAGCAGGAGATCCATCACTGTATAATAAATAATGCACCTCTCCCTCAGTGCAGACCTTTCTCTGGACCACTTTTCCATGAGGAGGTTCTACAGTGACAAGCTGTCTGCTCTGATGACCCCCTCGCAGAAACGGTAAGGATTTACTTGATTGAGCTATCCAGCTGCAGGTCAAAGGTCAACACCCTGTCGACTTCTAGCCAGTGACTGTTGATACATTCTGGTTCGTAGTAAACATGTTTGCATCTGCTCCTCAGGTATGTTTGGATGCTGGGGAGCGTGTTGAAAGGAGGGCTGAGGATGAGCCCCTCTCCTTGTTTCCTTCTCTGTGTTGTTCTTCACGGTCTTCCCAAAATAAGACCAGGTGGAGGTAGGCAGATCGGAATAACACGGATCCACATAGATAAACTGCAGTAACAACTCTTAATCCTGCATGTAGCCTTCCTTTCTGCACTAATTATATATAGTTACATGTTTATTTCAGTGTCCATATTTTGTGTCTGGATTTTACTGAGCTGACTTATTCTTATTTCTTGTCATTGTTGTATTTCCACAAAAGATTTAACATTTGAAGCAAACAAACTGATTCTGTATAACACCTTAGTTCCTTTTCACACATGCTCTCGGAGTGGGTTCGAAGGCTTCACTGATTTAGTTTAGGTCTCATTTTAGGTTAAGGTCAAATCTATTTTATATTAAAAGCCCAGTACCACAAGCATTGCCTCAATGGGCTTTGCATTCTGTACAGTATATGGTGCCATCTACGTTTTTCAGACCTTTTATTTTGGCAAAAATGCTTCAATTAATGCTTGAGGGTGATGAGGCTCAAATAAGTAAAGTGCCACAGGGGTCGTGTTGCGACTTAAAGATAGTATCCATCATGTGACCTTGCAGTCATTCCATGCAAAGAAGGAGAAACCAAGTTTTTTTGAAGTGATTTATGTGACAGCATGGTGTATGTAAATTATATACTGTTATATATGGTTACATACAGCGTTGTGTCCTTTCAAACGCTATTCTGACTGGTGGGTTTATAAATGGGTTTTGTCAACAGGGATCGAGTAGCAGTCACAATGTGACATATTGCTCCTAAATGCCAGACATTGTCTGAAATTCAAAGCAGACTGGATTTTGTTTCCTCTTAATCGACCTGGTGGAAATGTCTCACAATGGGTGATGAATTTGGACAGAAGAGTGTTTCTCCCTCACAGCTCTTGTCTTTTGTGTGATGCAGCCAACAAAAATTTTTAAGGTAGACAGGCATCCCATGATTATATCGATTGTGTTTTAATTGTGTAATCTGTTGGATTTATTTTTCTAGGATGTTGTCTCTTTCTGAAAGTCTACCAGAGCCTACAGACTGTCTGCACATCAGCAGTTTAGTAAGAAATACAGCCCAACATAATCTCAGCATCTCTACACACACAGTAACTGAGGATGTAGCAGCTAACAGATGTTTGTCTCCACTACAGCCATGTTAATGCAGCACAGACAGACCGCCTCTACTTTATACTCCAGCCAGCTCAGCTGCTCAAAGGCGACATCATGGTGAGTGAAAATGTGCAAGTACGTTATTATGAGACATTTAAAAATCATTTGGTAATTATTGCAAAAAAATACCAGATGTGTTCTTAATAGGACCCAGTGAAGGGAGGCAATAGGAGATAAGGCAGGAAATATTGAATCAAACCCAAATAAATAATTAATCTTAATCATTTATCATTGAAAAATCCATATATGTTACATATTGTTGTGTATTAACCTCACTTGATGTGTGCTAATTAAAACAGGAGAGATTTAACAATCAAATTGAAGATTATATTGACTTTTTATGTTTGATTAATCCTAACCTGTCTGATAAAGCAATGCCAGTTTTCCAGTCAGGTCACTATAAAAATCAATTAATATTATTCAATTATTATTATTCTGAAACGAAATATTTTATTACTTAAATAAAATAAAGCCATGCATATTTGTTTTATTTGCAATCAAAACATTATCAGTTATTTTACAGTCTATTGTTGATAGTTTGGCTTTGTTACACTGACTATATAATAAAAACACATTACCATCCTGAATGCAGTGGAGCGTGACATATACACTTGATGTATTGTGCCATTATTTCCTGATTCTAGGTGGTTTGTTATGATAAAAACAGCCATTCAGGCTGCCGGCAGGTCGTCTTTCGTCTCCAGTTTCATACAGGCCTCGTACAAGGACACACCCTCACCTTCCTGAAGGCAGACCTCGACTGCGCCAGTGAAGGTAACATAATATATTATAATTATTAGCAGTAAATATAATACAATTTACTGCTGCCAGACTCTCCACTGTGTCGCCATTTGTTTCCACTACTGCCATGTTGCACTCATTTAGTCTTAATCTGTAACTGATAAATCTGTCTGTCTCTCCGCTTTCTGCCTACACTGCCATGCAGTGAAAACTAACCTGAACTCACCTTGGACCCTGTATCTGCAGTGCAGGTGTGAAGTACACAGGGAAAGCAGGTCCAGGAAAATAACCTCGCCAGATGTCTGATCTCTGTCTTACGTCATATTCCAGATCCCCTGTTCCCAGAAGATGGAAAAGTGGAGCTGCTGCTCTCTGAAAGTCCAGAAAAGATTACAGGTAGACTCACTGTCACAAAGAATGATTTATTTTTCTCTTCTGTTTTAATTTAACATTTAAAAAACACATAGTTACATAAGCTGTGGGGGGAAAGGGAACTTTACTACAAAGAATAATCCTGAAAATGTGTTTCAGATGGTTTTTATGCTTTCATCCAGAATCTGCTGAATCTTGGGTCAAGTTTTCATACTTCTTGTATTATCTAATGGAAAAAGTGCTGCCTCTCTGGGTGCATGGTTCAGAAGAGTTGTAGTTAGTAATTAATCATAGGGGTGTTTTGGACCTGACATGTAATAAACCAATCAGACTGCCCAGACTGCCAAGCGCTTAAAAAAACAGGTGAGTTTGCACCTTGGTGGACTCGCATGCTAAGAACACAGGCAATTTTCTTATTTCAATGATAAAGATACTATGTTATCTGAAGGATGTCACCCACCTGGTTGCACCAGATAAATTGAGCATTAAACTCATCCACTATTATCCTCAACATCATTTCTTGCCAGTCCACCTGACAGTAGTGGATGTCATGTTTAATACTGGTGCAGGCCAGACTAGGAGGTTGAACAGGAAATGTTTTAGGAAAACATACAGGGTTACTGATTTACAGGTTTATATTACTGAGCACAGGACAAGCACATCAGGGCAGGGCAGACAATTACAGGAGTGGGAAATAGTATAAAGACAGGAAGTGAACTAACAAGAGCTGCATGAGATCAGAACTACAAAGTACTGAAATATCCAAGGAATGAAATCACGTGTTTCCATCTCAGTTCTCAGAAGACGTGAAATGGAAACAGGAACAAAATTGAAATTTCAAATGACAATAGTTCCAAAAAGTGTATGTATGTATGTATATATGTATGTCAGTCAGTCCGTCAGTTCGTCAGTCAGTCAGTCAGTCAGTCAGTCAGTCAGTCAGTCAGTCCGTCAGTCAGTCAGTCAGTCCGTCCGTCCGTCCGTCCGTCCGTCAGTCAGTCAGTCAGTCCGTCAGTCAGTCAGTCCGTCAGTCCGTCAGTCCGTCAGTCAGTCCGTCCGTCCGTCCGTCAGTCAGTCAGTCAGTCAGTCCGTCAGTCCGTCAGTCCGTCAGTCAGTCCGTCAGTCCGTCAGTCAGTCAGTCCTTCAGTCAGTCAGTCCGTCAGTCCGTCAGTCCGTCAGTCAGTCAGTCCTTCAGTCAGTCAGTCCGTCAGTCAGTCCGTCCGTCCGTCCGTCCGTCCGTCCGTCAGTCAGTCAGTCCGTCCGTCAGTCCGTCCGTCAGTCAGTCCGTCAGTCCGTCAGTCCGTCCGTCCGTCAGTCAGTCCGTCAGTCCGTCAGTCCGTCAGTCAGTCAATCAATCAATCAATCAATCAAATGTTATGTGTATAGACCATATTCACGAATTGCAATTTGCCTCATAGGGCTTTAACAAAGTGTACAGGATGTAACATCTTCTGACCTATGTATGCATGTATGAATAAAATGGCCTTTAAAGTACCACAGCTTCAGAACCATGTACAACACACAGACACAAAAGCTGCAAAAAGCCTCATTGTGTCTGCCAGGTCAAGCAGAAGAGACAGCAGTGATTCACCTCGATTACACACCAACACACTCACCAAAAACAAATGATAAGTTTCATCATCAAGATCAACAAAGTCACCCAGGTGGGGGCAGTGTTGGACACCAGAGAGCCAGGGCCAGTGCTGCCGCACGACCAGTCACGCTCCTCTCCTCTCAACAGGAAGCAATATGAAGAGTTATCACATGCACACATCTGACAGGAATTCAGATGGCAGATACTGTACGCAGGGGAAAACACAGAGCACGCAAACACACAGCCACTTCAAATCAGACAGCCAGAAACCGAAGCAAAATTAAACCCAAATTCTCCTTTCAGCTGAATATGAAATAAATTCAGGCAGTAGGAAACTTGGCTGGTGTCATTGTGTGTTCACACAAACACTGTAGGTGTGAAGTGTGTGTGTGTGTGTCTCTTGTTGCTGTTTTAACAGACTCCTGACCAGCGCTGCCTCTGTGTCTGTCGGTGTGTTTGTGATTTTTATATGCAGGCAGAGAGCTGTGGCACAACGGAGCCTCGGTGACGGTGGACTACAACACCTTGGACCATGTGGTCAGGCGAGACTCCTATAACGACACATCATCTCCTGATGCAGGTGAGGAGCTTTTTAATGTTTCTGATCAGAAAGAGTCCTCCCACCTCCACCAACACTGTTTTCCTTCTAATATAATAACGTCCTCCAGCTTTCTGTCACTCTCTTCCCCTGCTGCTCTGCATTCTTGTGATTAATAACTGTTTATTGATTGGATAAGCTGAGATTGGATTTAACTGGGTAACACACAATGGGAGGTTACAAAAATCTTGTTGTTGTAATGTGATGGCGACCTTTATTTGTCGTCATCTGTGACATTCTCAGAAAAGTAAATGAAAAGGTTATAGTTCTTCCCTCCCTCATGCCTCACATGCTGGTAGCCAGCTGGTACATTTCCAGCGTATGCTGCATAGTTTCAGATACGCTCATGTATTTTTCCTTTTAGACAGACTTTGGCGTCCATACATTTTTACAGTAAGAAAATTACACTCTTCTTATAGTTCTGTAATCCATCACCGTCAATGTTGTAACTGTTTTGTTTGGTCAAAGTCCATAAATTGCTGAGATTTGCAGCAGTTGTTCATTTACTTTGAGTGTGCAATTCAAATAATTGTTCCATATTTCTAAACTTGTTTACTGTAAGACAGGCAATTTGTCTTGCTTCTTTGAAATGTGGAGGTGGAAGGAGAATATTTTTATGTATTGTTTGTAGCTGGTTTATAAGGAATTTCAAACTCAGCCCCAAAAGCTGACCCCAAATAATGCTAAGCTGACATACCAGATTTGTTTTTATTTAGTTTAGGTTTGTTGTAACCTCAGATTTCCAAACTCTGACTTCATGGTTTGGTCTCATTCCCCTCAATACCTTATATCTTTTAAATAATAAATAATAAATAAAAATAAATCACTAATAAACCCACAAACCCGACCAAACCAAACCCGGGATACAAGGAGTGTCAATAATGGCCTTGTACACATTCATTGTAACAGACATGATGCTCCCAATATGTGGGCAGCTGCTTGCTATCATGTGAGTGATAGCAGGTAATAACATATTAAATGTTTTTTTGTTTTGTTTTACTTTTGTGGATAATTTCTGCCCCATGTGGCCAAAAAACAAACAAAAAACCCCATTGCTGTATCTCTGTCTGCTGCTCAGATGTCATGTCCCTCTTTTGGTCCATATCCATATCATATTTGTCTATTTGGACTTCGTTGTGGTTCTGTCTTGTGGGTAATTGTCCAGTCATCAGTGTGACAGCTTACAGCTGCTGTGACCACCAAGGCCTCTTTGACATTCCTGGGAATGGATGCAACAATAATCATCTCGACACCAGTCAGCCAAGACCTGTGTAGTTGGAGGAGGCTGTTTTTTTTCAAGGAGTTTCAATTTAGTTAGAATAACCATTCACACACACATGCACGCACACACACACACAGGAAAACAACAACAACGCAAAAACATGTCCAGACAGTTGAAACAATCACTTTCAGCCTGTGGCAGAGGTTTCAGTTCCAGCTGTTTTATGCCTGTGCTAAATCCGCACCGACCAGCCATGTAATTTAGCTGGTCCGATCAGTGGGGCAAAAATGACGAAAAGTAGCATGTAAACACACATGTATGCACACACACGCGCACACGCACACACACACACACATGGTCATTACGTTTAACCGCCGGCACACACGCATGCACATGAGCATAATGAGGGTGCCAGCAGTTACCAACGCAGCCAGTCACAAGAATGTTGTTTTCAACCACAGGTGGTTCTACTTTTCCCTCTGAGCTCGCTCACACTCCATCTCTACACCACCTCCTCAACCCCCCACCCCCCCACCCCCCTCCTCTCCTCTCTATCAGCTCCACTGTCCCTCTTTTTGTCTGTGCGTGTTGCTTTCAGGTTCAAGTTGCAGGTTGCAATTTGTCCAACATGTCCCCATCCCCCTTCTGCACGCCAGTCTCTCCAGGGCCCGCCCCCATGTTTACATTCCCCTCTCCATATTTGGCCAGCTCAAGGTCCTTGTGCTTTGTTGTCTTTTTTTGTTTTTTTTGCTTGAAAGTGCATTATGTGTGCTACACAAACTCCTCCACCTGTGTGTGTGTGTGTGTGTGTGTGTGTGTGTGTGTGTTTAGTGAATGATCCACTCTCCTGCACCTACTTTCCCCTTTGACATAAAAATGCATGAGCGCACACTCTCTTACCTGCGTTGGCCCTGGACAGGATGCGAGGGGCGTGTGTGTGTGTGTGTGTGTGTGTGTGTGGGTGGGGGTGGGGGGGTGGACTTGATGGGGGCAAGGCAAAGCAAAGTCTTCTTACTTGGTGAAGGAGGGTGAAGGCGGGGATTCATAGAGCAGGGACGTGAGCAGGCGAGGAAGGAGAGCTGGAGGGACACAGAGAGAGGGGAGAGAGAGAGTAGGAGGTTGAGGGGGGGAGGAGGTGTGTGTGTGTGTGTGTGTGTGTGTGTGTGTGTGGGTGGGTGGGTGGGGGGGGGCTGTTAGCACCTTAAGAGAAAGAATGTTCTTTGCTTGTCTTCCTGTAGCAGCCTGAGAGACAGGGAGGAGGACAGCACAGGAGGGGAAAGGGGAAAAAAAAGACTTGAACCTACTATAGCAGCTCTGGAGCTTCTCTGTCCTCATCCGTTCTCATTCTGTCCTCGTCCTCTCTGCGTTTCCCCTCTGCCTGTCATCTGCTTCTCTTCTCTCTCGCTCTCTCCCTCTCTCTCTCTCTCACTGCAAAGAGGCTTCAGCGAGCGCTTCCATCCTGTTTCTGGTCTGCAGAGGGAACAGTGAAAGTTAACTCCTGAGTGCCACTAAAGTAAGCTGCTCTGTTTCTGAATGTGTCTCCTAATCCAGCTTGTGGTTAGAGTTGATTTATTGCCTGTGCATGAAGATAACACAGTATGTTTATCAGTGTGCGTCTCTCGGCGTGTGAGACCCATTAGACCAGCTGTGAGCTCTGGGGTTTCAGCTTTATAGCCTCGCTGGACTTAAGAGACGGTGCTCATGTTTGTATTGTTACAGTCACTGTTCAAGGCAGGTTTATCTGATCAAAGTCCTTTTTGGAGAGAGCTTTCTTTTTCTTTAGTTGTGTTTCTGTCTAGTTGTGTTTGAAATGCAGTAAATTATGATTTATTTGTTGATTTGGTCTTGGGCTAAGACATTGCTTTGAAAATGCCTTTCAATCTTCCTAACTTCCATGGTGACATCGTTAACTTACGAGTAATTAGTCTGAAACTTTGAATTTTCTGCTGTTGGTATGATGACTCATTGATTAACAAATTAACGAACAAGTCTCTTGTGTTTGCTGTTTTTTTCACCCAAAGTACGTCAAACTTGTGTGTGTGTGTGTGTGTGTGTGTGTGTGTGTGTGTGTGTGCATGCAATCAGGTCAGTCTAACCTCAGGAAGACATCCATGACGGACACATCCTTCCAGCCACACATGCACGTACACACACCCACACACAATTTGACATACTTTGGCTGAAACCATATAAAAACAGCCACACACACACTTGTATATGCATCTGTCAGCAAACACAAAGGGGGCTCTGTGTTCTCCACATGGCGTGTGTCTGAAGTAATGGCTGTGGTTCAACAGGTAGAATGTGTGTATGTGTGAGTGTGTGAGTGTGTGAGTGTGTGCGCATGTGTTTGTGCATCTGTGTGTGTGGATGTGTGTGTGATAATGAATCATATAAAAATAAATAAATATGCACCAACAATATCTCCCATTAAAGGTTGTAAATTCCTCTTTTAGTCCAGCTATCACACCTAAACCTTAACTATTCAATTAATTTGATTTTTGTTGAAACAGCTTAGAGGAACAGATCCAAAAGTGGTAACTTGTGGTCTACACATGCATGCACATGAGGACAATTAATTCATGTCACTGCTGATTTATTACTTTGAAAAAGGCAACAAAAGCATCATCGACATCTTAATTAGTTTGATTGTTTTTGTGGGGTAATAAATGCACATCTGCTGACCTATCAATGGTTCCGTCCAATCACGTTTCATATCTTTGCCTTTTGGAACCTGGTTTGGACACAACATTTGTTCAATACCAGTAACTGTGTGCTGCATTATCCTCTGAAACCCACCCCACTTCTTCATTGCCATCTGTTTTCTCTCCTCCGTCATGATGCAAACCTGACGGTGTCTCTGCCTTCACAGCTCCACCTTATGTCCCAGACCCTGGCGATGAAGCCCTGTATGCCAGAGTGAGGAAGGGGAGCAGTGAGGAAGGAGCCTCATTCCCTGTGACGACCAGCAGCCCCAGCTGCAGTGATCGAGCTCCGTCAGCCAGCAGCGATTCGGGCCTGTCTGTGACCTCGCAGGGGAGGACCGGAGCGAGACAGTGGAGACGAGCACAGGACAAGACCCCTCAGGCGCAGAGGCTATTCCCTGTGGTGGACTTTGAGATTGCTCAGCCTCTCCTAGAGGTCATGAGTGAGCTCGCTGCGTGCGGTGCAGGGGAAGTGGAGGTGGCCAACGGAGAGGTGTCGTTCGGCGAGAGGGAGACAGACATCTTGGATGATGAGGATGAAGCAGGTGGTGCAGCAGCTTCTGCTTTAGACCTGCATAATCCTCCGAGATCAACCCAGAGCCAGTACTCCACACACTCCTGGGTACGGCAGCAGCAGCAGGTGGAGGCAGATGCAGTGGGGAGGTCGAGCAGAGCGAGGACAGGGAGACCACCACCTGTGCTTTCTCCTGACGCACCACTTCGAGGAATCAGCAGCAGGGAAGCAGTGCAGAGGGGGCTGCTGGACGAGTACGGGACTCGCAGAGACACGCAAAACACGGGGGATGCGGGTGACGTACAGTCTGCACAGACCACACACAACTCTTCATGCCACGACGATGAAATGGCGTCGCTAAACACAGACATCGATGAGTCCATAGAACAGCTGAACCAGCTGATTCTGGATTTGGACCCAACTTTTGTTCCCGTTCCTACCAACTGTTCCCCCCTGTCCCGCTCCGCCTCCCTCCACACCAACGGACTCAGCCACAAGGGAATTACGCATACGTCAGGTAGGACCAATCAATAGAAATTTTAAAAAAAGACAATATTAATAAATATAAAACATTGACCATTAAGGTTTGTTTTGGTCAGTTTGCACAAATGGCCGGAAAAGTCAAACTCATAAATACAACTCTGCTGTCTTCTGCTGTGCAGCTGCCCATAAGCCATAATAACATATGAAATTCAATTTGCATCTCACTTGAGTCCACAGACCCAGGTGGACTGGTCCTTTAACACAATTAGACATGTACAGAGACACACAGCAGTCCCCACATTGTCACATTATGACCAGCTAAGAAAAACACACCTGTCCCAACATGCTGGTGGTAGATAAGGTTTGTACATTGTGTGTGCTCAGATCAGCCCTGACACACGCACACGCACACACACGCGTGTGCGTGATGTCTCACTCACCACAGTGATGCTCAAGATACAGTTTTACAAGGAGCTGCATAGATTTGGATGATGTTTTAAGATATAAATAATGTAGCCACAGCTTTTTCATTGGGCCGTTATTGGAGATGTCGCTTTGGCTCAGGCTGTTTCATTTATATGATTGAATAAATGAATAACCTTAACCAAGCCCACCACACAGAGGAGATGGAAATGTGTGTCAGACACACAGATAATGACTCACATTAGCAGTTGAAACATAAAGAATAGGATTTGGGGTTTTCCAGTCAAGACTGGAGTCACAGTGATGTGTGAGTGAGGGACAAGCTTTTAAAGGGAAACAGTTTACCTTCTGCTCCACTGCATTTATTTCACTGCTTTGGCTGCTAGTTCTTTTCAGTCTTTTCAGATTTTACCTGTTGGACGTTATAACAATTTTGGTTTTCGGAGTCTTTCCTCTCCTGTGGACCATGTGACGCCCCCTCAGATCTTTTCAGTTATCTGATGTGTCTGAACACATTTGCACCTTCTGAAACTTTGGACCTGAACGGGGTCAGAGTCAGAGTAACGACTTTCCAACAGCGGAGATCCATTGCTAGCAGATTATTACCATTAACATATTAAGGCTATGTTCACAGCCTCCATTCACTTCCTGTCGACTCTGTGGCTCCTCATTCATCCAAACAGAAAGGTTGCCTCAGTTGGACCTGTTTTCCTGACCCATCAGTGTCAGCGCTGCATCATCTTCTCTGTTCTTTCTCACCATGCTGACACACATGATAGATTTACTCCCTCTGCTATCCACTGGGACGGAGCCTGGAGGAAGAGGTTCATTTCTGCAGTGACCTTCATCTGTGGTTCATAGGTTTAGTGGCGTGACGTCATTGCTTCCCACCTCTCTGCAGACTCAGCAGCTGGAACATCAAAGCTGGCCTCCAAGCGGTGGCCCAGTCGTCTATGTGGGAGCTCCATGAAAGCCTGTGGCAGTTGGCCCTCTGGTGCAGTTCTCGCTCACCCACAGCCATGTGCCATGCAGTTACATTACTGCTAACGTTTAACCCCTGACCCTGCATTTTTGCACACTGTCAGGTCAACGAGAGGTCTCCCAAGTTCTCCTGAAATCGTGGAATCGGGGAGCAGGAAATGGAGCATGGCTGCGTGTTTGTGTGTATGTAGGTCAGTGAGTGTGTCAGGGCGCCGTGGGGCTGGTGTTTCCCCTCAGGCCTATTTGAAGCAGTAACTCTAATACTTCACTGCACAGTGTCCCTGTGTGTTTGTAGCATGCGTTTTGTTTTTTCCGGAGGGAAGTTTTGTAAGGAATCAGGAATGCGTTTGAAGTTTGACACAACGCTTTGCTCTCCTGTGGGCTTGCATCATGCCTCTCCTCTCCTCCCTCCTCTCCCTCTCATCATCTCACAGTCGCACTCTTCAATAGAGGAGGAGCCGGGCTCACCGGTCCAGACTGTATGGAGGGGATCCTCCTCCCTGTGAAAACCTCTGCGGTGTGGTGTGGTGTGATTAGTTTCCGTCGGAGCAGATTTCCTGTGATTTTCCTGGTGCTCACAGCGAAAGCTGAGTCCACAGCGTTGCTCATCACCATCTGCTGTTGTTATGCTTGATAAAATATGAGCCCATAAATGGTAGATCTCTATTAACTGGTTTATGTCTATAGATGTGTGTATTTTGTGTCGGGAAAATAACACTGGATTTCACTGTAGTCGTGTTATTGAGTTAAATAGCCCCATACATTCTCATATTCTACATCCTATAATAGCCCACAATATCTAATTAGGCTTGTTCTCGAAAATCCTCAAACATTCAGATTTCAGCGTCTCACATTAAGTTTAGGTCAAAAACTCGACTGTTCTGTAAAAACAACAGCACAGTCGAGGGACTGTTAGAACTTGCATGACAAGGATCACTTGACTAAAGTGGGGACTGAGAACTGAAAACAGTCTCTAACCTGAGGCTGGTCCTCAGCTGTTTTTCACGGCTCTGCTCTCTCTCCTGCTGTAAACGAGGGGTTTTCCATCACGCTTTTCCTTCAGCTGTTTTTGTTAACATTCAAGTATCAACTCTTTAACTTTATCGGTCATCTTAATCCGATACTTCTAATAAGGGCCCTTAACCCTCTTGTGAGTAAAGTGGCAATTTTCTTTTATTCATTGATCAACGATAAGTTTTCATACGATCTCAAACATGATGTTTTCCTGAACTTAAACTAGTCATTTTGTTGCCTTAAAGATCTAATGTCATCTTCCATCTAATAAAAAAGATTTTAACCTTGCTGACATGAAGCTTTGCAAACCTCTGATAGTCCTTATTTCCCTGTAGCATAACACTGACTGTAATGTAATAATATGTAGTAACACTAACTGTGTATCATAACATAAACAGTTACACATAAACAGTTACACATTACATAACACGTTGTAGTTATACAATAATGTAACTCCTGCGTGGTCTGTTACATGAAAGACATGTTAGATCCAAGAAGTGATTTTTGTTTCATGGAACCAGTAAACAAAACAATATGTGATCGTAATGGCAAACATCTCCCAACAGCTGATACATTATATATATATGTAGATAAACTTAGTCTTTACTTACTATTACTTTTATACATAATGCACATACTCATGTTCATTATGGTCATTGTGGTGCTAGAGGAGGAGAATTTGATGGTGCACGTGTATTATGGATTTCTGGTGGTGGCTCAGTTCCAGCCCATCAGGAGATGATCTGCTCACATGTGAACACAGAGCGACTTATTGTTCCAGCAGATGTTCATCTGGTCACAGCAAAGCCTTGCTTAGTCACACAGTCTCTGCTCGGATGACAGCAGCTCCGCTCTGCTGCTCTGCTCATAAATACACTGATAGAACTCTTTGTCAGACACAAACACAGCAAAGACGAATCAGTGTCATCATCAGGGTGCTGTCTGGCCATAACACAGTGTCAGGGCTTCTCATTGTTATGTTAAATGGGAATAGACATAACTCTGGGTGGATATTTCATTTCACAGAGGGAACACATGACTGAGATTGATTCTTTGATTACACGTCTGATCATAATCTGTCTGACTGTCTGGCTCTGCTCTCCTCTGCCTCCCACACTCCTGCCACCACCCTCATCCCCCTCTCCATCTCTCTGCTCCCGATCAGGGTGGAAGCAGCAGAGGCAGGTCAGCGACGTGACTGACTACGCGGGTCTACGCAGTCCAGGTTGGAGAGGGGGCAGGCCCCAGACCCTCAGAGGCTCCCCACTCTACAGCCCCCCTTTCTCACCCTCTCAGGTAAACGACAGTTTCCTGCTCACCTGGCCACCGCGTTACTGCTAATAACTGAACGCCAGCCACTGTTAACTGCAAAGACAGAAAAAAGCTAAGCGCTCGTCACATCAAATGAAATAAACAGATTTGTACAAAACAGCTTATTCAGAATTCATGAGAAATGCACTGTGTGTCATCAGGACATAGAGATAACAGCGGTCAGCTCTGAGATAAGATAAACTAAGGAAGAAAGCAGAGTCCTGATGTCACATCTGGGAAAAGAGCCAATGCCAGTCTGTAAAAAATGTTTATGAGAATAGCTGTTCAAAGATCAGGTTCACAAACACAAATCAGTAAAATGAACCGAGTCAGAGAACTGTGAAGGGACGTCCAACAAAACCCAAGATATGGATATACAAGACTTACCTGTGTGGTTTTCTGCTGCAGGCCCTGTGGTTCTGCTTCTCCTGTCCAGGGCCTATAGCAGACAGTATACAGCTAATAATCCCACCCACCCTGCACACCCACCCTGCACACCCACCCTGCACACCCACCCTGAGTTCACCTTCAATAAGGACGAGAGATAAAATCTCTGTACACTATACATTGACCTGTTAATTGAAATAATTAAAAAGACTGTTATATCACTACAGTCTGTTCTAGTCGTTTCAACGTAAGAGACAAGTCAGCCTGATGGCAATGGGCTAAAAATAATAAAGAATAAAGAAGAATAAAAAGAACAAAATAAAGAATAAAAACAACTTTAGGACACTGAGAAGCCTGAGAAAACACTGAGACGCCTTCAGCATGTCCATCTTGTACATCCCACTGAGTCCAATGAAGGGACCTAAAGGGACAACAGACCTGTAGACACCTGTAACACATTATGAATGTTTTTTTTAAACTACTTTCTGTTCCCGCACACATTCTTATGGCTCAGTGGCATGAATGGCCCAACTGTTTACACCAAAACACTGTAGCCACACACACACACACACACACACACACACACACACACACACACACACACACACACACACACACACACACACACACACACGCACACACACACAGATCCCGAGACTGATGCCTGCTGGTGTGTATGTGTGTGTCGCCTCAAAACTTAAATAAATAAATAAAAATCATACTTTTTTTTTTCCTTTGCACATTTCTTACTTCTTTCTTTCCGTCTTTAAAGCACACATATCTCCACAAAGCCAACAGTGTGGAAGGCCAGAGACTAGCAGACAGCTCGGACATGGTCCCGCAAACCCCGGCCTTCCCAGTGTCTCCTCCAACACCATACGGTAAGACATAATGTCAGGAGAGACACTGCTGCCTGTGGGTGTGTCTGCATGTTTATATCTTATCCGCTTCTTCCTTCTCTTCCCAGTGAAACAATTCTCCGAGTTTTCCCAGTTCAGGACTGGAGAGCAGTGGGGCCAATCCAGCTGGACACAAGGTACACTTTCTCACACATGTGTGTGTGTGTGTGTGTGTGTGTGTGTACACCATTATGGCTAGAGGACATTCCTCTCAGCTCTTGAGCACAGCCCAGCACTCAGGAACTCAAGTGTTTGAATACAAACTTCAGGGCACTCGCCAGTCAAAGACACACATACACATGGGCTCTCACACACACACGCACACAGTTTGGTGCTATTAACTCTATAATACCATAAAAAAGACACACCCATTGTCGAGTGAAAAAGGGGCCCGTGCAGGACAGCTGAGGGTGGATGTCTGCTAATAATAGCCGCAGGTCACAGAGGAAGACAGCACTGCTGGCAGGATGTCCACTCATGTCCTGTTCTGGGAGGGGACGGGGGAGAAGGGAGGGTCTTTTGTTTTGCTGCGACATCCTGCGCGAGGAGATAGATATGCAGCTCACAGCTGCAGAAGGCATTGACTGTAGTGTCAACACACAGGAGAGTGTCATTCATATCTGATCTCACTGGCTGTCATCTCCCTCAGTTTACCACCAAACACATCAGGACGGTTCTGTTTGTCCTTTAACTGAGGGGAAACAGTGTACCGCATGATGCAACATATTTCTATTTCTAGGTAGAATTGAAATGAGCTGTTGGTTTCGTTATGTATGGGTGGGTGTACAGCATCATCAGCACCAGCTGATGTCATGAACAACACTGGATTCTAACCAGTTAATGCTACAGATGTTCTAATCTGTGGTGACACAATGTATTTCCTTATCACTATTGCTGGGAAACTGCAACACTTCCTGTGTGTTTTTCACAATAAAAGCACACAAATGCCTGTGCTGTGCAGCCATTTAAATTAGAATTAGAAGGTAATGATTGCTTGGTTTAACTAAGTTTAGGTAAATCTGTGTAGTTTTTCTTTCAGCACCTTTAAAATAGCAATAACATAGTTTTCATTGCACGTGCAATGCAGTGAGTACAGAGAACACCTGCGTAAGCAGCGGTTTTACCAGTTTGTATATTCCCACATTGCAAAAACTGATTCTGTCAAAACAGCAATCATAAAAGAAACTTATCCCAAACTGGCAAAACAGATAAATTCACATTAGATAAAATAACAGTAAGAATAAGAATGGTGTATTGAAATATTATATTATTGCTACGGTCCTATGCAAAGCTGCTCAATACCTTTACTTCTGGGTGTTTGGTAACATGATTTATATGTTTATCAAGTTAAAGTTAACAAATTCAGGTACAAAAAAATGATGAACAATTCTAGGTCATAGGTCTGAAATATTTTCTCAAGCATTTATTGTGATATTGATGCTATTTCTGCAGACAGATGACTTCACTCATTTAAAGCACAGGTCTGTTTATTATAAACATGTTTGGCAGAACCAAGATGATTATTTGTGTGAAGAGAAACTCTGGATGGACAGAAGAATTAACAAAGGATGCAGAATATCTTCTTCTCGCTCCCACTTTAGGGGGCAGACATGAGTTTCCTGTTTCCCACGTTACAGGCAGATGAGAGTCTGGGAAACAATGTGCCATGCTGGGACACTCAGATTCCACATGTAAATGATTTTTTCATTATGATTACATTCATTAATGTGATTGCAAACTGGCCAAAGGCTGCTGTCATTTGTGGGGTAATTACTGCAGCTCAGCCAGTGACTGAGCCCCCGCAGCATGAGTTCCCACAGTGTGATCACCAGGCTGATCACACAGGGAATGCTGGGATTGTAGTGTAGTGGCATATGCTGCTGTTGGTGTTTGCGATGGTGAGGTTCAAACACAGATGCAAACTTGAAATACACGCTTTCACCAGGGTTAGCTAATTAAAGTTAGTAACAGAAAATCAACTTCATGTGTTGATAGCTAATTAAAGCTAATATTCTGAAATATAAATATTCTGAAATATAAATATTCTGAAATATAAATATTATATTTCCCCTAACAGCAACATCACATCACTTTTATGCTTTAGCCTTACAGCTTCATCACACCTCCACCTTAGCACGCTGTCTCGGTTCTTCTGCACATCCAGCTCCTTGTGACAGTGCAGCTCAGCTCAGCCCTGACATGTTATGTAATAGCATCTCTTCTTTGCACATGTGACCTAATCAAAATAAACTGTGAAACATATATACAGAAGCTCCCAGCCAGCGGAAGCAGGCCTTCTCCAAAGGAATGTAGATGCAGTTATGAACTGAGGGTTTAGGCAGATGTTTGGGTCAGACAAACACTTGACTGTCTGATGCTCGGGGGTCAAAGGTCAGGGGGAAGTAAAGCCCAGTGGTTCTCCAGATGAGTGAGACAGATGAGAGAGGGATTTAATAGAGTTTGTGTTTTTTTTTCTTAGTCATTGTTTTCAGGGAAGTGGTCTGTGTGTACATGGATAAGAAGACTTATCGACATGTGAGGTGATTTTTCATATCTATCTCTGAAGCTGCGTGTTTGTGAAGTTTGCGGTCAATGAATGAGGACACAAAGCCTCAGAGGCAGTAAATCAGCTGCACAGATGTCTGTGGCATTGAGGTGAAAAAGTAGGCACGCAGCACATGCTCCCACCAAAACAAAAGGAGATGCAACTCAATTCAATCAAGAGCTTCATGGTTGGCTTTATGATGTGCTAAGATTAGACACAGTCAGTGTGTGTCTGCGCGCCTTTGTCTCTGTTTTTGTGGGGAGCAGATGGTGGGAGTGGACACACATGCCATGACAGACAGTCCATAGAAACCCCCCCTTCACCCCAACACACACACTCACACACACTCTGACCACCAACCACCACCTCCTTCTCCCTGCGGTCCATAAAAGGCCACATGTGACCTCTGACCCCACTGGAATCCACTCTGATTGGGAGAAAGTGCTCGCACTGGCCCAGCAGGAACAATGCTTAGTGGTCAGTGAGAGGAAGGGGAGGGAGGGTATGTAGGCATCGATGGAAGGGAGGGGGCAGACGTTCTCTTTCTGTCTTTCTGTCCCTCCCTCCATACAAAGCCAGACGTCGAGCGTTGTCACAACAAGGCAGGAGCGAAAGGGGAGCTGATTTTTCCATCTGGGAGATGTAAGGAATCGGGCATGCTGGTGAAACAATCGAGCCACTGAGAGAGAGAGAGAGAAAAAAAGCCAGCGAGCCGGGCTCAGATTGCTTTTTGCAGACAGAAGTGAAACCGGGAGAAAGAGAGAGGAGGAGGAGGAGGAGGAGGAGAGTTTCATTCACACTGGGAGGCAGAGCGTCACAGAGAGAGTGATAAAGACTGTGAGAGGTGTTCCTAATATTAGGGGCAGAGATCGGGAAGTTTGGGGATACGTCTCTCAGAGCGTCACATCATGACTGCATCTCTGGGTATGTACAGTACACGCGTGCTCACGTGTCTGTGGAGAATGAATGGATGTGGTGTCTGGTTGGATGATCCTCACTGCAGTTCTGTGAACATCACCACTAACACCATCTTTCTGGAAACCTGTCCACGTCTCCTCGCCGTCTCACTTCTTGTTCCGACTCTCAGCAGACATTTTGTGTTTTCACTGTTTTCTGTTTACACAGCGTTATCTGTCCCTCCTGGGAATGTTACGGAGGGCATGCATGCACAGAAACGCTTCCCATCTTTCCTCTAGGCTTCTGGTATTTCACTTCAGGAATGTTTCCGTCAGGATCCTTTAACACAGCCCACCAAACCTCATCGCTCTCTCACACGTTCTGTGCATGAAAAGACTTTTTTTGGTCGTCTGTGTCGGTCAAATACTGTGGACAGCAGTGTCTGCAACTCTTTTACCATCTCATATGTGGAGAGATGGTGAGGTGGTTTGTTCCACTGCTGCGTTCATGATCTCATCCCGTTAAAGGCAGTCTTGGCCCCCGTCATGCAGTCATGGAAGGCTGATGTATTGGTGGTTAACCAAGGGAGGCCATTCCCCCCCTTTTTCTGCACCACTGACCTGGATTGAACTGACAAAATCTTTGCAGATACTTATTTTTGTTGGGGTGCTAATTGCTGCGTTACCCACATCTGCCACACGAGTCATACAAGATAAAACAGCTTCTTGCTTAGCAAAAAGTTAGCTTGTCTCACACTTTTGCAAAGAAAAACGTCATGTTTGTGAACGACAAACATGGCTTTTCCATATTTGTTGTCTTGAATACTTAAGTACAGTAATTGAATTTATGTTCAGAGACGTTCACAACGAGTAAAATTAGTTAATCTTTACACTTGGACAATGGATAACAAAGGTTATCACTAATAATATACATATAAACAGTAATAATTTCAATATCACTTATAATAGAATCATTCAAATTAATTGCAGTATAAAGCATCATCTCTTAGTACATATCAGGTCTGGGTGTGCAACGTGACAGCTTTAGGTCAAGTAGTCAGTGCATAGTCAGTAATCATCACTTTAACACTGATAACAATAATGCAACAATTGCTCTTGTGCTGAATTAGGTAGCATAAGAATTATGACATTTATTATGTGTTTCTAGTGGAACATTCCATTCATATTACATTTGACATGTTACAAAGCATAGTCTGATTATGACTCATGCCCTCATTACGTCCGCTGGTGTGAAACCTCCAAAAGGAAGTTAAGAGACTGTGCCTTCAAATGAACCATCATGAGCTCATCACCCTGAGTCGTACCCCCAGCTTAGCCCCCCGGACCCATCATCCAGACTTTTTTTTAGCTATTTATTCAACTTGATTACCAACACAACACCAAGAGCCTTCCAACGAGGAGCGATGCTAGTGGCTAACAGACACCTCAGCATTTTTACCTGTTACTTATTTGAGATCTTGTTGAGCACATTGCTTTTCACAATGTGTTTTTCCAAGCTGGAACACTAGGCTACATACTGCACATTTAATGTGGCTGGCTCAGCTCTCAGCCAATCAGATGAGAGTAAGACACAAGAGACTCCCTGTCTTCTCGCCCGAGCTCTAGAGATGAATTTTGATGGCTCTGAAACATTGTCATATTTCTGGTACTTCAAAAGAAAAATATGTTCCTGTTGATTCTGAAATTCCAAATAAAACACTGGAAAGAAATATGGGAACTTTAATAATCCATTATTTTTGCTGCGCGAGAAACGTTTGCCCTTAACTTCCTGCAGTCCTGCAAAAGTCAAAGAGGCAGAAACTTACAGCCACAAGGCTGGAAAATATTGACAACACAGTGGACAAAAGGCCAACTGAGGCTACAGAGACCAGAATGGAAAAAGGAACAACAAGGATGTTTGTCCCTTAGAGAATTAAACAACAAGTGGCCTGTGCTGTCACAAGCTCAGCACGTGTCCGATGGAGCAGAACATCAGTTGTTATATATGTAAACTCTGATGATGATGCAATAGTGTCGGTACTGTTTACAACAATGTGACAAAACATGGGAATCTGGAAGGAGTTTGGAATCTATATGCAGCCCTGTCACTTTTTCCCTGTAGTGTTTTGTTTTTGTGAGAAATATAGACAACAACAGTGTTTTCACTACCGATGACTGTATTACAGATAGATAATAAGTTAATAGAAGTTAATATATGTATGATGGCTGACTGTAGTATCTGTAGTGTCGAACCAGTTGAACTGAAGGATTGTCAGTCTTCACCACGTAGTCTTTTTTATGCTCCGCTCATTAATGAAGTTTGCGCTCGTGCACATTAAGTCAAGAGCATGGCTCAGCTGTCATCTGTTTATACATCATCATCATCATCAGTCCTTTGCCTTTGCTGATACCTGTAGTGTCAGCGATCCAAACTGTAGCCCGTCAATCACGAAACATAATACATAGTGTAGTATATGGTGAATGAAGTCACACAGGGGCCGGTTTGATTGTTGCTGCGAGTGAAACCAGAGCAGTGGCAGTTTATAAAGCCATCGACTGGTTATCAGAGCGGCTCAGACAGCAGTAAACACTTCAGCAGCGAGTGTTCGCTTTAAATACGACCCTGTTACTGTGTTGCTGCTCACTCTCCCTGCTGCTGCTGTTGCTGCTGCTGTTGCTGATGTTGCTGATGTTGCTGCTGTTGTTGCTGTTGCTGCTGCTGTTGCTGCTGGTCGTAACTCAGCCTCTCCTCTGCCACTTCACTGAGTCGATAAAGCTGTCACTCCAGCAGAGAACCAAGCAATCTGACTCCTTTTTGTCCTCTATAAAAAAGTTTTGTTTTGAAGTAAATAGAGCTTGACGAGCGGACATATTTGACGTGGAGCCAAGTGGCACCAAGGAGCGAGCAGCCTGTTCTCTGGCAGAAAACACGCATCATTCTTAAAGCACTGCTAATTTATCCATGAATATATTTATTTAACAATAGTGAAAGAGGTTTGTCCTTGTGAGACCAGCTTCATCCCCAGCTGTGCTGGTCCTTTTGGCAACTCTCAGCTCCTGTAGTTTTGTCATGACAGCACATTCTCTGTCTGGTCCAGTCTAAACGGTCTCATCAAAACAAGCCACGGTGAAGCCACGGTGAAGCCACTGCTGAACACACTGGAGCGGCTAAAGAGCCAGATACATGGATCCTGGCATGAAACAAACAAACAAGAAAAATATTCCAAAATATTCAAAGTTTGTTTCAATTTTTACAATGGAAAATTTTGTCATGAGCACAGTTGCACAAAAAGTTACACTACAATAGTACTTATATTATTCCTTCCCCGATTAAGATTGCTGCCCCGTGATTGGCTGTTGACCTGTCCAGTTTCTCCGCCTCTCACCCAAAGTCAGCTGGCCTTGACTCCAGCTGACTGTAAGGATGAGCAGTAGTTAATGGAGAGATGGATGGATTTTATTTCATATGATCCTGTAAATATTTCAAAAAGGTGAATTTGGCCATTTATTTATTGATTTATTATTTGCACTTTGAATATTATTATTATTATTTGATGATGCTATTTTTCTTTCTTTCTTTTTTTTTAAAATAGTCCATTTTTAGACTTGCACCATTTAGGTCATCATATCTTGGTTGGCCCAGCTGATTTAACTGTTGCATAAACCAGACAGTCAGTTAAAATAATGTGGAGTCCCAGTGGACCTTGGTGCAGTAGCAGGTGCTTTCCTGCTCATTATGTCCCTGTTTCTTCTCAGGGCTGCTCTCTTCCCTTCTCTCTGCTGCCTGTGTGACTGCTGCCAGCAGCTGTAACATGCCATAGACCTTCAGACATGTCTGCCTCTGTGTGTGCGCGCGCATGTGTGTGTGTGTGTGCGTGCATACATGTATGCGCTCACATTCCTGTGGTCAGCAGGGAGTCTACTGACCCACTCTCCTCCTCAATGTGCATCCCTTGTGTGCATGTTTTCTTAAGCCCTGCTGTGGCGCTGTTCAGCGGGTAAATGTTTGGGTGCGTGAGTGGAAGAATGAAAGAGACAAGGAGAAGTGTCTCTTTGTCAGATATAAAACACAGAAGCTCTGTAGCTGCACTGAGCACGTGACAGTTTTCCACCTTCCTGCATCTCCATAACAGTGAACTTTTCCCTGCCCTTCATACCATCCACTTCAAACGCATATGCCAACGAGGAAATATGAAGGCTATATTAGCTCCAGATCACCTCACTGTGGTTTTATTGATTCATGGGGTTTATCTTCATACCAAGCCTGAAGGCATGCGTGCAATTTAAGAGCAAGCCATATATCCATCACTCTCTTTGATCAGGATAGTGTGTGTGTACCTCTCCAAGTGCGTATCCATGTGTGTGCACTTTGGGTTTGGAGTGTGTGTGTGTGTGTGTGTGTGTGTGTGGAGGGGTGGGGGTTATTGGCTGGCGGATGTTGGCAGTCGTGCCCACATGGGTCTGTGCCATCTGGAACTGGTTTTGTATGGTTCGACCCAAACTAAAGCGGCTTTGTGCTCACAGAAGTGAGTGGAAAACAACAGACAGAAAAACACTGTTGAAAATATTAAAGGGAGGGAGGGGGGTCTCAGAGAGTCTCACAGTGAAAGAAAAGTGTAAAAGCTGTTTGGAGTTTGTTTCATTCAATTAAGCTTTAATAGGAAGAATTGTCAGTTTAAGGCAATGAATGAAAGCAAATATACAGTATATATGTACACACAGATTTTAGTTATAATATATTGTTAAATGTGGAAATCCTCACTGGTTCAGAAAAGAAAAACAAAACGCAACAGCAAACAGTTTTTTTCTAATTTTTGAACCAGTCCCTGCAGCTGTTCTCTGATTGTTTTAGCAAATGTTTGGATCACAGCAAAATCGCCATATTTCCGTGTTCAGTTTCAGCTCTTTATTTTGAACTGTCAGACAACATTGAAAAATAACAGCTTTCTGATTATTGTGGCACCCATTTTCGAAGATGTATTGCACTGATGTTCCACACACAGCATATAAATAAATAAATAAATAAATAAATAAATAAATAAATAAATAAATAAATAAATAAATAAATGAATAAATGAATAAATGAATGAATAAATGAATAAATAAATAAATAAATAAATAAATAATCATAGCAATGAGAAAATGTCTTGTTGGTTTCACACTGGGCCCATAATGTTCTCTCTCTGTCTCGCCTGGATTCTTCAGTTGTGTGTCTCAGGCTGAGCAGGAGGAGTAGCTATGGATACTGTGCAGCATGGAGACCAGAGGTGAAAGGTGTGTGAGGGTGTGAAGATGCCCAGTGAAGTCTGGTCTTTGAGGTCAGGGTTGGGTCAGGGTTGGGTCAGGCGATGTTGCCTCAGTTTGCCTGTTCTGTAATTAAGGCGATGAGCTGGGATGAGCTGTGAACCAGCAGATGTGACAAACCACAGTGAGGGAAACCTGCCGTGGGAACATAGAGAGAGAGAGAGAGAGAGAGAGAGAGAGAGAGATAGATAGAGGGAGAGGGAGAGGGATAAGGCTCAGCTGCTTTCTGGGAATGGTCCAGAGAGAAGGAAACTGACAACAGCTGTGGGAATGTCTGAGGAATCCTGCTGCTCTCAGTGCATTTCCACAACTTGTGTTTGCCTCCAAACAACAACAACAACAACAACAACAACAACGACTATACAACCTTGAATTATTTGTGCTTTGTGAGCTTATGTGCCTGTGTGTTGGCGATGAGATGCTTAAGTCTAATTCTCTGTCTAACCACAGTAAAGTCATCTCCTGCTCAAAACTTTGTTGACAAAAGTAGAGAGTAGATGGACATAAAAAGTACCAGCACCTGTGTATTGTGTCAGTATCTCATCTGTGTATTATCTTGTGTCTCAGTGTTGCTTTCAAATTCCACACTGCATAGCCTTATGACATGCATGAGCCCTAGCTTTCATTATGACTGGGTAAGTCCTACTCAGTGCAGCTGCCAGTAACTTCACACCCATAATAGACAACCTGATACACCATACAAATCTAGGCATTCTCGGTATTAGTGTGGGAAGGCCTCTGTTGTGTGACAGTTACTTAGAGCTCTGTATGTAAACTTTGTGTATGTAAAATATAAATCTGCAAATGTTTACTACATGCATGTAGTAAACTGTAAAATGTTGTACAGAACAGTTTTCACTCCGATAGATACTGACAGACAGACAGACAGACAGACAGACAGACAGACAGGTCGTGATCAGTATTGCACATATCCTATGACACGAAAAGTAAAAAAAAAAGAGAATAAGAAATCAATGTAAAAAATGTACTGTCAAAATGTAAAAAAAAGACAGACTTCAACATCCCCTTCCCAGATACACAGCATCGCTCCACTGTATCTCAGCACTGTGTGAGGCTCATTGAGTGTAGTAGTACAGAGGAAGTATTAAATATAGTTGGAAATAACCAATATTTTCAAATAATAGGACGTGTTACATAGTGTGTGTTGCTGTGGCGTCACACACACATTCACGCGTTACACACTCTCCAAACTGCACAAGTGTGATTACGAAACCCACTTGAGATGCTGTCACAGGTCCCGTCTGAGCCCAAACTCCTTCATCTCTGAGAGCTTGAGTGGAGGGAAGGAGCGGAAGAGGGACGGGATGAGGGGGGGTGGGGAGGGGGCGGCCGTCCAAAACAAGGAGCTCTTTATAATGACTGACTGTTCAGGGTGAGTCATGGCGCTTCACAGGCCTGTCTGCGCCCTGAGGAGGCCTGTCCCGCTGTTTGCTGAATGACACACTGTGTTGTCAGAATGTCAGGATGTCATGCCTCTCAAACATCACACACACACACACACAAACAAACCTCCGCTTACTATTGTGCCCTGTCTAAAACTGCTTCGATCAAATACTTTGTCAGTCATGAATGAACTGGACTCATAATTGTGTACAAAGTCTAAAATGTAAAACTGGAGAAATACCTCAAATTAATAATTACATTTTATTAATATTTTTATAATTTACTAATATATATATATATATATATATATATATATATATATATATATATACACACACACACACACACACACACACACACACACACACACACACACACACACACACACACACACACACACATATATTTGATATACTTGCTGTATATAAAGATATTATAGTTAGTTAAATAAAGATATTACAGTTTGAGATATTTCCTGAAAAAATGTCAGGAGTGTCGTGCTCTGTTGTTACATGTTGATGGACCTACAATCCAGACAAAGGTAGGGTCGCCACAAAAACAAACACAAGTGGCAGTTAGTAGCACTGTGGCTGAGTATGTGGTTATTATAGTTTATGGAAGTATGTCTCATTCTGGGATTTTCTGCAGAACATCTGGTTAGTTTTTATTGGTACGCATTGACTTACCGTTTGTTTTTGTTTTTTTTTCCTCCCTTTTTTTTTCAGATGCCCGAAATTTCCTGGAGAGCATGAACCATGCCGGAGGCTCCGCAGAGGGAGACCTGTTCAGGTCGGAGGTGTCAGTCACTCCTGCTTCCTGTCAGAGGATCTTTGGCTCCATGTGCTCAGTGTCATCAGGAAGCCCCCTCCCACACACAGACAGGTACACACACACCCGCACACAACTACACACCTGCTTCCGGATGCATATAAAGTGTGTAGAGCACATGGGTTGGCGACGGCAACTACAAATGACATTCCTTCATGAGCAAATCCTGGGCACATACTGTTTTACATGAATATAATAACCATAAACAGAAGAATCCTGCACAAACAGTGAATCTTACAGTCCGTGCCGCGACTTAAATACATTGTCGCTTTGGATTGTTTTACCTCTGTAACGACTAATATGTCTTCATACTGTTGAGTATTAAAAATGTACTGAAAGCTGGTTTCATATGATTTGTAACAGATTCGATTTTTCTAGTTCAGACCATTGCAGATGTAACTTTTCCCATGGATCCTCTTGTTTTCTTGAAGATGCTTTGATTAGTTCAGGTTGCTGGAAATGCTCGTTAGTTCAACTACTTTTCATTATTTTTCATGTTTGTTTGATTATAATATATCTAATAGTGCTTAAAAACCTGCATGTGCTCATTTTTTACATCTAACCCTCCGTCTCTCTCTTCCGCAGTGCCACTCCTCCTCCTGTGTGGCACGAACGCACTCCAAGCTCCCTGAACTCCCCGTACCCTCCCCAGCCCTCACCCCCCCTCTCCCTCAGCACTCCCAATGCCCACAGTTCTCCACGGGGAGCCCAGAAAAGCCTGAGTGGAGGTGCGGCTGCTCACAAAGAGACAGACAGCACGGATTTGTCCTCGTTGTTATTAGGGAACGGCGACCTGGAGCACAGCCTGCTGGCGGCCATGGAGGGACTTGGGAGTCTGGACCTTGGGGGAGATGGGGGCCTCCCTCCACTGCTGCCTGAGAAGAGGAGATGGGGCGAGGGGGGAGATCTTGGCTCTCGCTCCCCTTCCCTAAGTGGCTTTTCCAGCCCTCATAGCGGTAGCAGTCTCAGCATCCCGTTCTCATCCCCCATGACCCCTGATCCACTCCGAGGACTCAGTGGCGCCTCGTCACCTGGAGCAGGTAAACACATCAAATATGCTGAGCTGGCAGAAAAAATGTCGCAGAAGCAGAGACGTCAACTCCCAAACATGTCAAACAAAACTATCTGCATGGTTAAACAGTGCACAACCAATGTATTCATTTAGGTGTACTGACCCTTTAAACTGTATCGCTTCATTTTTCTTTCCTTCTTTTCCTGTTTGAGCTAAAGCCAGTCTTAACGCAGAGTTACAACCTGTGTCTTGCAGACTTGGGGAGTAAGCAGGACACTGTGAAGTTTGTTCAGGACACTTCCAAGTTCTGGTACAAGCCCGACATTTCCAGAGACCAAGGTAAATATTTGTTTTGGACCACAGTGCCAAACAGCCCCTTGTGGGCAGATAGAGCAGCAGCACCCTTGTTTGAATGTTTACCCCCATGTTGCAGTGTGAAACTCTAACGTTAGCTTATCTTTGTTTCCTCCCTCTGTTGACACACTGCACAGCTATTTCAGTGCTGAAGGACAAAGAGCCGGGCGCGTTCATTGTCAGAGACAGTCACTCGTTTCGTGGGGCATATGGGTTGGCGATGAAGGTGGCCACGCCCCCTCCTACTGTGTTACAGCAGAGTAAGAAAGGTTGGTTTTCACATAGATGGTATCTTCCACCCATATACATGTTTACAACGTTTAAACAACACTTTTAATCTGCATTATTATTTAATTATATTCAAGATTCACTTTCACTGTATTGTATTGTACACCACAAACGTCTGACCCGCGTCTTGCACAAAGTCCGATGTTCAGAAACGAAATCTATATGTTAAACTCTGCACAGTGCACATGCTGAAGTGTTGTCCCTGTGTCTCCGCAGTGGGAGACATGTCCAATGAGCTTGTGAGACATTTCCTGATTGAGTGTACACAGAAGGGAGTTCGTCTGAAGGGCTGTCCCAATGAGCCCTACTTTGGTGAGCGTGTTGGAAATATTTTTCCTCTGATTACGCTTTAATTACAGAAAAACTGCAGCTGATAAAATGGTCTTTGTTTACGTCTGTACAGCCTGACGTCTGAGGTCTAGAGTTTGCTGAGAGGAATATTACTACTTTTCGAAGAAAAGTAGCATCAATGAATGGTTTTGCCAAATTTGGCCCAAAACTATTAGCATATGTATGTGCATTCACACACAAAGGTTAATTGTCCAATAGGAATGAGCCAATGAGGCGATGGAGACGTGTTGCTTTCAACTTTATTGCATCTCCTCTGCCACACTCTAGTGGTCAGAACCTTAAGGTGCAGCTTACACCATTAGAGTGCAGCTGGTGGGCTGGTTGGTCGGTTGGTTTGTGAAATATTAGTTATAGTTTTATTTTTCTTTCCCTGATAGGAAGTCTCACCGCTCTCGTGTGCCAACACTCCATCACCCCTTTGGCTCTGCCCTGCAAACTCATCCTGCCTGACAAAGGTACATGTGTAAATGTGTGTTAATGCTTTTCATGACAGATTTTGGTTCATAACTGTTTTTGCGTTTTGTCATGTCCTCACAACTTCAGTGGGCTTTTGGAGGATTAGTAGCTTTTGTGTGTGTGTGTTTTATAAGTCCTAAGGGTCTGTATTAAGCACTGCTTAAACATTAAACCTGTATTGCTGTATTAAGGTGCTGTGTTAAGACCTCATAGACTGACGTGTGCTTAGGTTTAGGTTGTTTTGTTAAAAACATGATTTTTAGATGCTAATAGAATTAAAGATTGTGAGGGTTATTGTAAATTTGAAATGTGAATGTGAAACACGTACAAGTACGAGACCTTTATTGCGTGTTTAAATTTAACTGCAACTGCTGCTGCTGTATTATTATTGTTTATGGTCTGATATATGTTTGTTTATACCTGCAATCAAAGTTCATTTTTAATAGAAATAAATTTCCTCTGTTTTTTCCATAAAATGTTCAGACTCTCATATATTGTGTTTGTCAAACAGGAAAACTGACAACTAATCTGCGTGTGTGTGTGTGTGTGTGTGTGTGTGTGTGTGTGTTTGCAGACCCTCTAGAGGAGCTGAATGACTCATCAGCACAAACGGCCACAAACTCAGCAGCTGAACTTCTCAAACAGGGAGCAGGTACAACACAGACACCACCTACCAAGTACATAAAGTTGTGTTTCTGTGTATATAAAATCAGTAGATGAAGACCATAAGTTGTTTGTTTGTTGTTTGCTGTGTTGTTGTGTAGCGTGCAACGTGTGGTACCTGGGCTCTATTGAGCTGGAGTCGTTGACAGGACATCAGGCGGTGCAGAAGGCGACCACAGTCACGCTCTCCATGGACCCACCTCCATCATCAACAGTCGTCCACTTCAAAGTGTCTGCACAGGGCATCACACTCACTGACAACCAGAGGAAGTGAGCACACACACACCTACACACCAACAACAGACACATTTCAGTTTCCAATCACTGTGGACTTCACACACTGTTTCATTGTGCTGTGTTTGTGTGATTGTACAGGTTGTTCTTCAGGAGACACTACGCTGTCAACACTGTCATATTCTGTTCTCTGGACCCGCAGGGCAGAAAGTTAGTACTGTGTGATTTCATTGGTTTCATCTGCAATAACACAACAAACATATTGTGATCAGCAGCACCCCAGAGAGAAGAGCAACCATTTATCTCTGAAGATGCATGCAGTGAAATTTAAGAGCCTGCTGATTATAATGTTTCTTAATGTTTCACTGTGTCAACACACCGGCTGGTCCTCACAACGTCAAAGTGCTTCTTTAAGGCATTAGACTTAGTCTTAGCCTTAAAGCTAAGTCTTACCTCTTAGCCTTAAGCCTGTGGTTAGACATTTAGTTGTTTTGGTTAGGGTTATACTGAAGGGCTAAGGATTGTGATACAGCTATGACACATAACTGTTAAACCCCATGAGGGAAATAATGATTTGTGAATGTGGGCTGTAAAAATTTAATCTGATTGACTTATTCATAGATTGAGTAAAGAAAGACTCTGTCTGATACCTGTGTGTGTGAGTGTGTGTGTGTGTGTGTTCGTTCGTTCGTTCGTTCATGTTGATGTGTGTTGGTTCTATCTGCGCTCGATCTGTAATGGTACCACTAAATTAGTAAATATTATTATAATTTGATTTGTGTTTTGTTGTAGTTTGTGGTTTGTTGCCTTTGTGTGTTGTTTGTTTCTACACAGAATCAACTGATCAGCAGTCTATTATTACTATTATTATTAGTGAACGCAGAAATTTTATAGATGATGATGGTTTATATAGATGATGATATTGAATGAATGAATTTGTCGAGCCATGATAACCTGATACTGTGACAGCCTGAGTTAATGACAATAATATTATCATCGAACAGATGAGAATGGTTTATTCATAGCTTTATAGTTTATGTAACTAACCTTGTGTCATTCTCACCACACAGATGGACAAAGGGCAGCGGTTCCAAAGCAAAGTACGTTTTTCTTTTTTACTTTTCTCTTCACTGCTCTGCATTGTTTACTTATTTTACCTGACAGTTTATTTTTTATCGAAACACCAACGATTACATATAAATTGCAGCTGATAATGTCAATTTGATCTTCATTCACTTCCTTAAAATCTGCAGTCTGCAGAAAAAGCATGAACATAAGAAACGTTAACATAAGAAAAGGACTGAACCCATCTCTGCCTGTTCACACATGTTTCTGTGAAATGCATTGAAAGCTGGTGCCTGCTGCTCTTCTATATAACAGTTTGTGTCTGTTTCTCTGTTTCTCTCTGTCAGGATCTTTGGCTTTGTTGCGAGGAAATCTCAGAGTGAGACTGAAAATATGTGCCATCTGTTTGCTGAGCATGACCCTGAGCAGCCAGCGAGCGCTATCGTCAACTTTGTCTCAAAGGTTATGATTGGGTCACATAAAAAGTAGTCGTGAGAGACTCCAACTTCAGATGGAGGCTCAGCCTCTTACACAGGAATTTGAGTGGCGTGGCCTTAAATCACAATGAAACTAAACTAAATAAAACTCCTGAACAAGCTTTTTTTCCCAGAAAATGAGGCTACACACTGCACTGGTGCTGCTGGTCCATTCTGCAGAAGACTCAGCAGTTTGTACTGATTGAACTGCGTGATACTGCCACTAGGGGGAGTAGAAAACTGCCACATACATGTGTGCATAAAATCAAAACCCTTTAACAAAGGAGCTACTCTAAAAATCTGATTTGATCATGCTCTGACTAATTATCATTAAAACTAACCTGAGTTTGCTTGTTAATGGAAGTCACTGTAAAATAAAAGTAACTCGTTTGCTTCAGAGTAAAACTGAAGAATATGTGATATTCTGTGCGAGAACATATATACGTCTGACCACCAAATCATCTCCTCAGTGTAAAATGTGTAAATCTGATTTCAGTATTGCGTTTGTGCAAACCACAGATCAATTTTATGTGTTACCATGCTGTCACATGACAAAGCCAACAATGTGGTGCCTTGTACTTCAGATGGATTTATTGTGTTCTGTTTGTATATTGCTTAATGTATTTATCCCGTTTCCCAGATATGTAAAAGGCTTTCTCTTTCCTAAGAGATATATATACTTGTCATATATTTTTGTATATTAACATACACTGTACATTAGGATTAAAGGCAATGTACCTCAGAATTATACAATTACGTCACAAATTATTGTGGAAAGAATATAATTTAGTATATTTACAAAGCAGTAAGTGAACTATGCATTCTGCCCATGTGTTGTATTTCGGAAATATGATGCTCTACAAATTACATTCGTATGAGTTTATACTGTATTTGGTTTGGTGCCATTAAAAGAGTCAATCTAATTGTCTCTTTAAATATAATAAGAAGTGAATGAGAGTCATGGTTGTGATAAGCAACATTTTAGTTTTACAGCCTTTATAAACAACTGTTAACCACCATTTAAAGATCAATTTACCAACATTACAGAACACACATGGCATAATTCACAGTCAAATAGCACTTAACCACAAAGACAACTGCACATTAATGTCAACAGAGACTGAGCTATCTGACTATCTATTGTTTGTGGCGCACACATAAGCGCACAACTGAAATGTCTTCATGCCAGTGTATCTCTATTGATTCATTTTTACCTCGGGACAGTGAAAACAGCTGACTCCACAATACTGAAAAAAGACACTGGCCAGTGAAGTAGTTGTGGTACACAGATGTTATGTGGAGTTATGTGGTTATTGATGTGGAGCTCAGTTTGCATTTAGCTGCTGGTGGTCCAGTGTTCATTTCTATAACACAATGTCCAGGTAAACACTGATATTCTCTAACAGTCCATCAAACTGACATTTTTACTGTTTTTCATTTCTCATCATGGGTTAAAGCTAAACTCTGAAGTCTTGAAGAATGGTTGCTCGTACCTTCTTCACATATATGTTTTTCATCTTGCAGTTTCTTTTTTTAATCCTTCTTTTGTGTTCCTGCCCTGAATCAACGCCAACTCGTATTTTATGTTCACTTACAGTAGCATTGAACGCAGCTCTGGCTTTAACACATTTACACATTCAGTCACTCGGCACACCACCGATAACGCTGACCTCTACTCTCCAGAGAACTAAATAAGTATAAAATATAGGTAGAATTTTATTTTAGGCAAAAATGAACTTGTGTACTGCCTCATGTTTGGACTTGTTGTGGTGAGTTGTCATACAGTACAAAGTTGAGGTGGTTTGTGATACAGATAATACAGAGAGGTTAATATTTTTTTTTTGTCATTTTCAGCTGAAAACAGCTGGTGGTGTTGTAAACAAGCTGTAGGAAAACAGCTGTACATAAGAAGACAAGGGTTGCACACGGTCATTTTATTTGTTTGTATCACCACAGATCCGAGGCAAGTCTCATAATCAGATATCTCAAAACCCACAAAAAAGAAGAATGCACTTAAATTTGGGGCGAATCGGCCCTTTAAAATCCAAAGTGCAATTTACACGTGTGCCAAAAGATGGCAGTAATCAGTCACCAAATTGCACATCTCATATGGAAAAATGGAGATTGTGGATGATTTGTGCGCTCACAATTTCAGGATAGCTGAGAGTTATTAAGTTTCTGCATGGACTTTTTTTTGATCTTTCTCCTGGTTGTTTTGACACTCATACCAGTTTGACTGCAAGAAACAGATTCAACACATTTTACAGATTTTATTGCGACAAAAAAGACTCAAATGAACAAATGTTAGTCCTGACTCACACGTTAATAAACTTGGCAGTGCCACAGTGTGTGCAAACTAAAAGACAAAGTGAAAGTGAACGAGATCGTCGATGACAGAAAATCAACGATGGACACGGCTGACAGGCCTCCAGGTAGCCTGGACACAGACGCCTGCTGGTCCGTCTGTGTCCAGGCTCTGTGTCCAGGCTCTGTGTCCAGGCTCTGTCTCTTGGTTTGAGATGCCAGATCGTCAGATAGCAGCTCTGAATGAGGCTCTATTCAGCTTCCTGGTCTCTGTGGAGAGGGCTGAGGAAGTGGGACAGAGACGTGGGGACACATCACCCATCACTGTCATGCAGTCTTGCCTAGGCTGGAGAAAGAGGGACTGCATGGAGTGTGTGTGTGTGGGGGTGGGGGCGATGATGGGGTGGTGGGAGTGGGGGTGTGGGGGGTAGCCGGTGGTGGATGACCTCACCATTACGGAAAACTTTCCCACAGCCTGCACACAAAGAAGGCCGTCAAAAGGTAGAAAGGATGAGAAAGAAAAGAAATTTAACACAGTGTGTAAAAAAAAAGCAGGCAAAGTGGAGAAAGAGGCTGTTTCAGAGGGGCAGCCATCTTCCCCTTTCACTCATCCACTGATTTCCAGGGATGATTGTGCTCCCAGAGGCCTGACACACTCAGCCTGTCTCCGCTCGTCTCTTTGCTGAGTCACCTGCAGCCATTTTGTCCCCGAGCTGGACCTCCACTCGCGCTTCCTGTCAGGCGACTCAGCAGCACCTGGTGGCTCGACGGTTTCCACAGCCCCCGCCGCCCTTGCTAGACGACATCACATTCCTGGCATTGCTAGCTCCGAATGGTGTTTGGAAATCCAAAGGCCGGCTTCCGTTTGGGAATGCCTCCCTCACAGAGTCCCTCTCAGCCTCTGATCCCCGGCCTCCTCTCACTTTATTTGAGTTAGCTATTTAAAGCCGAGGCTAAGTGCACTGCTGCTGCTGCTGCTTTGGCTGCACGGGGAGCAAACACACACACACACACACACACACTCCATTGCACACACTGAAACCACAGAGCCCCACAAATAAACCCTCTCCTATTTTTAATTTGGTGGGGAGAAGTAATACACAGCCTGCAGGGCTGCAGACAACCTCACTGATTTTCTCTTTAATTTGCCATTTGACGCTTTGCTGTTGCACCAAATCTGCTGGGTTTGGATTTAACATGACGACAGAAATATAGAAGCATAGCAGCTGTAGCGTTAGACATTTTCTGCAGCAGTCTATCGTGAAATGCAGTCGCCGAAGTGGTTAGTTAGCACCTCTATTACGGGAGAAAAAACACAGACTCCATCGTCTCTTCTTCCGGGAACTCGCACTGACACTTTATTCTGCGCATGCTCACAGGATGTAGCGTTCAAGTGCACACAGGCACGCATGTCATCACTGTATGCGATCACTGCATAGGCTATTTTAACATGACTTTGCCATTCATATCATGAAATATGCTTAACAGCAGCACAACAGCTGATGGTGTTACATTGTTATTAAATAGCTCCATTTTATGATCCATCTACGCCACTGAATCTCTGAGGAATATAGTACGAACATATGGATCACTGCACACAAACTCATGCGTGGAGGGGTTTATTAAAAGTGCTTTATAAAATAAGAATTGATTGACTGATGCAACTAAGCCCCTAACCTAACGTACATACACTTGTATATGTACTTGTATGGTCAGAAGATCAGTGCAATGTGGGCTTACACAAAAATGACTTGCTTTAGATTTATGTGCCAGGCTGTTTGACACATCCAAAAACAGTGCAACATGAACGCACCACAGTAAAATGGGTCTCAGCACACTTTAAATAAATTCACGCACACAGATATGCTACATGGCTGCATGAACACGCACACACATGCATATACACACACACTTAGCATGCCAATCAAAATGTCTGGCCTACGTGCTCGCAGGCACATGCTGAGAAAGCAGTGCCTTTATGGCCAGAGACTCTTCATTTCATTGTATAACTGGCTGAAACACAATGTTTCACGTGCACGCACACGCACGCACACACACACACACACACACACACACACAAAAGGCCTGGGTACTTGGGTATCAGCGTCAGTCTTAATGAACCTGTCTCCAGGGGGCGGGGCCAGGGTAACGTCCCACACAAAGAGCTCCCGCTGGGCCACCGAGCCAACCAGAGGCCAAAAGATTAACTTGCATTACATCAGCATCCCCACAATACACCTAATGAGCGAGGGATTATGTGTGTGTCTGTGTGTGTGTGTGTGTGTGTGTGTGTGTAATAAAATGCCATGACTCACATTTGCTGATTCACAATATGTTAGTCTGCGCATATGTGCTCAGATGATAAAATCTATCTCGACATGATTAATCAATATTGTTATCATATATTTATAATCACTTTTATATTATAAAATATAGCATATTAATATGCTTATATTTTATAGCGACAGTGAAACAAATTAATTGGCGTGATGATTAAAAAAGATCACAGAATGTCCAGTTTCCTTCAGCACCCACACTACACTGCAGTCATCGGGCTACTAAAACATGGAAGTGTGGAAACCCTGGTGGCTTTGTATTGGTTGAGGTTGTGTAGTAGTATGGACGGGCAAAACAGACACTTTTAAAAACTATGAACCTACATTCTCTGCCTGACTGACCCCCAGTGGTGCATGAGAAGCACTGATAACACTTCCACTTTCATTGATCCAATCCATGAATCTATGCATTTACTTTTCACAATTGGTGTTTGTTGTTCAGGTTGTCTACGCTGTACTGCGATGTAGACAATGTGCTTTATGTTTACACTGGCACAGACATGCCCAGTGTCCTTGCATGGTCACACGATATACCTTTGAGGTTTGTTCGTCTAGACGGGGATGACTTCTGTTACAGACCAGTCTTTTAGATTGAAAACAATCTTTCAACCAAAATATAGTGGGGGGTCAGCTGGTGAAGTCAGTGGAGCGTTAGCGGCTATAGGGTCAGATGGTTTTCTGTGGAACTGGTAGAGACCAAAAACAGAGGTAAAAGCAACCATCAGGTGGCTACAAACGCCACAGTAAACCCTTGCCAGTGTTGCTCAGTGTCTGCTCGATGTGTAAATAGAGCTGTTTTCAGGCATGAACTCTGTAAAATGTCTGGGAAATTGGCTTCAGACATTTTCCAGAGTTAAGTGTTCATATATATAGAATGCGGCAAGCGATTGTCTGGTTCACTACAGCGTTCACTACAGTGTTCCAGTGTGTGTGTGTGTGTGTGTGTGTGTGTGTGTGTGTGTGTGTGTGTGTGTGTGTGTATATATATATCATGATATATATATACTGTATGTATACACACACACACACACACACACACAGACAGACACACACACACACACACACACACACACACACATATATATTTGCAGGCTGTTGTTGTCGTCTTTGTTTTTGCTTTGTGTTGAAGTGACTGTGTAGTGGTGTTTTTGTGTCTCTTTGTGCTGTGTTTCTTCCCTCTCTCCACAGTGTTTTAGTCGACCTGATGTATCTCTGTATCATGTTTCAACTAACAATGTTTTTTTTTTTCCATATTCAGTTTCAACCTCATTCTTTCACCTTTTCTCTTTTATTTCCTGTCTTTATTTGGCCTCTTGTGTGCACTTTAAATACTTTACAGACTGTGGGAACAAAGCAGTGTTCAGAGTGCATGAGCGTCTCCTCCGTTGCCCGTCACGTCCTTCTTTGACCCCTCTCTCTCTTTTTTGCTCCATTAGTATTCCCATATATCCCATATATTCCATATATCCCTGCATTTCTACACTGTGAGGTTTTGGAGGATGCCGCAACCTGGATGCATCTACCTTTTTGGAATATCTAATAAAAGCAAAAAAAAAAAAAATTATATATATATATATAATTATTATAACCTTTATTATCATTAACAGAGGATGAGCAAGAAACAAATGAATAATGGGCATCAGTGTGGGGAGTCTCCACTATTGCTTGCTGCCCCACATCTCTTCTGTCTCACCCCTCAGCTTTAACCAGCCCTGTACCCAGATGGCTGTCGTGTCTGCCTGCCTTCCCCCTCAGCTGTCTGCCATCATCATGTAGGTGCAGTTCATGTGAAGGAATCATGCTTATCTCCGTAGGAAGGACACAGCTTCCCTTTTGCAGTTCGCCTGAACCCACACGAACAAACAGCATTTGTTTTTCTTTTCCCCACTAATGAGTCACAATCAATCATCTGGGCATCTCCTAATGACCTGACAAAAAGACAAGAGCGTCAGAATTGTCCTGCCTTGTCTCAACATCACTACAACGTCCAACTTGCAATGTTGACCTGCTCCAACACAACTGCTGCAACATGTCAGAGAGGGATTTCTGTTGTTGGTGCCACCAGAGCTGCAGCACTGTGCAGACACCTTCCTGATCTTAAGGCGATGGACAGAAATCAAATATTATTTTGTTTTGTATTGTGTCAGTGCATAAAACAGTTAGTGAATGTGTCCTGGCTCACATGGCCGATGAGATGGTCAGTAGATCAGCTGAGACTGCAGGTTCTGCTCCTGCGCAGTGTCAGCTGATTCCTATTCCTTTATATTATTGGGTTTGTCCTAATAAAGCCATTAAAGAAAACAAAATGTGAGCGGAGCTCAGTACGGCGTGATTTCTTTATTCATTTAGATGTTTTCCCCTTTCAAAGTCATATAGGGTAACGGGTCATCAAAACATTTCCCCTAAAATAAGCCAGTGATTGGGTTACCAGTCCATCCGCATGGTGAAGAGGCTATTTCAAGTCGGGATGGTATGACAGATTTAGCATTACTAAGTTTAACCTGACTAAATTATCTGGATAATTTACAATCTCAGTCAGGTCTTCTCATGTAAAAATGGCTCCTCAGCTCTTTTATCCAGATAATGTAATAATGCTGCCATGTGAGAGCGTTCTCAGGCCTGATTCAGATGAAAGAAAACACAGTATGGACATGAGTGTGTCCTTGTTCTGCAGCCAGCTGCTCCGGAGTGTCGAGTTTACTGAGGTTCACCATGATAATTACCAGATGTGTTCCGAAAAGTGGCTAATTTGTCTAATTTGCAGCTACTGGAGCACGGCTCATCTCTTCCTGACCTCGACCTGAGGACTCGACTTCTACTTTTCACCTGGAACAGCTAATTGTGTCAGACTGGACTGATGGAATCTCACGCTCGTCTTACTTTTCTCATTACTGAACAGAGGCGAGTATTCAGGCCGAGCCCAGCCAGTGTCAGCTGTCAGCGGCTCAGTCTCCACGCTGACGGCCCGGTCCTCCTCCTCCAGACTCCCTGACTGTGTGCGATGATGTCATGCTGCAACAGGGGTGTGTTTGGGGGTGTGTTTGGGGGTGTGTTGTGGGGTGGAGGCCGCAGGGGCAGGATAACAATGATGGCTGAACCCTTGACCTTCTGGTCGTGACCTTCCAGCTCGGAGTCACCAGCCGGGGGAAGCCTCTTTGTAGCAGCCCCCTCATGTGGTGACTAGCCCGCTCTTAGCATTAGCATGAGCTAATGACTTGGGTCCCGACTTTGAGACGGGAAGGTCGGAGGAAGACCCAAAGCCTACATCTCGCCTCCTGAGCGGGTCCATATCCGCATGCGACGCCCAGTCCCGTGCGTTTCTGCACAAAGAAACGAACCGAGAGAAAAGCAGAAAAACAGAGGTAACCCGATGCATGTTCATGTATTTCAGCTCATACAACAACAAATACAGGAATGCACGCATGAACACACAATCCCATCCAGGTAGGGTTACCACTAACATAAACATCTACACCCAGAGAAAGCAACACACCCTCTGGAGGATGCATTCCTGTATCCTGAACCCTGCCACTGATAAGCGTCCTGTGTGACCGGGACACATGGGCCGAGGCTGGGCTAATTCAGCACCTGGGAACCCCCTCTGCTCTCTTCCTCCACCCCTGTCTCGCTCCTTCTTTGGGAACAAGCCCAGCCTTGTGCAACACCCAACAATGTCAGTGACACTCACTGCCACTAATTGTTAGCTCACAATGCTTCCTGGTATTGTGTTCAACAATGCCCACTCTGTATAGAGAGTCTAACCTACTTGTATTGTCGCTAATTGGTTTCTTGAGAGGAGGAGAAAATGGGGAGAGAAAGGGAGAGAGGAGATGCTGGTAATGGACTGCAGTTTCATTGGAGTTGCCAGTAAATAGAGTTCACAAAGGGCTTTGTGGGGTCGAGGGCCGAGGGTCAGAGGTGAAAAAGAAGAGGTGCACCTGCACTCTCCGCAGGCCGACAATGAGCTTATTCAGCTGCTCTGCACCCAGCAGGACGACAGAGGACGGAGGCAGTGGCTGTCCCACAGCCCCGGAGAGACGGCCAGACACACACACACACACACCCACACACACTCACACACACACACACACACACACACACACGCACACACGCACACACACACACACACACACACACACTTAAACAGTGAGTGGGAGAAGTAAAAGAGACACTGAGGAAGACACTGAATGGAAATTTATCCTGTACCTTTACATCTTATAGACTAAAGCTATAGACTGATAGCATGTCACCTGAGGTGAGACACTACAGGTGAATGGGGTAAAAAACAAACAAACAAACAAACAAAAACTAATACAGTTTACCATGAAATTGTGCCACTGCATTTGATTAATTCTATTCAGATAATATTATAAAATAATAATTATGCAAGTTTTATACTTAAATATTCCAATGAAACATGACTGTCATGTCTTGTTTCTGTGTTGGTATTATTTCCTGTTTTATTTTGAAACCCTACCCTCCTTACGTTAGGTCGCTTCTCACTTCCCTTCAGGTGTTTCCCATTGTCCTGATTGTCATCACCACCTTGATTGTTTCCACCTGTTTCCCCTCCTTCAGTTTGTTAAATAGTCTGTGTTTCCCTTTGTCTTGTGCCAGTGTGTCTTTGTCTGTTGACCGATATCACGAGCATTTTGATTCCAAGCCATAGTCTTTGTCATCGCAGTTTGTAAGTGGATATTTCTCTTTAAGAGTATTTTTTGTTTTGTAATTTTGATAGTATATGTTACCTAGTCATAGCCATTGTTTTCTATTTGTCAGATTGTTTTTCCTCCCTTATGGAGTGTTTTCAGTTAGAGTGATTTTGTTGGTACTTTTTTATCTTAGATAGGTTTTCTCCCTTTTGGATCGTTTTTTGTAGTCTTTGAGTTGATACTTTCATAGTCGCTTTAGATTATAGAGAGAGTGTTAGTCAAGTTTCATAGCTTTGCTTTTTCACTCTGGAAAAGAGATCTTTGTAATACAGACTGTGAATCAAGTCTCTGCTCCTGGGTCCTCTCTTTATATCGGCCTGACAGTACACACTGGCCAGTATGGACCCAGCAGAGATAAATCAGCTAACGGCTGCGATGCGGGAGCAGGAGGGCCGTCTTTTCCGTCAGGAGGGATTTCAGACCGCGATGGCCACTCAACTCGGTCAGTTGTCTACTCAAGTACGGGAGCTAGTAGATCACCTCCGACAGTCAACTATTGTCTCCCCAGCGCCGAAACCCCCGGCAGCTGCAGCGGCACCGGCTCCCATGTTCACCACCAGTGTC
>JAFBJQ010001535.1:0-52454 GCA_016785345.1 Trinectes maculatus
AATAAACAGTTTCATTGCATTGCAGCATATTATACAACTTATAATATGTGATAAATATTTATATTTTATTTGGTACCATTTATCAAAAGAAAACTGGCAATGATTACCTGATTTTAGAGAGTAATGTAACGTAATGCAACCAAGTAAATTAAAATGTCAAGCACAAGAAAATAATTAAAAACTACTAAATTACTTCATAACAGCAAATACTACAGATATATAAGGTTTACTTAAACTTTTGAGTAAAATAATGTTCCCGCCTATGAAAAACAAGTAGACTTTACTTAATTTATTTAAATAAATGTAACTTAAAACTTGGATGTAATTAAGTAAATGTTACTTAATATCTTCACAACTGTTATGTTTTATGGAAAGTACAATTTACGTGATACTGGCAAGTGAGTGTTACTTGATATTGCAGCAATCAGTTTTACTTGAGTCATTTGCATGCAAATACTTACAACAGATTTTTTAAGTAAATCTTATGAGTTATTTTTTTCAGTGCACATGTCTTATCACTGTATGTTTACATGTGTTTACATGTAGGTTTACTGTGGTTGTTTAGCCTTCCTCCCCGCCCCCTCCGTGTATCTCATCCTCCCTGGGTTCTCTCTCTCTCTCTCCTCCTCCTCTGCTCTGCACCTGCTCCTCCCCTCCTCCATCATTACCCTGAGAGGAGAGTCGGAGCAGAGCTGCGTCCTCGCCAAGCGATGCTCCGCGGCGGGGCGGCGCACGTCGATGGCTCGTCGCCGCCCTTTGAGCGGAGGACAGCTCCGGCTTGTTTATTTGTTTTTTCCTCTCAGGAAACACCCTCTTGCTAAATAACAACAGATCATGGGGATATAATAGTGATGGAGTGAGAGTGAACTGGATGAATAGGACGGAGTCACGTCCATCCGAGACAAGACCGGGAGGAGAGGGGCCACAGGGAAACGATCCAGGAGAGACGAGGGACATAGTTGCGAATGGAGCGCGTTTGTGACCAAGCGAGACAACTACGAGGACGCACGGCAACTTCAGCCCTCGCCATGAAGTCAATGTTTTTAAGTCGCCTCTTTATTCTGCTGCCCTGGATCCTGATCGTCATCATCATTATCGACACCGATATTAAAAGGGCCGGCCAGTATCCAGCGGCCGCTCAGAGCCGTGTTCCGCCACTCGGGGTCACCCAGGACCACTCTGCGCTGCCGGTCATCTACGCCATCACCCCGACTTACACTCGCCCGGTGCAGAAAGCCGAGCTGACCCGGTTGGCCCAAACCTTCCGCCAGGTGCCCCGTTTCCACTGGATCATAGTGGAGGACTCGACGACGCGCACGGAGCTGGTGGCGCGCTTCTTGCTCAGCTGCGGCGTGCAGTACACGCACCTGCACGTGTTCACTCCTCGCAGGTTCAAGCGGGCCTGGATGCCACGCGCTACCGAACAGCGGAATGTGGCCCTCACATGGCTCCGGCAGCACCGGAGCAAACGGAACAGCGGCGTGGTGTTTTTCGCGGATGACGACAACACGTACAGCCTGGAGCTGTTCGATGAGGTAACGGGCATCAGTGTCCACTGTGCCATTGTCCCAGCATTTCACTCACTGCTTCCATTTCTTCAGAAACACATTTCTCTGGTAAATGATGTAGTAATACATCTCAAGAAGTACAAGTAATAGTGGCACACAGTCCATTTTTTAATGTGCAACACAATCCGCACACCACACTCTACAGGGATGTTTAAAGGCCCCAGGTAAAAGGGACCTCAAGGTGCTACTACTGTTCTGATCAGGGGCTCCTTTATACGGCTGAACATGATGTGACAGCCCCCACCACCACCACCAATTGCTTGCTTTAACTACTATCCAATTTATTAAGCGCGCCATTCAGCTAAGTTATTTGAATGTACATTCAATGACAGTGTATTTGACACTGTTCCATTTGGGCCACATGTTTAGATGCAGGGAGATAAAAGAGTTAAGACCCTTAGAGGTTGTAGTGTTTTGCAGCTTTATTTGCAGCATCAGCAGTATGTGGTGAACTGACTGTGTTTTAAAACGTTTTTTTTTTGCTGTGATCCTCTCATTATGCAGCACAGGAAGAGTCAGTGGGAGGCATTCCCTAGCTGGATCATTTCAAAGGAATTCAAACATTGAATTTCACTGGCTTCTCTTTATACTGATGAGATCCCACTTAGAGTTTGCTTAACACCCCAGGGAGGTTCCAGACCTAGTTTTGAGAACAGCTTATTTCACCTGAAAGTCCGTTATCAAACCCTCATGTTAAAGCAGTGCATCTGCCGACTCTCCTCCCCAGCAAGGAATTTATAAGCAGGATTGTGTGTGTGTGAGTGTGTGAGACAGAGAGAGAGAGAGATTGTGATTGTTAGGGGTTGATAGTTATGCTGGTCTTTCAGAACCAAGTGAAATGTTCTTACCATTTTCATGCTCCTAAATACAAATCCTCATACTCATCTGGATGTAAAATCCTATGAAGCTGTATTTAAACAAGTAAGAAACACAGAAAGTCCTCTGCTATATAAATACTGACAAAAGCATATCGACCGTCATATCGATCTGAAGACCGCAAATCTGAGGTCGACAGCAGGCTGGATTATGTGCCAGGGTCAACCCTGCATATTGGAAAACTAATAGCTTCACACACTTGGCAGTTTGTTTATGTAATTTCATGGGCATCTCTTTTCATGACACTGTTAGTGACCTTTACATTAAAGCTGCACTGCTAGTCTTGTGGTCTATGTCAGGCCGATATATAAACAGGACCCAGGAGCAGAGACTCGCTTCACAGTCTTTATTTACTACGATCTCTTTTTCCAGAGTGACAAAGCAGAGCTATGAAACTTGACAAAACTCTCTATAACCTAAAGCTACTATAGAAATATCTAACACAAAAATCTACAAAAAACACTCCAAAAGGGAGGAAAACAATCTGTGATAAAAAAGTACAAACAAAATCACTCTAACAGAAAGCGCTCCAAAAGGGAGGAAAAACAATCTGACTAATACAAAACAATGGCTATGGCAAGATAACATAAACTATCAAAATTACAAAACAAAAATCACTCTTAAAGAGATATATCGACTTACGTACTGCGATGGCAAAGACTATGGCTTGGAAACAGAATGCTCGTGATATCAGGTCAACAGACTAAGACACACTGGCACAAGACAAAGGGAAACACAGACTATTTAACAAGCTGAAGTTAAGGGAAACAGGTGGAAACAATCAAGGCGGTGATGACAATCAGAACAATGGGAAACACCTGAAGGGAAGTGGGTAGTGACCTAACGTGAGGAGAGTAGGGTTTCACAATAAAACAGGAAATTATATCAGAACAGAGACAAGACATGACATCCCCCCCCCCCCCCCCCCCCCCCCCCCCCCCCCCCCCCCGTCTCTAGGACCGACTACTAGACGGTCCAGGCAGTTCAGAATGATTCCTATGAAAGTCTGATATGAGTGATTTGTCCAAGATGAAACGGGAGGGGACCCATTGTCTCTCCTCAGGGCCGTATCCCTCCCAGTCTACCAGGTATTGTCTGCCCCGGCCTCGGCTGCGCACTGCTAGGAGTTTCTTCACCGTGTAAGTCGGACCACCATCAATCACTTTCGGAGGAGGGGGAGGCAGGGGGGAAGGAACCATGGGGCTATCCTTGACTGGCTTGACCTGGCTCACATGGAAAGTGGGATGGACCCGAAGAGATCTGGGGAGACGAAGACGGACCGCTGCAGGACCAATAACCTTGGAGATGGGGAAGGGGCCCACAAACCTAGGAGCCAGCTTTTGGGAGGGAACCTTGAGGTGTAGGTTCCTGGCCGAGAGCCACACTCTTTGGCCTGGTTGGTAATCGGGAGCAGGTCGCTTTTGCGGTCCGCGGCCTTTTTCACCCGGTCTCATTGGCGGATTAAGACCTCCCGGGCAGCCACCCAGATGCGTCGACATCGGCGGATCATGGCGTGAACAGAGGGGACGGAAACCTCGGGTTCCTGATCTGGGAAAATAGGGGGCTCGTAGCCATATACACATTTAAAGGTTGAGAAGCCTGTGGCAGAAGTAGGTAACGAATTGTGAGCATACCCTACCCAAATTAGATGTTTGCTCCATGTAGCGGGATTCTGGGACACCAGACACCGGAGGCCAGTTTCCAGTTGTTGATTTAGGCGCTCGGTCTGGCCGTTGGATTCTGGGTGATAGCCAGATGTCAGGCTGGCCTTTGCTCCGATGAGCTTGCAGAACTCCCTCCAGAAGCGTGACACAAACTGGGGCCCCCGGTCAGAGACAATGTCTTTCGGGAATCCATGGATTCTAAAAACGTGGTTCATCATGATTTCAGCAGTTTCTTTGGCGGACGGCAGCTTGGGGAGTGCGACGAATTTGGTCATTTTGGAAAACCGGTCCACCACTGTGAGGACCGTGGTGTTTCCCTGTGAGACCGGAAGCCCCGTAACAAAGTCTATGGAAATGTCAGACCATGGTCGGGAGGGAATGGGAAGCGGTTGCAACAGTCCCATACGTGACTTGGAGGATGTCTTGTTCCTGGCGCAGACCGAGCATGCCTCGATGTACTCCCGAACCTCCGGTTCCATGGATGGCCACCAGAACCTCCGGGAGATGGCAAACATAGTCTGCCTCACCCCCGGATGACAGGAAAGCAACGAGGTGTGAGCCCATTTGACCACCTGTGGGCGCAGTTCGACCGGGACAAACAAACGATTCGCTGGGCACCCACAAGGTGGCGGACTCTCACCTTTCGCCTGCTTAACCTCCTTTTCTATCTGCCAAGTCACCGCTCCAACCACACAGGTTAGTGGAAGGACGGGTTCTGGTTCCTTGGCAACAGGCTCAGGGTTGTAGAGACGGGATAGGGCGTCTGCCTTGATGTTTTGGGACCCCGGCCTGTAAGAGAGGGTAAAAGAGAAACGATTAAAAAACAAGGCCCATCGGGCCTGGCGTGAATTCCACCTTTTGGCTTGACGTAGTATGTATTCAAGGTTCTTGTGGTCAGTCCAGACAATAAATGGGTGTTCCGCCCCCTCCAGCCAGTGCCTCCATTCCTCCAGGGCTACTTTTACGGCCAGCAATTCCCGGTTACCAACGTCGTGATTTCTTTCAGCTCTGGACAAGCGGCGTGACAGGAAGGCGCAGGGGTGCATCTTTCCATCCTGCTCTGAAAGCTGGGAGAGAATTGCCCCGATACCTTCACTGGAGGCGTCCACTTCCACTACTATTACTATTTTTAATGGTGATGTCGTTTAGAGGACTGTAATCTATGCACGGCCTTAAAGACCCGTCCTTCTTTCCCACGAAGAAAAAACCGGCCCCAGCGGCCGATGAGGAGGGACGGATGAGTCCCGCCTTTAGTGACGTGTCTATGTAATCCTTCATGGCCGCCTTCTCCGGTCCGGAGATCGAATAAAGACGCCCTTTGGGAATGGTGGAGCCGGGAATTAGATTGATGGCACAGTCGTAAGGACGGTGCGGAGGCAAGGTCATGGCTTTGGTTTTGCTAAAAACCTCTCAGAGGTGGTGGTAACATGCAGGGACCGATCTCAGGTCGGGCGAGTCAGAGTCTGTGGCAGGATCAACAGAAACATGATTAACATAATTCACCACCGGGTCTTGGCAGGATACGCCCTTGCAATGATCACAGTTCTTTCCCCACCCTATGATTTCCCCAGTCTCCCAGTTTATGTGAGGGTTGTGAGAGCGCAACCAGGGGTAACCTAAAATCAGTGCCTGAGTGGGTGAATTAATCAAAAAAAATTTAATGCGCTCTTTGTGGTCATAGATATGCAAATTGAGGGGTTCTGTGGAGGGAGTGATGGTGAATATAACGCTGCCATTTAGAGCCCTAGCCGTGATAGTCTTTGATAAAGGCTCGGTTTTGAGGCCTAGTGTATGAGCCAATGCCCAGTCAATCAGACTCTCATCTGCTCCTGAGTCTGAGACACTCTAGAGTCTAGGTATCACGTTGCAGGCTCAAGAGTCACCTGTTCAATATCGCCTGCCCCACTTAATCTCAACTACATTATCCTTTTCCTGCACTGCTTCATTTTTATGTATTTGTTCTTTTCCTTTGCATTCCTGTTTTTGTTTCTTATCATTATTGTGCCCATTGTTCAGTGTCCTTGAGATATAAATAAAACATATTATTATTATTATTATTATTGTTATTATGATAAGTTAATGAAGAGCATCGTGCCTGCAGCAGCAGAATCAAGAAAACAAAACAATCCTCTCAGCCTCTTATAAATACACAAACACTCTCAAAGAATGCTTCCCTGATTGCAGATTGCCAGGTCTGATTACTGCCATTCACAGACAGCTGGCCCCAAATAAGAATGCAAAACATATCTTTATAAATCAGATCCAGCATTGAGTAATATGGGATATAAATTAGTAATGCAGTGATAGATTAAAAAAAAGACTCTTGATCTATGTAATTGGCCGTTTACAGAATATAAATTGTGCGCATGCATACAACTTTCAGATGTGTGAAATATGCCTTCTTCCACATTTCAAAAGCAATAGCCCCCTTGCATACGAAGCCTGTTCCTCAAACAGCAAGATAATAAACCAGGAGCACTGTTATGATTGGTCAGTATCGCATTCAGCAGGCAGAGGCAGTGAGGGCAATTTCAAAGTCTTTAATGTCCAGAGCAAGGTTAACAAAAAACGACTTCGTAGAAGCTGGAACAACTCAAGTGGTGGCGCTCGGCGCACATTGAAAAAACAAAAGGCAGGAGGCAGACCACAGCTCACCGGTGCAGGAAACTGGACGATAGAAACAAAGCATTAGTAGCTAGCCAAGGCAAACAAAGAACAACTTGGAGACGAGTAGCTACCATGAGGTAATGCAATACTCAGGCGACAAGAAGCACACCAGACCGGCCTTAAGAATCGACAGTGATTAGACGATTGGAATTAGGTGTCTCTCGTCACTGCACCGAGAAAACACAGCGCCTCCTCCTGCCTGTCAAACACAAGAACACAACACACCCACAAAGAACAAAGCACAGAAGCAAACGACAAATCCAGACCCAAATAGACAAAGACAGAATCATAACAGGCACATTTAAAATAATTGTGTATCATGTACTTTATTTTCAACCTTGCTATTTTCACCAGGCTCCTCAGGCGGTATGGGATCATATCCTGCAACTTAATACATTTTCATTTAAAAAAACAAATTCATTGTACTCAGCTAGAAATTCTTGTTTCGATCATCTTCCCCTCATTACATTCCCACTGCAACACTTTGACAAAACATAAAACGAAATGTGCAGTCGCTGAATCTACTCTGACGCAGAGTGTCAGTGTTCGATTCCGGCGGCTCAGTGCAAAGTGCATCTGTTTGATTTGTTAATAGCACACTGTCTTCACTCTGTCCTCCTGCCTGTTTCATTACCCAGCTCCTCTGTGCAGGTAATGGCCTGTCATAGAGAGATAATAGGCTGTCATGCAGCAGTAATAACCTGCAGAAACTGTCTGCAGGCTTTAGACTGATGGCAGTAGTTGTACTTATGGTGAGTGGCAGCTTCAAATTAGAAACCCCTATATCATTTCTGCAAGAAAAAATATTGAGGTAACGTTCAAGCAACTAAAATATTAGTCTAACTTGACCCCATGGGAAATATATCTTCTGATGGCTGTGATTTCTTTTTTCCTAATGCAGTGGCAGCAGTGATATAGGTGCATTTTTTTAAAAGTACGTCTAAATACAATGCTGCCATATGTACCCCTTCAGGTCTAGATGTGTGTGTGGCAGCACCCAGAGAGGTGTCTGCTTTGTCAGGCCCGAAAGAAACAACAATAGCCACACAACTGCCACTTTCTCCAGGCACATGCACGTAGTAAAACAAGTAAACACTGTTCTTTTAAAGTGTATTGGAAGTAAGGGAGTGTATTTCTTTACTCAGCGCAGGAGAGGTAATATTACATGTTACATGGGAACATGTATAGTTACAATTGCTGTATGCTATTATACTAATGATAAACAATGTACTTCATGTAGCCATGATTAATAAAGTACAATAATAAGTAGTGAATTAATTGATCATTCAATAAATAAATAATAAGTAAATAAATAATAATTAAGGTAGTTCAATAAAGTTCATTTGAATGCAATTCATATATTGAGGAAAGAAAGCAGTTCATGTTTAATGATAAAATGTCTGTCAGTATCCATCCTTCAGACAAATCTGTCAGTCTTGACTTGGATCTCTTTGACTCTGGCGATTAGCCCGTCCCAGAGGGATGGAAAAAGAGACTTTGTCAGGGACTAGCTGCAAGGCGAGATGTTTTCTCTCTCCCTGCATGGGACATTGGTTGGAGTGGAACACCACATTCGATTGAGTGACTCCACCCCTTTCCAGGAGAGATCTCGTCGGCTGTCTCCAGCAGACATTGATGACGTGAGACGACACATACAGCAGCTGATGCTGTATCCCCCTGCTCAGAAAGGGAGGAAAATGCAAGCCATAGATTCCCCAAAGACCTATCTCAAAGCATCTTAGCTGTTTGGGGAGCAATGTGATCAGTCGTGCAAAGACGCTTTCAAAAAGGTCAATGACTGTCAAGTAAATACTCCTGTACTGGCTTCCCCTGACCCTGCTAAACCATAAATTTTGCACGTTGATGCTAGCACAGGTGGGCTAGCAGCAGTGTTAAATCAAGAACACCCAGACGGCCTTAGGCCCTTGGCTTTTGCAAGCCGAAAGCTCAGCCAATCAGAGCAGCGATATCCTGCACATCAGCTTGAGTTCCCAGCTTTATGGTGGTCTGTGGTTGACAAATTCCATGACTACTTCTATGCAGTTAAGTTTATGGTGAGGACAGACAACAACCCCCTCACTTATGTGCTCATGTCAGCACGTTTGAATGCTTTCTGTAAATAGGTGCATGCTACAGAAAACTCAGGTGTATCGCCAGTAGACCAGCTTGCTACCCCTCCAGATGTTATTCCTGAGGTGTATGCCTGCCCAGTAAGTCTCAATGGGAGCCCCATGAATCAACTTAGTCTACATGAGCTCAGGATCGCTCAGGAGTTAGATCCTGTCATTGACCCAGTAAGAGCTGCCACTGAAGCTGGCAAAGCACCAGTACCACCCAAACATGATCCCCCTGATGTTGATTTGGTTTGTCGAGAAGCTTTTCTAAGCTACATCGTAAAGATGGTTTGTTGTACAGAGTCAAACAAAGTAACTGGTGAAAAGACTAACAAACTAGTCGTACCTGAGAGATTCAGAGACACAGTCTTGAGATCCCTTCATGATGAACGTGGACTTTTAGGAATAGAGAGAACCACAGAACTTCTAAAAGACAGGTTCTACAGGCCACATATGGCTAATGAGGTTGAACAGTACATCAAAACATGTGGAAGGTGCATTTCCAGGAAATGTTCAGCTGCACTAAATCAGATCACTAGTACTAACTCTGGGTTGTTGATTACATAACAATAGCTGCCCAGCCGTCTTTGCTACAGGAGGGCAACAAACTACCACAGAGTAATGAGCAAAATGGGTAACACCCACCACCACCACTACTTGAAAAAAACATTGGTATGTACCAAATGGTTAACAAGCCTCTCTGTGTTTCCTCCCAGTCATGATGAGAAATCAGGTGGAAAGACATTAAATGTCAGGACATAGGTTAAGAGGCGTTTTATCTGTTTCCATATATTTGCCATTTGTCAGCTCTTGGTTTGATGGTGGTTTATTTATGCATGCAATGCGTGATGGCTGAGTAACCTCACAGCAGTCGATAGTGTCAGAAAACACATGAATGCTCATTTAATGACGCCCACCCCCCCATGCACTTGCAATTGTCCTTTAACACATGCTGCTTCCATTTGGTGTTTGACCGACATATTACATTCCTGCACAGAAGGAAGGAAGGATTTTTCTGGTCAAGGTAAAATCCAGGTCCGACGTATATTATTTTTCTAGTATCTAATTTCTGAGACCTGACAACGATAATGTCTGATGTCAGTGATACTTATATAATGTCAAAGGAGTCACTTTGTGCAGTGAGTCACTATAAATAAGCATCACTTTCAGTATTACCTCTAAATTAAACATTTTTTTTCAGATAAGATGAATAAGCTATTGATAGCTAATGATAAATCTGATTTGATGATCCTCTCGGATCTCAGTAAGTTACCTTGACGAGTGCTTTCATAACTAATGGAAATCCTGGACAAAGCTACACAGTAAGACCAAACTTGCAATAAAACGGAGCTATCCTGTAAAATTATTCCTTGTTGATATAGAAATGGTTGTTTTATGAGTATTCACCAGTAAATCCACCATTAAGTTCCTGATGTCTGGTTTAGGTTCGATTTATGTTATGGGAAGAATCCATTCAGAATTTGTTGCATGACAAGCAATCAGTAAATGAAGCACTGCCTTCTCTTGTCTTCCTTCCTGAAAAGCTGACCATGGGGACTGAGGGTTTTTTTTAAGCTGACGGCAGCATGGCAGCAGGGTTTGATTCTGCCGCAGCAGCCTGTCAGCCAGGCGAGAGTTTCCTCAGACCTGGTTTTGAATAATTGAACTCCCCTGGCCCTGGGAGCTTTGCTGCCGTCACAGCGACTATTTTAGGGAGCAGGTACTGTGGCTAATGCTCTTTGCAAGTGTGACTGAGGTGCACCTCTCTCAAATGGTGCTGTAGTTCATTCATTGGTTCTGAGGTGGTGCGATGGCTCCTCAGACAGTGTGCTAGCGTTGAATATTCTCGGCTGAGTTGAATTCCACAAAGATCTTTCACATTTCTCAAAGACTTCAACAGTGTGTGCTCACAGTTAAGTTCTTTGATAATATGTATGCGCAAAATGAGTTTGACTTTTTAATTATTCTCTCATGATATTAATATTTCCTTCCTTCACACATACATCAAGTGGCTGGCTTCATGACTGCAGAGACTCGGAGGACGATTCTCTACAAAGAGAATGTAACCAGCGTGAAATAAGCAAAACTCAATTTCCTCAAACCACTATGAGCAGTTATCATAATTACATAGTGTAGTTATGAGGATGAGCAAGGGTGGTTGTTGCTATCATATGAGTGAATTGAAGAAGAGAGGAGATGAACTTGTGTTGGAAGGATAAGGATGAAGGAGAGAGGAAGGGGATGGAGAGGCTGAAGGCCTTTAAGGGCCAGTTTATATGTAAAGTAGGTGTCATGCACCAGCTCTCTGCCAAGTCATCGGCTTTTTTTAGTCCTGAATGGGCAGCGAGACCGCAGTCCATGTGCCCTGCACACGTTTATGTTCAACTGAAACAGATTTTCACCCTAACTGTCATAGACAAATCCAAAGGAGATGTGTGATTTTTCGGAGCCGACACAAGGCAATACTATTAAAGCTATTGCTAATGCTAATATGTTAGTTAATACGTCAATGGACACTCAGACTGTATGTAGCGGTCGCTAGTTATGTCATTAACTTAAGTATTTGTACGTTAATTTAGATTAGTGTTTACATAATGTAGAACATTTATGAGATAAATACAAAATCATGATGTCAGGGACATGATGACATGAGGAAATAATATCACGTTTCATTTGGCTCCCATTATTGACATTAACATAGTTTACAGATCAAACCAAGACACAATAACTCCAAATAACCAACAGCGGTAAGGTGTGATTTTGATCTCTGTACCTGCACAATGGTACCACAGCTGGTATGATATTGAGAAGCTGCACACAGTCATTGTGCTAACCCATTGTCTGTCAAGAAGTTCCACCATGTATCTGCCCTTTAAACCTCCTATTTTTACATGTTCTGTAAAAAGTCACTGTGCTCTGTCGGTCTGCACAGAGCAATGCTAATTCTTACAAAAGGGAAGATATTATCTTAACTTATATCTTTCTTCTTTCTCAGTCTTGGTATAAATTATATAAATGCACAGTTTTTCCTTAAAACCAACACCATTACTTTGCAAATATTGCATGGTGATGTATTGACACATGCACACACAGCCAGCTGCTGGAAGGAAAGAGTGGGAGATTGCAGTACATGTGTGAGGCGTTAAGGGTATTCACACAGAGATCACACGGTGTCATCATGCAGATCACCACACACATTCCTTCAATATAGCTTTTCGCACATAAACCCATAAAGCATTCCACACGCACACATACCACGTGCCATTGATTCACAGTTTCATAGCCCGTCCCCAGCATCTCTAATTTGATTCATTCATTTTCACCTGGCTCGTTTCATCCCTCCCTTTCTCCGATTGCCTCTGCCATGCATATTAATAACACTCTCAGATAAAAATGCGCCTGATTAAAATCACACCCGGCCCAGGCACCCGAGCACTCGTCCCAGTGCACAAACAACACAATGACGGCTCTTTCTCCAGGGAGCAAACAAGACCATCTATAATGGATTTCATATACTTCATCATTAAGAGTCTTTGTGTGTACACACAATTCACGTCTCACCTATGTGCTTGCAGGGGAGGCAGTCAGAGTTGATTACCCAATGGAGCCGTCATGCTCCAGGCCCCCAGAGTGTCCTGGCTGCAAGTCAAAGGCAATGTGATTCTCCCAACTCACCCCGCTGACCCCTCAGCCAAGGCTTTTCATTTTGTTTACTTGTAAATAGCAGACATTTACTGACGGAGCCACTGGTACTGTAATTTGTAACAAAGTACAGCTTGTATAATATCTCGTGTGTTATAAGTATAATACACGAGGACCTGTATTTGTCAGAGAGGAGGAGGGTCGCTCACCAAAATGACCAAGAATCATCTTGAGCAAAATTCATTGACTTATTCATAGAATCTTATCCATGGGTTTGAAATAGTAGGATTGATTATATTACTAGTATGATTACTAGTATGCACAAATAATGTGCATATCATAATTTGATTAACCTAACTGCAGACAACATCTTAATAAGAACAACACAGGCATTAACACATTCCAATGAAATCATCCAAACGAATAATTAAAAAAAACTTTAAGCAAAATTATATTTTGGTTAAAATATAATCATGGCTCACTGGATGTTGTGTGACTAACGTTCTCCGTGTGAGAATGAAGAGCACATGAACGTCACAGTATTGTACACGCTACAGGTAGTGACTTATAATAACAGTGTGAAAGTGGTAATCTCAGGTTGCTGCTAAATGGTGTTGTGTTTGTTTTGTATTTGGTTTAGGTTTGTATTAGGGTTTTTTTTTTTTTTTGAATGAATGGCCCAGCACCTTCTCTGTACCATCATCCATCAGCAGATTGGTCCAGACCTCTATTGAAAGCCCCACTATATTTTAAACTTTCAAACTATATTTTCAAAATCATTCTGATGGTACAACAACTCACAGTAGGTTCAATGACACATTTGTCATCGCTTAACATCGTGGTTCAGGTAGGAACCATGTCACCACTCAAAAAACGACAAAATTGCTTTACAGCATACTTTGTGGGTGATGGCGCCAGTGTGTGTGGCCGGCCGTCCCCTGCTGTCTCTGTCTGTGTTTGTCCTGGTTATGACACTTGTTACCAACAAAATTAACTGTTTACAGATCAATGATCAACAGTCACTCCTCAGCCTACGCATGTCCTATGAAAACCTGGCGTGTCTTGGTTATAGTGAAAAGTACTTTCGTCCCCCTCCAAGTGCAGCTTGAAGAACTAATGCTAAGAGCACTCAGAATAGCGGTGGGGTTATTATTTTGGCCTGGCTACGAGAGTAGCAAGGCTCTCAAATTTTTTATGCAGGCAAGGGGGTTGGTGGACGGATCTCAGGAAATGGGTCTTTTATTAATAATATTATTATTAGTGTTGTTGTTATCAGACTTGCAGAAGAATGGATGGCACTGAAAATTCAACCAAATGCAAGGTCTTTATTCAATTTCCGTGTACTGAATAAGTGTATGTGTTTGTGAGAGAGCAGAGAGAGTGAGAGTGAGAGAGAGATTATGACTGGTGTTGTTTATTGTAAGTGTTTGTTGCCTTTTTGTGTTGTTAGCTCCCACTTAAAATAGTTCAGCTCAAGTCCAGCCATTTTCAGGGTCATGATAGAGGCCAACCGCGATAGAGGCCAAAACAATGTTTGTGTAAAATGCTGTAAGGCTAGCCTACTTTACTTCGTCTGGAGACATGGTTGATCGCGGTTATCTTTGGTTCTTTCTACAGTCCGTCTCATATTGTTAGATTGAAATGATGCTGGAGCTGTGAATGTGATGTGTATCACATGTTGTAGCCTATAGGCCAACTTGATGGACCACTGTGCAATGTTCCCCACTGTAATTGTTACTCTTGTCTCCACTGCTGCTGCATTTATCAGCTGCTACTTACCGGTAACTTGTTTTCATTTCCTGCTTCTTTGTGTACAGGGGTGGCTCCATCATGCCATTGATCATACCATCATGTCAGACTCTTACACCTGAGCAGGTGTTGGTACATACAGTTAAGTGTACGGCACATTCGAAAAAACCTAACAGGAACTTGTGAGGGAGAAAATGTTTAAAAATATCTATATGAGCTTCCTATATGAGCTCCTGCTTGTCATTGCTGATAAATGTATCAATGGATAGTAATATATATTATTGTTCAGACACCATGTTCAGAAGCTGTTTGATCATGATGACAATCCTGAGCGTCAGAGTGAGCTCTGTGGTGTAATTTTCAGGTGACGCAGAAACATCAACATAACCAGTCGTCATTGAGCAGAAGAGCACACCATCGGTCCAACCCTACCACCCCACAGCTTTGGAGCATCTGTCATCAGTGACTCCCCACAGCAGCACCTAAATACAGTATCGTCTGACTTTGAACAAAGCTCGTTCAACAGAACATTTTTTTAATCGTCTGTGCTTAATGAAACTGATACTGATGTTTGCTGCCTGCTAAAAGATCCGTGTGCTGAGGGAAACTTAACTTGCCATTTTAACGTGATTTTTATTCTCGGATGATATAATGGCTCGACTAGAGAGTCATTTTAAAATCTATTGAGATCCTCAATGGACAGACTCACATTATAGGCAGATTACTGCATAGCCTGGATACACTCCAGTCATAATGGATAAATGAAAGCAATAGAGACAAGAAATGGGAAAGCAGTAAACAAGGAATTGATATAGACTTGTATCTAACTCACTGAATGGAATTTGGAAAAGCACATCAGGTATTTACTTGAGGCGGGTGTTATTTTAACAGGCTGTGGAAAGGATGGATCACTGACATCTTATCCCTTCCATCATGTTGTCGCCACAAACCCTGCATCTGATTGATTGATGACCTGTCACTGGCCTTTCCTTCAATATGTTTCAAGCAGCCAGAAGAGGTGATAATATTTTAGTTTCAAACCAATATATGATTCAATTTGGAGAAAAATGCATAAGCAGAACCCAAATTGGTTTTACATCTCACACACATTTAAAGCTGCATAGTTAATATATTCAAAAGGTCAAATAGCTGTGGAATGTAAGGAGTCACAAACTACTAGAACCAAAAAAAGTGCACTCTTAAAATGCTAAAGTGATCTTCCAACTTAGTAGATCCCCTTAAATTAAAGCTTTTAGTGTCTTTCAGCTGAGGATTTTTGTTTTTAGCGAAGCGACTCTGACAAAGCGACCCTTTCCGCTCAGTACGATCAGCAAACAGAGAACGCAACTCGCTCGCAAAAATAGTGAAACATGTAGCTGCCGAAGAGCCAGACACTTTAAATGTTCCCGAATGCATCCCTATCCTCCAGTTTTTAAAGGCAGTGATTTATTAGATCCATAGATCACTGAGCCAGTGCAATTTCATTACGTTTCATTTTTATGTTCACCATATTCTGACACAACCAATATTGGTTATTTTAACGACTGAAACGTTAAAATAACCACAAAGTAACCCGAACAGAATTTCTCAACGATTATAATGTGCATTACGTCATAATGGCACGGTTAATTGAATACTAACCTTGGATAATTTTATTTCACTTTTTACTACAGCATTTGTATGTCTTTTCAAGCTAAAAATTATGTGTGATGATCCGCTATAAAGGGCCATTAGAATGTTAGTGTGGTGGTGTTTCTGTTGGAGTTTTATGGACTTTTCATCCAGGAGGCATATCCTTTCTAGAGGAAATAAAACCCGACACAGTATATGTTCGGTGAGGGCCGAAGATGAACAGAGGAAATTTAGGTTAAAACCTCTGTTATTTTTGAACAGTGGAATGATAAAAACAGCGAAGACAGATATTACTTCCTCATGGAAATTGGATGTTTTTGACATTTTGTGGTGCAAATTAGCTTTTTAAAGTCAGAATAAACAAAATAAAATTTTCCAAAGCCAAATGTTGAATGGAATGATCTGCGAATAACCTGCACACAGTCAGCTCGACTTTATTCCTCTTTCCTCCCTCTTCCTTTCATCGGCGGTTTCTCCAACTAAAGAGTCAGAGTCTTTGAAAAACGACCTGAGAGAGAAAGGTAGACAGAAGCAAAAGAGTAACGAAGGGGGAAAGATTTTAGAGGCGCACGGGTGAACTCAAGGGGCCACGGTATTTACAGGGAAAGGGCTTCAAAGCTCCCACCATAGTTGAGGGACTCAGGCTAGAGAAAGATATTAGGCTGGAGGGTAGAACAGATGACAGGAGGAAGAGAAATGAAAGAGGGTGAAGGAAAGGAGAAAAAGCCCACCACTTTCTTGCGAAGGAAGTGAGGTCAGACACCAGACTTTCATTTTGTTAAATCTAGAGCTGTATGTCAAGTTAGAGTTAGTGCCTTTGACAATTTGGCATAAATAAAAGTCAGTTTCTTCTTCATCATGTCAGTGCTGTAACACAACAAGGATAGCCAATCAAACATCTCTTTGTTCAAGAAAGATAGCAATCAATATAAACAAACCGTTGGCATGCAATACCGTATCTTCCTGTAAAATGTGAATATTTTACACAATGAGACTTGTGTTTATTTGAGTTAGTCGCTGACTGTGCAGAAATTCTGAATGCTTTTCGTAGTACTTTAGATCTGTCATTATATTAAGTCAGACAAAGCATTGTTCACCATAAACTTTCAGTCATGACCCCTTTGAAGTAAGACGCTAATTATGTCACAGTGGGATTTACCTGTTATAAATTAAGGGAAAAAAAACATATTTATTGTTTCCACTGAATCTGACCAAAATTATTTCTCACTGATATGCAAGATCTCTGGCCAAATTTCAGCCACTCTAACTAAATCATGTCTGTACATGCTTAATGGTCGTGGACATTATATGTCAAACTTCTGATTCACAATGTGAAACCATTAGGAAGCCAAGACTTCAACCCAGGTCTTCCCGGTGAAAGATGGACGTGCTACCACTGAGCCAAGGCGGCTCCTTCATGCACTTAATTAACTTAATAATATATTGTGCTATACAAGCAAGTTATTTTCCATGTGGCTTGAACATGCAGAAGTCGGTGTTTGTCTGTCTGGGTGTAGTAATGCAGTGCTGCTCACTGATTTGGTCCTTTTCTGTTGTTTTGTCTTGAGCGACTGCTGGAGGCTGTTTGGGTGAGGGATGAGGAGCAGCGTCTGAATGAATGGGCTTCAGGGTGGCCGAGGCTGGAAGACAGATTTGTGCACCTACATGCGCACACACTCGCACATGCATATGCAGGCACACACACACACACACACACGCACACACACGCACACACACACACACACACACACACAACATTAAGATAGAGATCTGTCATCTTTAAAGACAAAAGCTCAGCAGTCCTCACTCATGCCTCTCTCTCTTTCTCTCTCTCTTTCTTCTGTCTCATTGCACTGCTTCTGGCTGTGTGCAGATTTGTGCACCGTGAAATTCAAGTGTCACACACTTTCATTTAGTCTTCTATTCAGCCAACCACACACTGTCTGTGCACGCTGCCGTCACTCACAGTTCAGATGAAGTTTCACATCTCTAATCACCCATGCAAACTGATGCACAAGTCATTTATTTCTAGATCAGAATCACAAGTCACAGTCGCTGACTTTCCTCACCTTTATTGTGCCCTATCTGGACTTTTGTCTCCCTTCACTAGGTTGCATTGCGAGCAACCAGCGTAGCCATGCAGGTCCTTACGTTTATCCAGCCCACAAAAGACTTTGGTCCTGATTTGGGTCAGAACACAGAAAACACAGGAAACTACATGTAAACAGTGGTCTTCTCGGCCCTCACACCAAAACGACTGAATTCCTGTGTTTAAGATATTAGAGGTATTTGGACTCTTCGAAACTCGAAGAAAACTTGAAACTTGTGTCTCACGTTTGTGAAAAATGTGTTTCCTCTTGTGGTCACTGTCATATCTAAACAAGACTTTATGTTCTCATTTCCACAGATGCGTAACACTCGAAGTGTGTCAGTTTGGCCTGTGGGATTTGTGGGCGGCAGAGCTTATGAGCGCCCTTTGGTGTCGGAGGGTAAAGTCGTGGGCTGGTACACTGGTTGGAGACCAGACAGAGCCTTTGCCATTGACATGGCAGGTAAGGAGGTCGTAATTATCATCATAATGACAGATGACCAGGGTGGCCAGGAATCTTCATACATCTATTTACATCTTCATTCATCTCCCTCAGTGTAAAATGCAGTAACAAAATCCATTGCACTCACCAAATAATAGTCACCTCACCTTTCCTCCTCTCCCACGGCCAAGATCTCATCCACCCCTCCTCCTCCCAACCTCCATCTAATCTCACACTCACACACAAACACAGATCAGCAGTTATCAGCAGCATTTTTACTCTGCTCTACATAATTACGCCACAGATTTACCGCCAGTATGTCGCATTGACATTTTACCTCCAAGAATAATGATGACTGCACCTTGCAAATGCAGCAAACTTTATTCACACTTTAATTATTATTCATAAGGTCTACAAAGGGGTGTCTGCAGAGTGCTGAGTGAGTGCCAGTGCGTGTCCTAATAGTGTTGTGTTATACAGCACTGTATTGTTAGCTGACCACTAAAGCCTCCCTCCCATCTACTGCTCTGTCTCATTTAGCCAGACACAAAGAAGCCGGAACAATGATTGTGTGGACTACTGTTCGCCGCACTATTTGTGCGTCTGCAATTATGCTCATATGCACTTATACAGTCGTGTCATGCAATCTCATGCAAACACACACACATGCACACACCTGCCAGCACTTTTAATGAATTGTTTGTCAGGTCACACACTCACACAAATACACAAGAGTAACTTGCTTTAAGTACACTTACACAGAGATGGTGCGGTTGTGCGTTTGGTGAAGTAGTACAGGGGGTCCTCGAGTTACATCGGTCGCGAATTACGTTGTTTTCGTGGTTACGACACATCTCCCGTGAACTTCCTTGTTTCGGCTTAAGCGGTTTGCCCCATAAATATGTACAGACGGACATAGTTGGTGGGAACTAGTTGGTGAGCTCTCTCTGTCTCTCACTACTCTGCCTTGTGTTTACTAATGTAAAATGGACGGCTGGCCGGGGGTGGGGGGTGAGGTGGGTGCAGCGTCAGCCGGTAAGGAGATGCACACGGACACAGATGCGTTCGGGATCGTGGCAATACCGTAGGTTTATTCACAACACAGGGTCTACACGGTTGATATCAGAAATCTAAAGGAAATGCTCATTACACTCGTGATCTCAACCCCCTACGGTGTGTCAAGAGGGACAAAAAAGGCAATTCACCATAATAAACTCTTATTTTAGCGTGGTGTTATAGCGACATCTGGTGGCACAATGTATGCACAATGGCACAATGAATGTATGTTCCGACTTACGTCGAAATTTGGTTACGACACTAAGACCACAAGGACAGCATGGCTGACGAATTACATTGTCACATCTAAGTAACGTCCACATGATCATGAATTGCTATTTGCCCCTGGCAATAGACAGTCAACAGGCTATGAGCTTCCAAAGTGAGGAAGCAGAATATTTATAAAGAAACAACAAAATATGCAGATAGAGGCAGTTGTGAAACAACGGTTTTGTGTGGATAACTTACTGCATGTTCAGGGCCTATCGGTTGATATGTTTTCTCCAAAGAGACAATGCAGTATTAGATTAGCACGGACACATATAGTCATATAGGTCAGTTGGAGTGGGTGAGGAAGAAAGTGGGACGAAGTTAGCGTGTCTGGCAAACATGGTTTATAGAAGCTGTGATCTCACAGAGGATGGACACAGGGCAGGAGATGTATATCTTTTAATTACTCCCATGTCTATCTGCTACACCTGAGCATTCTTTATCTCTGTGATTAGTCTACAGTATTGCACACACTTGACAGTAGTCTAACCTTACAACTGTGCAGGCATTATTATCAGTCTCTGCTTCAAAGCTTTCTCAAAGCTTTTGAGTAAACTTTTGTTTTACTGTCTCTTTAGTGATTTTTACTTCAAAAAGCAAGGCCAAAATTGCCAAATTTGAAATATAAGAGCAACATCAATTGTTTTATACTATCTTACCATTTTGAGACACTAAAACAGACTTAAGGAGATGCTGCTGTTGCATTTTAGTCTGGATAGGTCAGAAACTGAGACTACATGTGCTACCCAAGTCATGACTGGGCCGTCAGCTGTGAATGCATCATTTTGATCAGCCTGCTGATAACAGGCCCATCCCATCATCAGTCCATGCAAAGAATGCTCTGTTTAGGAATCGCTGTTTCTCATGAGAATGTAAAGTAATCAATTTAATTTGAAATAAGCCTCTGTGTTAGTGTAAAATATATAGCTGTGGACAGAGGCAGGCCTTAAAGATGAGTGATAAGCCAAATCCATTTCAGCGTCTGGAGTTTTTCTCCCTGCGTGACCCTCGCTGACACTCACATTACTCAGAGGACGGCTGTCGACCAGCCATGTGTTGACACCTCAGGGTGGCTGCAGCTTAAAAAGATGCTGTTCTGTCAGGGACAGAAGGAGAAGAGAGGAGGCAGGAACAGTGAATTACTCGGTGTGAATTCCCATACTGACGCACTGATTGCCAGGACGCACCACCAGTAACGATCCACACAGATAAATATGCAGTAATTATGGTGAGAGACCTTCAGGATGGAGGCATTTTCTGAATTGTATTATCTTGTCATGCTCCAAACTAGAACTTTAGCATCCCTCAAGGAAGCAGTGATTCTGCTTCAAACATCACAACACCCACTCTATCATTCGAACTACTAGGACGGGGCAGATGCAGAGTGCACCAGTGCTTTAGTCCTTTTACTACAACTTACACAGATTTTTAGATATGTTTCTTCCTTTCAGACAGCCACTGATTTCAGGTTGTGTATGTATGTTAACCTGCAGTGAATTTACATGAAATTAGATACCAATACTGATTGACACAGATTTTGTTTTTGATCGTCATACATGCTTATGAAAGGTAGAAATACTGATTGATTGTTTAAAGAGGCATGTAGTTTGACACGTTCAGTCTTTAGAGTGACGCCGCATGGGATTCAAAATGCAAAAAAAAACACCCCAAAAAACACATCCAACTCATTTATCTTTTGATTTAAAGGGATAGTTTAATATTTAGCTAAACTAGGCCAGTTGTCTCTTTGAGACACTCCACCTCTTTCCTTGATGTCCAGCCAACAAGAGTGGTATTAAGGTTTGAGCTCAAGCAAACTGATGTGAGAGTAGTATCCAAAATGAGCCCCAAACAAAAGTTTTGTTGTACTTATTCCAGTGATGTCACTTTATGTTGAAAAATGTTGGGCACAAATGAAAAACATATATGGCAGCATAATTGGCATCTAGTCATGAGGTCAGAGTAGGTAATGACAATGGGAACACATTGCATGATGGTGCATTTAAGTTCAACTGATCTCGACTAATTCTTATTTTATTTTTCCATATTTTCCAGCACTGTGGCTCAGAACTGTAGACTAGACAGAACTGCTCTTAATTAGCTTCTATCTGCTAACAGGCATCAAGATGTTGCAGGGTGTATATAAACTGTAAACATATAGCCTAATACCATTATGCTAGGCATTTTTATTCTAATACTAATTATGTGAGTCACTTCTTGTCGCATGCACATAACCGTGAGTGACAAACATCCGATCAACTATGTGACAGTCAGACCGGGTTATTCTTTATTCTTAGTCAAAGCCACTAATATGATGAAATTAACTGGAGCGTGATGCTTGATGAGTATTTATATGTTAGGAGGAATTCAAAACAAATGGTGACGGTGAGGGAGATGAATTCACTCACTCTGAATCCATTCCATAAAGTGGTATTGACATGTTTCTGCTGTCAGAAACATGTAAATACGTGCTGAGTGCTGTAAATGACACACTCATGAGAACACCGTTCAACAGTGTTACAGTTTTTCTCCACTGGTGTGGCTTATTTCCTGAACCAGAAATTACATTCTCAAAACTATAAAATCATTTGGCTCCCTTGCAAAAGCTCATATCTTTCCCAAAACTGTTCACTCATGCTTCAAAACTAAGTTTCTTTCCTATACAAATAGTCAGTTCCCCAAAAATGCATTGTCCCTTTGGCATTGTGTAAGCACCGCAAGTCAAAATGTTTAGATGTTTTGTTACTACGGCAGAGAACCATTGAAATATCCCTCATGTTCACCTTTCAGTCTTAGCCCAGTCCTTCATTGATAATGGTTACAACCATTAAAAACAATTGGATTTTACAGTAAGAGTAATCTCCAGGGTTTGACATCACACATTGCACTCGTACTGTCAAGGAAATTGTAACCACAGGTATTCACACAAATAAAGTAACTTCTATACATTAGAGTAAAAATAAAATGTAATTTAACCACATAGTACAATGTAATATAAACACATAAACAGAAAACAAGGAAGATTATATGTAGCCTACAGTGTTGTAAATAAAGCTTTTACAACTAACACTTCTCCACTGGTCAACGTCCTTGCCCTCCTGGCCGTCCTCCTTACCCTCCTGGCTATCCACGCGCTGCTGTCTGTCTGGCCACAGATTCTCGTCCACATCTCAGTGAATATTCTCCCTTGCAATGCAAGAATGGAAGAAATGGCGTGCATGTCACAACCATCCCCTACACTGATCTCCTGACTGTCAATTACTGTAATCAATTCATCAAATGTTCTAAGAGATTATGGTATTCATGGCATTATGTTCTTGACTAATTTTGACAATTGATTTATACAATGAAATGATGCAGAAATGTTTTGAAGAGAACAACCATTAGACTGAGAATCAACAATCAGTTTAGATCAACAAGATCTATTCACTTGGAAATTGTGCTAAATGTAGGCTATCTGAGCTAACTGTAACCTGTACCTAGTCATTTGCAAAGATGCCCTGAGACATTGAGACACGTAGATTTTCAATTTGATGAAATTAATGAGAAATTCAATTCTGTTGTGAACAATTGCCAAGTTGTTTGGAGGTTTGTCCATGTTATGACAAACCTCCAAACAAAGAGAAAACCAGCACTGCATTACTGCATTTGTTTATGGGTGGATGTTATTTTTTGTATGATTACGCCAAATCATGCAGCGCAGCAACCCTTTAAGCAGGCAGCATAAACATAAATACAGTAAAGATTCAAATTACATTATTTTGCTCAATTCACCAAATTTATATACAACAACAAAAAAAAGATCGGTCCGTCTCTTAATCCTCAACCAAGAGCTAATAAACCAGTGATCTGAATATGATGTAAGTGTAGAAGAATGCACATCGCCACAAGTATTAAATGACACTAAACACACAGGTCGTCATTACATTAGTCATAACATTAAATTGCAAAACGACTTCATGCAGAAGACATGCAGACAGTGTTGTGTAAGAGCAGAGTCTATGGCTGTGTCCGAAATCGCCCCCTAACCCCTACTCCCTACTCCCTATATAGGGAAATAAATGTAGTGCACTATATAGTGAGCTCAACAGAAAAATCTTTCGGACACTTTCGGACACTACTCTCGGCGCCGGTAATTACGTCATCGCTGTCGCACAATTAAAACGTACCACATTATTGTCCTCTCACAAAATACTTGTTTGTTTACCACTGCATTTTCATTAAATTAGGGGCTTTTGATTACTTTCCTGTACTTTTTATTTTCGTATTTTGTTATATTTTATAATATTTATGTATATTTCCCTCCCGTCCGTCCGCCATTTTCACTTCCGCGCAGCCCAGAGAATTTCTGGCAATGCATGATGGGATATCTTGGTCCGGTTAGTGACCATCGGATGTACACTACATTTCGCGGTTAATTGTGGGATACATTGAGTGCACTATATAGTGGACATGCTATCATCCCTAAGCTTTCGGACACCACTACAAAATGGCGTGCTCACTATATAGTGCACTATATAGGGGTTAGGGGGCGATTTCGGACACAGCCTATGTGTTTTCACCATCAGGGTGAGAGGACACTTTGCAGTATACTTCAGGATAACAATGGCTCAGCTATACATTATTGGAGACAGAAAAAATGGGACAGAGCCTGGTCGTGTGACCTCCTGCTGCAGGGTCATACAGCACATCAGATGTGTGAACTGCATGTTCTTCCTACACCTTGTGGCCCCGCGGTCAGATACAAGCCTTACTGCATTAGCTTCAGTGTTGCCCTTCGTATTGCCCTTTAATTTCTGCACACTTGTAATATCAGCTGACCCTTTCAGCCTGCAGGCTTGTAATTTTTGCTTTCAGAGTAATGATTTAATGTCAGACTGGCATTTTTCTAATTGATTAATCTAATTGATCCCAACCCCTTCTAGGACACACTGCAATCATGACCGGTTTGACTTTCTCATGCTTTCCTTCTCATCTGTCGTATAATTATCAAAGAAGAATGACAGACCCCCGTGGAAAATGAATTCAGCATCAGCCATATAACAGTCATTAGATACACTAATGCACTCTATCATCTACTGCTGTGATCATCATAGACTCATAATTTGCTCCGTTTTTGTTCTACCACATTCTCTTTTTTTCCCCCTGTTTCAGGTTTTGCGGTGAACCTCCAGGTGATCCTGGGGAAACCACGGGCACTGTTCAAGAGGCGCGGCTCTCAGCCCGGGATGCAGGAGACCGACTTCCTCGAGCAGATCACCAATGTCACATGGTTAGAGCCTAAGGCGAACAACTGCACCAGGGTCAGTAACCACACACTGCTGTCACCATGGCAACAGATTGAAAACCCTTTTGGGTGTGTAATAATGTCCAACAATAACCTCTCAAGAACATTTAGGGCAGGGATGCATGGTTATTTCCGTTATGCATGTAAAATAATGCATACTTTTAATATAAATGGATAATTTATTGTGGAAAAATTGGAAACAGAATCATCGAGTTAGGAATTTACATCAACCTATTGAAGGTGTAAAAGGTAAACAATACACATCCTGCTCTCTGCCAATTTTATTAACAGATGAATACTTTATTATTCAGATGAGCTTTATGTGTAGCCATGCGTGTAGTCAAGAGTACTCATACAAATGTACCTTTTAATTGATTGACAACTTATTTTCCATAACACCATATGTGTGTGGACCAGTAATATTTTTCTACTTTTAACCTGATTTGTGCAGGATGAAGCTCGACTGATGTAGCACTGGTTATTTTTACATCATGACCTGATTGTCAGCTTGCATCTTCTGTGACTTGACAGTAAAAAGGATCTTTATGTACTGAAGTTAGGGACTAAAAATTGCAGCCAGAATATCAGAAACAAGGCTTTTCAGATTTTTAATCACAACCAAATTATTTTTCTCTCTAAGTTAAGCAGTTAAGATGATTTCTAATGACTTTGCAGTAGAGTCGCAGTAGAACTCCAAATATTTTTGGAATACAAACTGTCATAAACACAGATATTAGCTTCATCCAACCTATTTCTATGGTGTGTTCCAGCCCTTTTGCTTGTGTTCTAAGGGTCAACGGTCACACATTGAGAATATGTTGTTTTTATTTTCTATAAAACTGTAGTGCTTAGCTGTGTCACAGCTAGATGCAGAGTATGATTGACCGTTTAGATATGAAGTATGTCATCGCACTGCCCTGACCTGCTTATTAGAGGTGACTATCTCAGACTAGGGTTTAATGAAAGCCACTTTTATCCTAATCTAGCACTCGTGGGTTTATGTGTCTGGGTCTGGGGCAAAAACTGGTCATTATAATCACCATCACGGTAGTAGCTAAACATGGGTCATATCTCCATGATTAAAGATGGTGGCACAGTCAAACTTAGGCACACACAGCTTGAACTGGATAGAAATTGTATTATAGAGCTATCAATTCAAGTTGTGTGCTCAGACAGCTGAGATCGATGCAGCTCATCTCAAATTACCACAGCCCCTGTCGGCATTTGGCTTTATGAAGCCACTCATTCTCTTGACAACCATCACCGAGCCACCTTAAAAGACTTTTTGTGAGAAATGGATTCTATTATGTTTTTGCTTTTCGAGGAATGTGTGCGCTTTTAGCACCAACGCAAGTTGAATTCACACCTTAGCTTTAGTTCCAAATGTCAAATAGCATTTCAGACACACTTTTATGTAATATTATTAATATTGAGGGCGATGACTGTCATGGCTCGATGACAAGACTGAATGGGTTATTTCACTTTGTCATTATTAAGTTTCCATTCTGGCACTAGTGCACTGCACCCTATCGCACACATGCACACACAAAATTTTTTGACTTACACTGACATGTTCACAGTCAGTGTAATCCTGCAATCCACTCATGCTGCAGCTCCACAGCACAAAACACTGTGACAGAGGCACTCACATTTCTTTTGCATCATATTCTCTGGCAATGGTACAAAGGATCCAAACACCAAGTGTCACGCTTGACACAAGGCTCGGATGCACAAGACCAGAGGCAACAAGAGGTTTAGTGAGGCTTTATTGAAGCTCGGAAGAGCAGTTAAACAAAGACAGAGCAGAGGGAGCAAGACACAGCCCAACAGCTCGACGATCACTGACTTAACTTACTAAACACCTACAAATCTAACTTTATCTAAACAATGACTTGACAAGAACGTGAAAAGTGTCTGGATGCACACAAAACACACTGGCAACAAATAAAGGGAGGGAGGAGGTGGCAAAGAGGCTAAAGAGTTGGGCTTTGGACCAAGAGGCTTTGGACCCAGAGGTTGCCGGTTTGATTCCCAGCTTGGCTGAAAATTTGGGTGATGCACCACCATCCTGGACCAGGACCAGGACAAGAAATCCCTTACCAGGGTTATTGATTTCTGGATGAATGGATGTTTGGCACTAAATAATATTTTCTTTGTATGGGTGGGGATTGTCACTGGCCTGTGCAAGTGTCGGAGAAACAGGGGTGTTAAGATGCTGTAACAATATGAAAAGACACATTTATAACCCAAAAAAGACATATAATAGTGCAATCATGTATCTCCAAGCTAAACCACATAGTCATAGTGGTACAGAATTCTGTGCAACCTAGTGAAATTAGAAATGCAGAGAAATGAGAATACATTTATTTTGCAGTCTTTTCAAACTGTGGAGACACTCTCCGTGGCATCAGCAAATGTAAAATCTCAATAGACTGGTTCACCATATGTGTGTGCAGGTTACATTAATGCTCTGTAAGCCCCTAGTGGGTTATGGGGAAATGGTTCCAGCAGGGAATAGGATAAACCCCACTGGAGCTGCTGGATCATCATTTACAGCTGGCTGATGCTGCTGCAGACAGCTCTGTGTTGGAACTATCATCGTCATCATCAGCCCCATTACACTAATGGAGGTGCCCTCCGCAGATATTAATACAGACCATTAGCGGGCTATGACATCATCAGTCATCTCCCTATGCAGCTCAGACAAGAGGATATGACATCAGTATTTATCATGTCCCAGTTACAAAGGTGGCAGGATGTGACATCATCCCTCACTCAGCCTGTCCCCGTTCACACAGACAGACACTAATATTCCATTATTATTATTGTTGCAAATATTACAATATCTTGGATTTGATTGGGGTCCCGTTAACAGCATCTGGATTTGGATATTCCAAATTCAGTATTTTGAAGCATTTTTCAAAACGACTATATGGGATATGCTGGTATTTATCCGAATTTAGAAGCAGTCTGTATGTAATGATGTTTGTAATAAGAAGCACCTATTTTTCAGCATGTTTATTCACAAACACTGACCTTTTCAGTAAAGTGGTTGAAGGACTGAAAGAGATAGGTCCGCCTGTAAATACTTAATCCATAATCTATTTCTACTCCTATTCCGAAGTAAAGATTCAAAATGGCCCAAATGGCTCCACTAAACAGAATGTATTTGAAGTATACATGTAAGCACCCTGGCAGGAGTTTTCTCACCAAATAAGGACAGAAATAGGAGTCTTTTGTGCATTTGCTGTAAACTAAGTGATGTTATATTATCAGGTTTTCTTTCACAGATGTACCTCCCCATGTCCTTTTGTTTACCACAAGGCAGGCCTGTCAAAATTAGTTAATGTCTGAATGACTGGCAAACATGCAACAGAGGCAATGTCTGAATTTCTAAGTATACATTATTTTTGCGCAAGAAGGAGCATTCACAAAGCAACAAACAGTGGATCAGTGTTGTTTTTGTCAACGATGACCATGACAAAATAATCTGGTTGACGCCCCTTTTTTATGATAGTGAGACTTCACACTTTGATGACTCAAACATGACGAGACGTGTGTGAGTTTTCTGTGACAAGACGAGACTAGACGAAAATGTTAGTGGATGGTCTGTCAGATGTTCAAATTTCATGACATTTGTGCCTATTGTGAGTGTAATCTGTTTGTCAAAAGCTAAAAAGTGTCAGCAGTGCTACTGCATCCTATCCTTGTTTGGTCACTCCCACCACCTGGCATGCAGCGCATGTTCTGCACACCAGTCACTCGTTACACACACAGACACACAATTGAGTTTATTAATTCATTGATGGACCACAGCATCAACAAAGGGGCTTGGTAAATTATTGGTTATTATACAAAAGCATTAAGGTGAACTGTTGGTTTATGAATTGCAATACTCGATACAGCTAGTCAACCTTGATACAGCCTGTCAACCTTGATTCCCATTTCCAATAATTGACCTAAATTAATTTGTTAAAAGACTTATACCTACTAAAATCTGACTAAAACATTTCTGAGTTTTTGTCGACTAAAACCAGACTAAAAATATCATATATAGAAATGACTAAAATGTGACTAAAACTACAAAAGCATTTTTGTCCGAAAGACTAAGATTAAAACTAAATCTAAAATGGCTGCCAAAAACAACACTGCAGCGGATGTGCAGGAAGACTCAAAGTATGAGTCGATTTGACCAGCCAGTGAAGCAACATGAAAGTACAGAAGCGTATTGCTGCCACACTTGAAAGAAAATCAGATCAGATTACTGTAAAAACGTAATATGAGAGTTTATAGTAAAAACGTGATAAGTCAGTTTATTGTATTTACGTGATTCGACAGGTTATTGTAATAACGTGATACGACAGGTTATTGTAATAACGTGATACAAGAGTTTATTGTATTAACGTGAAAGGTCAGTTTATTGTAATAACGTGATACAAGATTTGATTGTATTAATGTGACACCAGAGTTCATTGTAAAAATGTGATAAGTCAGTCTTGAGCACAGGATGATGTGATCTTCAGTACAGCTAACAGTTAGCCTAATGGCTACCTTCGTACAGTGGCTTAGCTACAGACTCATCACATTTATACAATAAAGTGATCCGATTTTTTTTTTCAAGTGTGGCAGCAATACACTTCCATATGAATTTAGTGAATGATATAATCACAATTAAAATGTGAATGTCATCAGTTGACATTTCGTGATACTTTTCCCAGTTATATCTAGTGATTACCAGCAATTTCCAGATGCTGAAAGTCTCCACAAAGTCTTGGCCAATGTTGCAGGCAGATTTGAAGTAAGTTCTCAGAAAGTCAGACTACTCCTTTTAAGTGGATTTAACTGCTGCAAATTAAAGTGACATAATCAGTTGCTGCATCGTGTCCAGTTTTGTTGATCATTGAGCTTTGACACCTTGTGCCTGACAAGCATTAATAATAATCCCAGCCACCCTCGGTTGGCTTTGGCTGGTCTAAACAGACTTGCTTGAAATGATTTGATGTCAGTGGCGTCTCCAGCAGCTGTGACACACCCTAACTCTAGGCTCTCTCCACTCTGATGTGCTCACAGAACCTCAATCTCAACCTTGACAATAGAGGCCAGGAATGCTCATCTGACAGCCAGGTCAGCATCTGGAGACGACTGACAGGAGCTGTAATGCAGTTAGAGTTGGAGAGTAATGGCAACAGACAGCAGTGGCAGGACTAGAAAGGTGGTGGTGGGGGGGGGCATGAACAGATGGAGACAGATGATAGCACAGGAGGAAAAGGAGTTAGAGAAGAGGGGGAGTAAAAGCTTGTATGGAGGAAAGATGATGGGTAGATGGATTGATGGAAGGTGGCGATTAAAGAAGACAGAGGGAAAAAAGGGGCAACAGGGTGCTCTTCTGTCGTGGACTGAAATATTGTACCATTATCTGTTTCATTTGCATTGACTCTCTGGTTTTTACAAAATATAACTGTTTATTTTATAAATGTGGCTAAATGCACTTCTGACAACTATTAGGTCTGGTGCGGGCGATCTGATCTTCAGTACATCTTGAGTACAGTTACAAAAGGATCTGATGCATTTGAATCTGTCTGTCCCATCCAGGGTAAATCCTGGTTTCTTCAACCTGTGACCGGAGATTAAATGTTCTCAAAGAGAAAAGTGGGCAACAGTCTGATGTTGCCCATAGCATCTGGGGAAACTTCTGTAAGCTGCTAACACAGGTCCGATAGTCTGATTGCTTTTGTTTGTTCAGGTCTATATTTTATTGTGGAAGGCCACAACATGTATCAAACATAACCTCACATGGGAACCAACTACGCTGGGACAAAGGTGGGTCAGTTTGGTTATTAGCTAAATATTGTTAATAATTATCAAAGATAATCATTGAGATTTGGAAATGTTACTATAAAAAGTAACCTCAGAGCACCACACTGTCACCAGGGACTAATAATAACAATAATAATAGAAGGTGTGAAATCAAGCACTGACTGTGGTAATACAGCAAGTAGTCCAAGTAAACACACAATAGGTCCAAAGCTACACTATCCTTGTGAGAAATGCAAAGCATTTCGCAGCAAAGTGTGCAGGAAGAAGCCCAGAAATAGCATCAGTGTCCACAGTCAGCAATGAATCTCACCTCTGTGTGCCTGTGTGTATGTGTATGCATGTATGCATGTGTGCTACTTTGGACATGAACATGTCACACACCTGAATTATACACTCATTAGCTGTGGGCTAAAAAGCAAAACAAAAAAACCTGCATCCTCACTCCAAATAACCTCACCTGGATCTCTGAGGAATTAAATTCACCCCCCCCCAGGAAAATATCAATCTGCCTGCACTGCAGCCTTTCCCCACCTGTATATTGCTGTGAAATTGACTGCAAACACAAGAAAAACAGCTGGAGTTAGTCAGTTGCTACTTTTGATTTGATCCATTTCTGGGGTAGTCACACTGCATGAGATGTGTGGAATCCCAGTTGGCAGCAAATTCAACACTAGAAAGATACAATACAATGTTTGTGTCAATGAATACAGCAATATCTCTTATCTGACTGATTGGGACATCGGCATAATACACCCCAAAATAAACAAAACAAATAGTAACAGACATACCTGTACTTGACCCAGTTTTCCCAGTAGGAGGCAAAATTCTCCTTTTTATGACTAACAAGTGCTGTTATCGTCTCCATTTTATACATGTCCATTGTAATGTCCATCCATGTATTTAAAGTTGGGCTCTCCTTTGATAACCATTTCCTGGTAATTCTCTTTTTACAGACCACCAGCTAATATTTATTAAATGTTTCTCTCTTTTCGGCCATTCCTCGGGTATGTGTCCAAAAAACATAGTCTTGCTCTGGAGGGGTATTTCAAATTTGAAGATATCCTTGAGGGCATTGTTTATCTCTCTCCAATAGTCCTTCATGACAGGGCAGTCCCAGAAAATATTATTGTCGTAGTGGGACTTCTGACAGGGTGTAATAAAATACCTAATTAGGTTTTTCCAGCCAAATTCCCTCCACTTCTGTGAGCTGGTACACCTCCATTGATTCCTCCATATTGTTGTCCATTCCACCTCAGATATAGTTATCCCTCCTTCCCTCTCCCATTTTGTTTTAATATATGAAGTTGAATGTGGTTTCAAGTTTGAAAGTCCCTTACACAAGCATGAAATTGTTCTATCAACAGTTTCTGCGTTATCGGCTTTTGTAAACAATTCAAGTCAAACATGTTTTCTTTGTTACATTTTTCATCTTTGAATTAACGTAGTGGCGCAGTTGTAGATAACGATAGCAATCTTGTTTTTCTAATAAATATGTACTTTTAAGCATCTCAAAACTGAGCATTTTTCCATCTTTCATTACACTGTATATGGCTGTTATACCTTTAGTTATCCAGTCCTTGAATCTAGAGTCCAATTTATTAGGTGTAAACTCTGAATCATAAGCACACCATTTAAGAGCTGTAATATCATTCTTGAGTTCATGTTCCTTTATGATAGTTTTCCATGTTTTAAGGATCCATTTCACACATGGGTTAGCAATATTATTTATGTGGGTTTGTAGGTTGTTATCGGTTAAGATTAAACATTTTTTCCTCAATGTTTTTCCATTGAGCAGACGGGTAGCACCAGCATATCACAGCTCTCATCTGCACTGCCAGATAATAATATCTAGGCAAGGCAAGCCCCATCCTCCCTGTTGTTTAGCTAGCTGTAAGGTTTTGAGATGGACCCTTGGTCTTTTACCTTGCCATATATACCTAGATAGCAGTTTGTCCCACTAATTAAATTGGTTTCGGTTAATCTCTATTGGCAGACTTTGAAATAAATATAGAAGTCTTGGCAATATATTCATTTTTATAGAGTCAATTCTTGAACTCAGGCCGAAGAAAGGAATTAAGTTCCATCTCGCTATGTCATCCTTTATTTTTTTATGTATAGGTAAATACGTAAAAAACGTAAAACTGTTTGATAAATATCCGTTGATTTTAATCCGAGCAGTAGGGTTGTCATAAAGAGCCTGTATATAGTATCATGGAAGCTGAATCTGTGTAGGACTCTGTAGAGAAAGTTTCAGTTGACCGAATCAAAGGCCTTTTCAGCGTCCACGCTTATCACAGCTGCTTCAATTGTATGTTTTTGTATATAGTCCATTATGTGTAGCGTTTTTTGTATACAGGGGATCCTCGAGTTACGACGGAGATCCGTTCCTGAGAATGTGTTGTAACCGAATTTGACGCAAGTCGGAACATACATTCATATGTAAGGTAGATACTAAGTTGTGCCACTAGATGTCGCTATAACACCACCCTAAAATAAGAGTTTACTGTGGTGAATTTTGTCCCTCTTGACACACCGTAGAGGTTGATATCACGAGTGTAATGAGCATTTCCTTTAGATTTCTGATATCAACCTTGTAGACCCTGTGTTTTGAATAAACCTACGGTATTGCTACAATCCCGAACCCATCTGTGTCCGTGTACATCTCTTTACCGGCTGCCGCTGCACCCCCCGCCAGCCGTCCATTTCACATAAGTAAACACAACGCAGAGGAGCCTAGCTGTGGAGGTGTTGGAGAGCCGGCACCAACTAGTTCCCGTGCGAAGTCTGTACGTATTTATGGGGCAAACCGCTTAAGCCGAAACAAGGAAGTTCATGGGAGATGTGTCGTAACCATGAAAACGTCGTATCTCGAGACCGTCGTAACACGAGGACCCCCTGTATTGTCTTGTGTTTGGCATTGATGTATGAAGCCTGTTTGATCATTATGTATCAACATTGGTAGGAACTCTTCTAATCGTCTGACCATAATAGAGGTAAATAGTTTGTAGTCTATGTTAAGAATAGAAATTGGCCTAAAAGATCCGCACTCCATTTTATCTTTGCCTTCTTCTGGTATGGCTGAAATTATTGCCTCCTTCCAGCTGGGTGCCTTTGTGCCTTTTTTAAAGCCCAGTTCAGAGCAGGAAGTAAAACAGGTATTAGTTCTTTTTTAAATTCCTCGTACCACTCAGCCGTGTAACCATCAGATCCTGGTGACTTGCTTGATTTGCGCCTACTAATTGCAGGTTTTAATTCTTCAGTTATATCCGCAGTCATTATTTCATTTTGTTCTTCATCTAGTGTGGGTAAATTTAGGGAATTCAAGAAGCTGTCAATTTGGGTTACACTCCTGCTTGGGACTTCTGAATATAGGGATTTATAAAACACTTTGAAAGCCTCCTGAATTTCATTTAGTTTATTTTCTATCACTTTTGTTCTTAAATCGCTAATTTTATGAATTGTGTTTTCTGCTATCTTTTTTTCATTTTCCACACCAATGCTTTCATAGATTTAGAGCCACTTTCGTAGTGCCTCTGTTTCAGAAACATTACATTTTTCTTGATTTCTTGTGTGGCCAGACTATTAATTTTGCTTCTAATATTTCTGATTTCTCTTAATGTATCCTGTGCCAAGTCCAATTTATGCTTTCTTTCTAATTCCTTTAACCTGTTTTTTAAGTACTCAAATTTTTTATTCCTATTTTTTTTCTTGAATGAAGATATTGCTATAATTTTTCCTCTTAGAACAGCCTTCAAAGTATCCCATAACGTGGGAGGTGAGACCTCTCCAGTATCATTGAACTCTAAGACTAATTTCGGATTTAAGTTGTGCCTTAAAAGATGGATCATTCAGCAGATTTGAATTCAATTTCCATGTATTTTTTTTTGACCGTAGGTTAAAATCAACGGATAAGTATATTGGTGCATGGTCACTCAGATCTATTGTCCCGATTCCACAAATATTTATTTTATCTTTATCTTTCCCAAATGTTATGAAATAATCTATTCTTGTATAAACAGAGTGAGGAGCCGAATAGTGAGTGTAACCCCTTCTGTTAGGGAAAAAGTCTCCTCCACAGATCAGACGGCGTTCTGTTTCCGTTACCATAATATTAGTGATTTTTTGGAAGAAACTGATGTCACTCCCTGGGGGTGCATAGACGTTCAACAGGGTAATTGGATTACCATCTATCTTTCCCCTTACTAAAATAAATCTGCCCTCCTTATCGCCCATTTTGAATACTTTTTCAAAATTTAGTTTGTTTGAAATAAGGGTAGCCACTCCTCTCCTATGTCCTGATTTGTACAAAGAAAAAAACAGATTAGTGAAGCCCATTCTTTTTAATTTTGCATGCTCCTTATCTGTCAGGTGGGTCTCCTGTAAATAAACTACATGGGCTTGTTCTGTCTTCATTTTAGATAGGATTTTATCATGTTTAGTTTTTCCACAAACTCCACCATGGACGGTCCCTGGGTTCCTTCGGGAACATTGTATATCCTCAGATTCTCACGTCGGGATCTCCCTTCATAGTCGAGTAGCTTGTTTTCTTGGTGACACATGACTTTTATCATCTTGTTTATCACTTGCTCCACGTTTTGGACACGGTCTTCCACTTTTCGAATTTGCCCCTCTGCTTCTGTTATTTTTTGGTTAACATTATTGATCTCCGATTTTATATCTTTTAGTTGTTCTTTTGTGTCTTTTCGGAAGTACAGAATCTCCTCCAAAATTTTGGCGAGAGTTGCGGTTTCGTTGGAGTAAAGGTTAGCATTAGCTCCGCCATCGTGTACCTGGGTAGGGGAGCTGTTCTCCGGATATTTTTTTTTTTTTTTTTTTTTTTTTTTTTTTAACATGTCCTGTTTGGCAGCTTAGGCACGCAGTATGACAGTTTCTGGTTGCCTTGTTGTGCCTCAACAGATTTGTTCTGCAAGGGAAAGGTGTGGTTCACTCTTCCTGTTGCATTTTATTGGCTTTTATTGGCATTGGCTACCGAACTGAAGGACAGAGAGAGGGTGAGAGACAGACGGAGAGAGAGACACAAAGAGAGACAGAGTGGGGGCTGGGGTTGGAGTGGGGGAAGAGACCCGGATTTTCTTCGTTTACAGGCGTTGCAGCAGTGCTTTCTTTGTTTATTTGCTTCTTCCCCATTCTTGCCCCTCTTATCTGTTCGAGTATTATCTGAAAAACCTGTTATTTGACGGTCTAACAGGGCAAATGAACTATTTTCGCGAGGGAGCTGTTACATTAAGCTGCCATTCAAGATGGTGACGTCACCGGAACCGGTAAAAAGGGTTTTAAGCTATAGGGGTGTTGGGAAAACTGCACAGAGGCCTGTGTTCTGGTTTGGTATCATTGTTGTCTGATGTCATTACTGTGAGGCTGTGTCCAGTTGCAGGTCTCAGATCTATATGTGTAACACCATGTGCCATGCTGGTTAAATTAAATATATTTCTATATATTGCTGCTGCTGCTAGTGGTGGTGTTCTCTTTATTTCGACAGGCCCATGTCTGCTACGTTATGGGGTTGGATCTGATTACTGTACAAACTATTCAGGTCTGGTCCCGAACTTTGGTTGAGTAAAGTCCTGCATTTGTAATAAAACCACCGTCTGGTTGTAAGGAAGTAAACAGTTTTTATAAACTGTGCTCAGCTATGACAGTTTGTGTGTTAACAGTTTTACTGTCTTTTCTCGCCCAAATATGTTTTTGGGTCTCTGTGTTGAGCAAATTGCTGATTTGCCGATTTCGGTTAAAAGAAACGTTATAATATTCAGCAACAGCAGTCAACCAGTTTTTATAAAGAGGCACTGATGATCAGTACGGGAAAAGGAGTTGGACCCCAGTTTTTGTCAGATTCAGCGTCAAACAAGATATTTTAGAAATTTCCTTAGACACTTCTCTACACTGAAACACTTACACACAGACACACACACACAGCCACCAAATATGAGGTATCAGCAGCTTTAATCCAGAAAGAGGTATCACCTTAAGTCTTTAGGTCTCACACGGTATCAGTAAAGCGCCGTTATCACCTGCACCTCTGCTGTATTTATTGGAGCATTACAACCTCTCTATTCTCTCTGCAGCGAGCAGTTTTTCTCTGTCAGCACATTCTCTCAAACTCCTTCCTCTCTTTTCCAGGTGCTGGTCTGGCACACTCGCACCGAAAAACCGTCAATCTCAACTGACTCCAAACTGCAAAAGGACACAGTGGTCATTGAGGTGTGAGAGGAAGGAGCTGAGCGCAGCATCCAGCAACAGAAGCTGAGTGTGGCTGTCTCTGGCTCGGACTAAAGACTTCTCCATGCTTTCTCTCCTTATCGGGTTCTTTCAGTCTTTTTCGCGTTTGACACTCGCTTGGAGGAGCTGCATGAGTCAAGACATGTGGCCACCTTGTGAGAAGCGGACAGACCTGAATAGGTTTATTTTGGGAACTGAGGGGACTTGGGCTGGTCATTTTCTCGATCTACAGCTTGCAAATGTAATCAGGATAAAGCAGGAGTGTATAAAGATGCCACGTGAATCATTTTTAATCATTAAAATGCCATTGTCAAAAGACTATCACTGTGTTATAAAGACAAGGCCTGTGGTCCGACATATATTTCATGACAGTGGTATTGTGACACTGCTGCTTGTCATTGTTAAGAGATTTTTTTCAGAATTTTGCTCTCTACCTGGGAAGAGGTTCATGTTGCTTAGCATAAACAAATGTTATCAAAAAGACTTGGGAGCAGGGCAAATGGCTAGTCTGGATGCTGTCGAGTTAAGAAATATGTCTGTCAGCACTTCAGAAACTGATGTATTGCCGCAATGTGTCTCTTTCATTAAACCCACAGAAATGTAAAAAATGTGACATGTCAGTCATTGGTGTCAAAAATTTCTTTTTTATAACACACATCAAACACAAAGCTACTGAACAGATGGATTTGACTGCTGTGCAAGACAAGTCACTTCAGAAACACTTATATATATAACACAATATATTTTCTTTATATTCTGGTCTGACCACTTCCTGGTTCCAGCTCTGAATCCAGTGTACACACAATCATCAATGAAGAAGGAAAGTGAGTGTTTCCAAAGAAACGTACAACACCTCCACTTATCTCTCACTGAAAAATCTTTTTTTGTTGTACGTTCATCTCCTTATGTTAAGGAAGAACAGCATCTTGTCTGATGTCTGAAAAACACATCGGATGCCAACAGAGCAGCAGCGTCTCCTTGCTCTGGCCTACTCTGTTGACAGTAATTACATTAGATACATGATGTCTCAGTGGTAATGTGGCAATGATTTATTGATGCCTGAATGCTGTGTAATTCTACTTTAAATCACAGTGAACTGAACATATATAATAAATCGGCAACATTGGCCCTCCATCTCATTGTGTATGTATGTGCATGAATGGCACAGATGAAGTAACAAGAAACATCTCCCCTGACAAACTGCCATCAATAATACAGAGTCTCGAGACTCTAGAGACTAGAGAAAATAAAAGGAAACCGTCCCTCGCGGGAACAAAACACCAGAGGAATAAAAAAAGAGGAATGAACTGGGTAGATCCAACATAAACAGCACATCACATAGGCTTCTAGTTTCAATGTGCTTTATATTGTGCTACATAATATTATCCTACATATAAACAAACGTCCATCACATTCAGGTTGTAATCTCACAGTGCAGTTTACAACTGATGCTGACAAATACCAATATTATTACTGTGTAGGAGCCAGCAGCCAATCACAGGAAATCATACAGAGACAAACAACTTTAACTGCATGCACTGCAGGTGAAATACTGAAACACAGAGGGGACTGGAGACATCTTTATGGCTTCTTTATTTGATATGCACACCAAAAAAATACAACAAGATGAAAACCAGGATCTTCCAACTTTTATTCCAGATGGCCCTTTTTCTTTTTGAGCTTCTCAAAAGATAAAACAGTATTTTTACAGTTAAAAGATTCACTAGTCAAAGATGAACACAGAAAATATTCAGATTATTTTTTTTAATGCATGAAATCGACTTTTTCGTCTGTGCTAGGCCCAGAAAATGTTTACATGTTAGAAATAAACCTGGAGTTCTTGAATGCGTAGCTGATGAATCGTAGCAGCTGTGCAGCAGAGTGCTACAGTTATTTTTAAAAAATTTCCTATGCCAATGTTTCTACCGTGCAACTGGAAGTGAAGTGAAAAATCACTGTGAGGTGAAATCACATCTACCTGCTCTGCTATTTTAAGAGCAGAAAAATAACTGTGCTTTAATCTGCCTCAGGGAGTGGCGGCCAAAAAGGCCCATTTATTCAACCAGAAACACTCTTATCTGGGTCAGAGCCCGGCTTCCGCTGTACCCCACTCGCTTACTTTTAACACACCTCAGAGCTTCACAGCAAGGCTACCGCAAGACATCCAGAGGGCCACCTGGTAATTATTTAAAGAGAATCCTTGATTCTTAGATTTCTATATTTTTTATATTCATTACTTTTTATTTTTAATGAGAAAATGGATGGTTGGATATATTTTCACTCAAGAAAATGATGGTTATATATTTATTAGTATATTTAAGCTTTGTTGGCTTTTGCAGGGACGAACAATAAGGACTTGACACACATAATATTCACATAGATACAGTACTGTTCACACAATTATCTATTGCGAAGCTCTGCTCGCCCAGACGGGGGGTGGGGAGGGGGTGGGGGAGTCAGTGTTAACAGAGTTGTGGGGTTAGCATCCACCAACCACATGATAGTCAGATCTATAGCAGATACTGACGGACTACTCACACACTATCCATCTGGTAATGAGATACTGCAATAGTACTATAACAGGATTTGGATCTTATTTAGGTGTCTTTCTTCAGGCATCAACAAACCAGAAAAAAAAAGAATGGAATAAAGACAGAACAGGGCAGATGCCAAGCCATCATTTTTCCACCCTCTGTTCGCTCACTGTGATGTTAATGGTGAAGGAGTTGTGAGTCTGTGAGGGGAAATCAGCCCTTGCTGTGCGTTTTTTTATTAGGAGCTGTGAGGAGATGGGAGGACTGGAGGCAGATTTGGCTACTTAGATGCCATGTGACTGCCCCGTGTTTTCCCCCCGACTCATCCTCTTGAACCCACAACATCACTTCCACAACTGAGTGCTGAGGGTCTGGCTAGAAGCTGTCGGTGGAGCTGTGGACCAACCGGCCACGGGGGCACCTGACGCCGGCCCGTCACCGCTCACAACCATGCCAGACATCTGCTGGGACATCTGAGAGAGGAAAGAAGTGAAAAGAAAGGAGGATAGTCAATCTTTTGATTTTCTTTTCTTTTTTTACCTTCGCTCCAGCTCTTTAGGGTTTCTCGTTTCCCGTGCTCTCTGCCCTTCTCCCCCGTCTCCTCTGCTCCTCCCCATCCTCTCCTCCTGTCTCATTTATTATGGATGTGCTTTGGTGCAGCGCTACTCACTTATCTAGTCATCTGAGAGCTGTGGGTGAGTGTGTGCAGGTTTGTGTGCAGTTATGCATATGTGTCAGACAAACAGTATGTGCAAAACCAAGAGCTCATTTATCTTCCTATGCAATATGCACATGCATACATCTCGACACCAACCCCCACCCTTTACTCTTCAAAGCTGATGCAGTATGTGTCACGTGCGTGCGTGCGTGCGTGCGTGCGTGCGTGCGTGCGTGCGTGCGTGCGTGCGTGCGTGCGTGCGTGCGTGCGTGCGTGCGTGCGTGCGTCTCAGTGATAATTTATGATAGATTATTTACATCCACAATGGCGAGGATGCTGACAACAGTTCTGAGTGCTGAGTGTTTTTATGTGCTTACTCTTTCAATATTAGTATGTTTAGTTCATTTAATTGGATAAAATAGACACCGGGTACAAAATGGTGTATTACCCCTTTGTGTGGAATGTAAATATACAGTATAGCATTTGCATTCGGACAGTGTCAGAAATGTGTAAAATACAATCATTAGGTCTTTAGTATATCACAGACAAGGTCACTGCAAATATATACAGTTCTAATGAAGCTGTTTTCACTGTTAAACTCAACAGTTCAACATCACTGCACACACAAAATGATTCATTCATACAATGACCCCTGAAGGTAAAACAAGGACAAGGATAAAACAAGGATCTGTTGTCAGAGCTGTTTGGAACTAGAATACAAGTTGTTTACTGGGCACACACTGGGCCCAAAGAGGAATAAGGAAGGTGGACGGTGTCGAGCCAGCCATAACTCATTTGTTAATACTGACTGAACCACACTAAATTTTAATCAGATAGAATTGGCTCCATCTTGTGAGCTTTTATTAAATGTTTATTCACAGGTTACCAATAAGAGGATCTGAACAGAGATTTGTTATAATAACTGTCTAAATGACCTTTAAGTGATCTATGAATTCTTGTTAACTAAGCCCAAGTCACAAAATGTTTTCCTGTTGTTTTCCACTGGGCCCGGTTGTTTCTGCAACCTCTCTCTGTCCCACTGAATAGTGTTGACTTTTAATTGGCTAAAGGACAAAAGGAAATTGAAAATATCAGTCAACAAATATATATTATTACATACAAATGTTGGTTCTAAAGGAGGACTGAATTGTTTAAAGCTGACCATCCTTGGTCTCTGCTGCAGTGGGTTTTGCACAGGATGGCAGAGCACAGCACCGTCTACATGACATTTTATAAAACAGGATGATGGAAAAAAGAATGAGAACATAGCATTTATGAACATTTTATTTTAGTTACCAGAGAACTGTAAACATTTAAATGTGCTGCCTTAAGCATTAATGGCTGAAGTAGAGTGTGAGCACAATTATCCGCTTCACACATCTATGTTATTATGCAGCAATATAAGCACATGCACTTGCTGTTTACATCTGCTGCCTTCCAATCAGAAAACATGTAACACTGATGCTCTGACACAGCCCAAACATGCTCAAGGTGATGTAGGTATGCACAAGCACACACCTACACACATGCACGCGGGAAAATAAAGAGTGATGGCACGTCAGTCTTTACTCATAATAACTGAGAGATGAGTGTGAATCCACAGACACATCTCTATTTTTACGGCTACAGAGGGGCTCCAGTAAATGCAGCCTGGAGTGGACCTGCCCACTTTTCAGCACACTGACCTTTAATCTACTTCACTCTCCATTTTTATGATGCATCCTCTCTCTCATGTGTGCGTCCCTGAAAGTGTGTAGGTGTGTGTTTGTTGCTTGTGTACGAACCCCCACATCTCAGAGTGTGCTCTTGTGCTCGTCCAATATACTGCTTATTTTTCCTCACCAGTGAGACACTGCTTGTTTACATTCAACATCTACAACAAATGAATCTGCTCGGCTCCGGGCGACATGCAAATCATTCTGCTCTGTGTTCATCTCACGTCCACACTGATTTTCCACAGTCTGAACTAAACTGGCACCTGCAGTTCTACCTTTAAATCTGCAGACTGGTTGAAATGCACTGGAGACATGAGGGTAGGATGACGAGTCTCTTATGATGACTCGTATATTACATGATGATGATGATGATGATGATTCATGCTTCACCTTTCACAAAACTTACTGTTCAAATATTTCAATAAAATACTAATTAGTGAAGCGTTAACTTATGCTGCACCTTCAACACAACTCTTAAGATAAGACAAGTTATACCAGGTTTCTGCAATTGGTTTTCATAAGGACACAGTCAGGTTAAATGAGGTGAAACAGAATGGCGATCGACCTTTTCTTTTGCCACTTGGAGCAGATGAAAGACTGAGAAACAGTGCACAGTGGATTGGTAAATTGTCTAGTAACATGCTACATGTGTGGTTTGTTGAATACTGGGGTTGTATCTGGGGTTGTATCTTTTCGGTTCATCAGATGTAAACATTAGAATGTTAAAGGATAAGTTTACACTCATGTATAAATACACACACAAATATATGTGTGTATATCTGTTTACCCACAATGAAGTCTAAATATCCAGTATACAGGCTCACTGTGGTATTGAGGTCCAGCTGATACATGCTTGACTAATCGCGAGTCACTCTTAGCTATTAAATCATGGTGTTTCAAACTGTTTTATAGCATCAAATAACCAATTAAAAAAAACTAACCATTGAATGTATTACTTTATTTTTAGAAAATAAATTACTCTCTACATTGGGTCATATCCCAACATGGAGGAGGTGGGGTTTGCACATCAGGGGGTAATCAAAATGTTTTGCTGTCACAGTTCTCATGTCATCCATTTTGTACCCAATATACAGTATGTATATAGTATGAAATAGTTACACTGTCATTGACAAACTAGTCAAATAGACATAAATTCAGCATTAAGTCTGTTCCCTCAATACTAATTCCCTCACACATCTGCAGTAGTGTCAGGAACGGTGTCCTAATTCAGAGGCCGTATTTTAAGACCAACTGCATCACAGTGGTGTAACTAGGCTGTCCCATTTCGAAGGCTCCTTCAGAGTCAGCAGACAAAAATGTCCTTTCAGCACCAAGCAACAAAGGATCTAATGGGTGGATCATTTGCAGCCCCACATATCCCCCGGTTGGAACGGCGATATAGGGCAACGGTGAGAAAAAAACGTCAGCAGCAGTAGATGTTTAACATCAGGCCTTGAGTCAGTTGATTAGCTAATGGTGCACATGTTAAAAACAACAGAGTAAAAGTAGATTACAGGGGGTCCTCGAGGGTCCTTACGACGGTCGCGAATTACGTTGTTTTCGTGGTTACGACACATCTCCCGTGAACTTCCTGGTTTCGGCTTAAGCGGTTTGCCCCGTAAATACGTACAGACTTCACACGGGAACTAGTTGGTGAGCGCTCTCTCTGTCTCTCAGCGCGCCTGCCGGCTCTCCAGCACCTCCACAGCTGTGTTTAAATGGCCGGCCGGCTGGTGGAGGGGGGGGCAGCGGCAGCCGGAAAGGAGATGCACATGGACACAGATGCGTTCGGGATCGTGGCAATACCGTAGGTTTATTCACAACACGGTTGATATCAGAAATCTAAAGGAAATGCTCATTACACTCGTGATCTCAACCCCTACGGTGCAGTGTCAAGAGGGTCAAAAAAGGCAATTCACCATAATAAACTCTTATTTTAGCGTGGTGTTATAGCGACATCTGGTGGCACAATGTATGCACAATTGCACAATGAATGTATGTTCCGAATTACGTCGAAATTCGGTTTACGACACATTCTCAGGAACGGATCTCCGTCGTAACTCGAGGACCCCCTGTATTTGTAAAAACACATTTTTTAACCTGAGGGCAGATGACGCAGTGAGAAAAACAGCAGAGAAGAACTTAGATCTACAAAATAGCAAAGCAGAAGCAGTCCAAGGTACCAAACAATGAGCTCAAGATTTATTGTACTCGGTGAGGAGAGAGAAGGGGGGGGGGGTATGACAGTCAGGTGGACGACATGAATAAGATGAGTCAAGAGAGTGTGATACACGCACACACACACACACACACAAACACAAACACACACACACACACACACACACACATTAAAGTACAAACAATGTATTCTCCGAGCCAAGCAAACACAATGACACATAAAGACTAAAGCGTAACACACAGACACAACTGCACACACATAGCTATGCCAGTGTGTTGTCACCAGCTGCTTAGCATGCAATTCTGCTCCCGTCTGTCTATCTCTGCTGACTTACTTGAGATAATTGATGGAAGTATGGGAGGGACACAGAAAGAAAAATGGGGAAAGGTAAGTTGACATGGGTCAAAACCGAGGTGGGGATAGGATAGATCAGTCAAGGCTCGGTGGTGAAGGTGGTGAAGGACAAAAAGAAGTAAGAAAGGGCAGGAAGGACACGATGATGGAAGGTCTGGACAGAAAGGACACAGAGAGAGAGAGACAGAGAGAGACAGAGAGCGAGAGAGAGAACAAACAGGGAGAGATGAAAAACAAAAAGAAAAGAGGGGACATTTGTGGAACGGAGGCTGTGATTCACAACCAGTCTGCCAGCTCTGAACTCTGTGATAAGACCATCATCCAAGATGATTTAGGTAAAAAGCAGCAACATGTGGAGCAGGAAGAATGGAACCTGCTCAGAGGTGGAGCGAGCGTAATTATCTTTGCACAAGAATAACACTTCACTTTAAATACGGGATTCACTTTATGCTCATTTGCTGCATTGTGTGTTGGTAAGATAACACTGATAATATCAAAGTTATATTCAGTTTATTACAAGTTTCATTTTAGCATCACCTTAAGCTCATTTTATTTTTCTTCAGTTATGATGTACATAATAACATGACTGAAGGGAACATGAAATAACAATAATCTAAGTTGGAGTCACTATATTTGCTGCATTTTTAATCATGATACTGACGTGACTTAAGATTCTCTGAATCTGGTGCACGGATTAACATGTCCCTAGATCTTGTATGCAAACAACTTTGGTCATCACCAGCTTTTATCTGCAAGCAACATCATTACGTCAATATTCACTGTGTCAGCTGGTCACCATGTTATCAGCTAAATATCACCGTGTTTAGGTTGTCATTATATACACATTAACATACTGATGTTGGTGTGATCACCAGTTTGCCACATATTCCAAAGAGAAAACTGGCCATTTTCAACATTTTTAACAGGAATAAATGATAAATCTCTGCAGTTTAATGTTACCGTATGAGCTCTTTATTAAAAGGTCAAAACGTGAAGTGACATTTGTTTGCTTTCACCAGGAGGTGAAGGTTGGAGATTGAAAATCATTGACAGAGAACAGCGTAATATTGATCAGTTGTGTATTACATCACCTTCATGTGGTACATTCGTCCACTGTGCTATACATTTTTGTTCTACTACAGTGATTGCAACTCTCAATGGATGAGACATTCTCACAGCCAAATCAGCTGTTTCAGTAACAGTTACACAGTTGTGATCGTGGATGTGATAGGGAACGTTTGTAAACAGAGGATTTATTTTGGCATTAGCGCTGCTCCTTTCACTTCTTCCTCCATCTGTGGTTGCCAGATACTAAAGCATTATTAGCCCCATTTGCACTGAAGGAACAGTGAGGCAGTACAAGAGACTTCTTGCCAAGGCTAAACAGGTGGCCCCCCATTTAAAATGTTACAAGTACAGCAACCCTCCAACACACATACACACACATACGCATGTACACACACACACACTCCACATTTGGTGTAATGTGTTGCTGGGCTCCTAGCAGCAGAAAGTGTCATATAGAGCCTTCTCAGCAAGGCTCCATTCTTCTCACCCAATGATGGTGTTAGAGCCACAGCTGATTTCTACTGTGACAGTCTTTTCCTCACTGTCGTTATAGATAGAGCTCAGCAGCCAAGTGAACACGCTCGCTTGCATGCTCACACACACACACACACACACACACACACACACACACACACACACACACAAACAATCACACACACTCACTCACACGCACACACACACACAAACAAAAGACTTGTTTCCCCACAGTTTTCCATCACTGCTCAGAATACTCATACACTCCCCCCTGATAGACCATCTGTGGCAATAAAAACCACACCGGGCTCTGCATGGTGTGCGTGTGCTAATATACTGAAGACAAAGGCAGAGCTTGAAAGTCAGTATTCCAGTAAGAGTGTGCCAGAGAGAAATAGGACAATAAGACGAAACAAAAGAGAAAAAAATCAAAGCAAAGATCAAAAAAGAAAAAAATCAATTTCTGGTCAACAGTTTATTACCTCATATCTCTCTACCTTTTTTCCCCTCTGTTTTCAATATCATACACTCATCCTCTTCATTTGCTTCCCCCTCCTCCCCTTCACTGCTTTTCCCTGACTTCATCCCTTTATAGTCTCTCTTCCTTTTTCAGTTGTTGTTCCCTCATCACAGTTGCGCAAAAACCTCTACTTTAACTTGGTGCGCCTTTTAACACAACAAGAGGCAGCGCTCATCACAAAAGACACCACTTACATGTTAGTTTCTGATGTTTTTTTGTTTTCTTCCCCATGCACCATGTAAAGTTGAGTTTTGATGACTGGAAGCTGCATTAGTCAGGGCTCCTCATCCTTCACCAAACCTGTTTTATACAACCCACATAGAATTATCATCATCAGACAATGAAAGTCTGAAAGATTTTCATTTTCATCTGAAGCAGAACCAGTAGACATGAAGTCATCACAGTGTTTGAAAACCAAGTTTTAGACAGAACACAATCTTGATACTGGTCCTGCTGCAGATGAAAATGAAAATCTTTCAGATTTTCTTTATGCTGCCCACTTAGGGACTTTAAAATTGGCTGAATTTTTTGGTGCTGGGATAGCTTTTGAGCACTCGGGAGACTAAATTTGGCCTCTAACTGCTTATCAGCGCTCCTCAAGTATCATTAAGAACCACTGGATAACACATTAGTATGCAAGTCCTTTACCCTAAAAGTCCAAAAACGCTGCAGCTTTCATTAAGGCAATCTGTCTGTATTCTGCACCCAATTTACTACCAAAGCAGTTCATTACATTGCCCTCTCCTGAGCTGAGGTTGGTTCAGCCTTCAGACACATGCTGTGAGGAGAGTCACTTCACTTCACTGGTGCGAATTCGGTGAGATCACTCAACTCAGTGTTCTTAGTACTAAATTCACCATGGACTATTCATTTGTGTCACAGCAGTCACATTATGTATGTATTAACAACATTTATTTTTGAAACATTTTTCTCATAATTTGGTTTTCGTGGGACCCAAGAGGATCATGGTGGGACTTTTCTGTCTAAAATTAGTGTTTTGTATAAAAGGTGCGCAGCTATTGCCTTGGCCCAGTCCAGTTCCCTACACTGCCCGTTAAGGGACATGCTCAGCAGATACAGGACTGCAGAGAGAGATGATGTTAAACTCTAAGTGATGCTTTTATGGCTCATTCCTCCTCCTGAAAAGTCAGAGTGCTGCTGATCACTGACTGTGAGCACAGCTGCAGTTTGGCTGCATCAAAAGAAGCTGCGGCTGTGTGTCAGGATTTTGCTCTGACTCCTGCCGCATTAGTGGTTGAATCGATGATCAAACTGCACTGATACAGATGAGCACCTGAGCCAGGCACAGGTGAGAGTGTGTGCATTTGTGCTGAGGTAACAACCAGCAGCAGTCTACTACATAATAAGCAATACCATATCATAGAAAGCTTGGTGTACCTGTATGGATCAGCAAAAACAGAAAAATATAATGTGCACTGAGCAAACAAAAGAATATTTGAAAAATCTTTTTATCACTATTCTGGCTCTTGGATATGCCATTCTGTTGTGTTTACACGTTCCCATTGGCGGAGTGGGAATATAACTCACAAAACTAACAGTTCCAAACAGAGTAAACAGAAAAATACATCATCCACCTCAGTAAATGTGTCTCATATGTCTCACATGTCTCATTCTACTACCTACACTATCTATACAAAATGCAGCGAGAAGAGAGATGCACCTTGCAGACACTCCAATGACAAATGATACAGGAAGTGCAAACCCGCTGTAGTGTACCTGTTTCATATATGCAGTGCGTGTTTGTGTCCGACTAGAGCAGACTGTAACATATGTGCTGGAATCCAGCAGCTTTAGGACGGAAAGAGAGATTGGATCGTGTGCGTGTGGTTATTCGAGTCAGTACTTCAGTCAGTACTGCGCATTCTCTGGTGGTTCACTTCACTTCCTGTGTTACTTGGGCATCACCCACAATCCTCTTGTGTTCACTCCTCTCCCAACCTAGTCTTCGCATACTTATCCCTCTTTCCACCTATTGCCGCAAATGTTTTTTTTCCTCCGCTTGCCTTTAGCACATCTACAGAATCATACAGGGACGTTCCAATAGAAGAGTCTTTAATTGAAGTGGTTTGGTACACGGGCAGATTCAGATAAAAAAAAACAGAAAAGCTAACACAGAGATTAAAGCTGGAACATTTGTAGCAAAGACATAGACAAACTGGCACAGAAGACAATGGAAGACAATGGAAGACAAGTGAACACAGCGAGACACAGGTGCAACACATTAGGTGATCACACAGGCGGGAAACTTGACAGGAAGTGATCTAAAATGCGAGAAGACTAGACAAAAATAAAACAGGAAATGCTGGACTGAAGAGGGACAAACATAACCACATGAACTGATATGACAGCCTTATCCTTCTTGTTTGCTTCACTTCCCACTGATTTTCCTCACTCGGGGTGAGGTGAATGAGAGACAGAGGAGAGAACATGAAGACAAAGTGTGTGAGAGTGTATCTGTGGGAGAAGGGTGGGTGGTGGTTCGGAGATGGGGACACAAACCCTCCGTCTCTTACAAGGCTGTAATCACTTTTTTATAACTGATGTACTTGCAGATTGGCGAGCGCTCCCTGATGCTGGTAATAGCTGTTTTGAATCAGGAGGCTGTGTGAGCTGTCTCTTTCTCTACACACCCAGCTAATCACAGCTCCAATGTAACATCCACCTGCTGAATCCCACATGTGACCTCTGTCTGTGGGTGTGTGGACAAGCAGGCGGATATATTGTCCCTGTGCTTGGACGCTCAGGAAAGGGAAGTTAATGAACGTGGAAATGCTGACGCTCTACACAGCACACGTTGTGTCTGCGCCAAAGAAGGATCGGAAAATTTATGATACAACCTGAAGTTTGGACTGATGGTGGCACCATGAGAAAGGCCACAAGGTCACCTACATCCAATAGGTTTATGTGAAGACACAGGAACACGTTCGGGTCATTAGCTTGTCAGATTTGCTGGTAGACAAACAAACAAAAGGAAGCAGAGGCAATTATTATCTACATATTGTTCGTCAGCTACATTTTCTTACATTGCAGCAGGAAGAATCCAACCTGATACTAGTGTTATAAGTAGAATTCTACATTAGACTTATGTTAGAGGGAAATATTCAACTTTTTTGTCAGGGTTGTGCAGAGTTGAAGTCCACAAATGCAAGCTGGATTCGAGGTTCACCAAAAATAATCAGTTTATTCACAAACTGTCCAGAACAAAAAACAACTCTAAATCCAAGGACTGTAGAGCGAGCCAAAGAACAAGACAAAGGTGTGCAAAACTGAAGGAGACAGAGCAGGTCCTCGTAGCAGATGACAAGACCGGTGACGTCTGTAGCGGAATAATCCAGCGACGAAGTGAAGACACAAGGCTGCTTAAGAAGCAGACTGATCACTGAATTACGAACAGGTGTGTCTCGTCAACTGCTCCCAGGAGGACACGGCTCCGCCTCTGGCCACAACACACGCCTAGAGGCTGGACAAAGAAAAGAGGGAGGAGGGGAAACGAAGAGAACAACAACAACCAACAAAAAACAGAAACAAACGAAAGACATGGTAGCAAAACACAGGAACATAACATTTTTAACATATGATTTTGCATTTGATGGCCCTGGCAGTGCAGGGGAACATAATAATAATCACATAATAAGAACTGTCCTCTGCATACCTATATAATCTTTCAGACCTCAACCACTGGGAGCTACAGCACAGTTGGTCACTCCATTGGAAGGATTTTGTGACGACAATGTGAGTGCTCCTGCTGTGATCACATCATGTAGGACAAATGGCAGTGATGGAAAATTTTCCCTTGCTTTGGAATTAATAACAAGTTCCTGCCTTTTTACAATTCCAGATGATAATATGATTTTAGCCTGGGTAAGCATGAGGCTGCTTGTGGCAGAAGGGTAACTTGCATTTAGAGCAGCACATAATTGTTCTTCATGCATGGGTCTCCTGCGAGTTCATGCCTGGTCTGGTTACAGGAGAAAGAGCTGTGTGTGTGTGTGTCTGTGTGTGTGTGTGCGTGTGCTGTATGTGCGTGTGTGCATGAGAGAGAATCAGTCACAAAATTTGTGCATGTGTGTGTTTATGTTATGCTCTTATAGAATATGACTTTGTATGTCATGTCACCTGTTTTTGTGTATATACTGGACTGGTTCTTTCGAGGAGAAACCAGTTCTCAGATTTGGGTCCACATGCAGCGTGTATGTATGTCTTCATTTCCTGTTTTGCTGAGGCACAGCAGAATTTCAAACTCAGTGCTGCTCCTTGAAAATGTCTAATTCAACCAGAGTTACTGTGCACTGTCCCCTGAGAGGAGTGAGTAAACGAGTGAGACGAAAGAAGGAGAAAAAAAAAAAACTCTGAATAATATAGCGATATTTTTTCATTGTTGTTTGTTCCTCTACCCTGTTTTGTTGTTGTTCCAGAAATAAATAACATCCAATATGGCTGCATGCACTCACCAACACCATCGGCTGTATGAACTCCCTCCCAGTGCTGGAGGTCCATACCCATCCAACCAATCACGAGAAAGACTGTGTTTTTGTGAATATGCCTAGGTGTGTGTTTGTGTGTATTTGCATCATATGAGTCTCTGCGGACACTGTGTTGCAATCTGCCTGTGGTGATAAGCACATGATGAAAAGGATGTTCATTGTGTGTGTGTGTGTGTGTGTGTGTGTGTGTGTGTGTGTGTGTGTGTGTGTGTGTGTGTGTTTCTTACCCGGTTCTGCTGTGTGCTATTGGCTGATCGGAGAGGGTTGTGGACCATTGGTCCAAAGAGGTCCAGCTCATCACCTATTGGTGCAGTACCTCCCAAGCTCTTCCCACCACGCTCTAGAGTATCTGAGACAAAATGTTTTGTTTTGTTTTTGTTGACAACTGCATTTTTAATGTCGACTTAACAGTTAATCATATTTAGGTCACGTGAAAATGTTCAAGAGCAGCTTTTAAATGAATGTGATTAGGTTCTTAACTTCTTTTAAAAAAAAAGTAATTAATGAACTTTGGACATCAGCTTTTTTTAAGCTAACAAGAACATGATGAACTTCATGTCTGAATACTGCAGATGAAGGCTGGATGAAAAGAAGAAGTGAGCAGCGGAGGTGATTTATATAAACACAGTGATGAAACATCCATTATTTTACCCCCTTAAAAATGTGAACAAGACTGAGCTCCTGTCATGAGACAGCAGAGCACAAGGAAAACAATTTACCGCACAAAGGCCACAGAAGACCACTTTTAAACCAGTCATTTTCAAATAATTACTTTGATGGTGAAGTCTTCCCACCTGATTTATACTGTTCCTTTTTAGTTTTTCCTGCCGTCCATCTTGTGATTCCTTCATAAAATTCATAAACTTTCCATTTCTTGTGACTATAATCACTTTAGAAATTGCTATTTCAAAAACAACCTACTATAATTATAATTTCCTGTGCTGTTACCTGATTATTATTATGATGAGTACTGAGAGCGATAGGATTTCATGTGCCTTCATGTACCACCCTACTCCACTTACCAAATACTCTTTCAACCATTGCCATGGTAATGAGCCTCAGGGAGGGAGAAAGGGCCCATCATTCTCATCATCACCACTGCCCTGGCAGGCAATGTGCCCATCACCCTTTACTATGGGATGGAGCCACTTCTTAAGAGCACTCTCAACCTCACCATGGTAACAGACCAATAGTTCAGCCTGGGGGTGTGTGTTATAATCAGCCTGAGCTATTTTCCCCCACCAAGTGTGTGCACAAATGCACACGCAAGCACACACACACACACACACACACACACACACACACACACACACACACACACACACACACACACA
>JAFBJQ010001538.1:0-149262 GCA_016785345.1 Trinectes maculatus
CTTACAGTAACGTGGCTAGCTCATCAAACGCTATGTAATAATGACCATCTATGTTGCCGCTGCATGATGTAGCTCTAAGACAGCTGAGAGATTAGATTTTACAATTAAAAATGATGGTTAACATTAATCAGTTTAACATCAAACTAGCTTATCAATTATAAAATATTGGAAAAATATCAACATCTATAGACACGTCTGTATTACACTTTTTAAAAAGTGAAAAGTTAACTTCCATTAAGTAAAAATATGGCATCACTCCATTTTGTTTGTGACGGACCAGCAGCCAGTGAGCAGGCCAAAAAGCCAAATAAATAACATCAGACTGCCCCTCCGTTCTCTCCTTCCACCCATATAATAAAACTGTTTTCTCTCTCTCTAATGGAAATCACACTGGTTTATAGAATCTGTAACTTTTGACTGATATCTCCCCAACATGATGACTCAAATTCCTGTTTTTACAAAGACATGAGTAAAATCGTACAACGACCTGAGTAATGTCACTGGCTCGTTTCAGAAAAGAACTGAAACTGATATACTGCGTCTGTAAATTTACTGAATACAAGCCAAACACTAATGCTTTTGAATATGTTTAGCCCAAGATTGTATACAGGTTCTCCAGGAAGGACCCATCCACAACTTTTGTATTTATTTATATATTAGACCCGATGGCTTCAGTATTTGTTGTTGTCTGATGACCTTGAAACTGAGCAAATAAATAAATGACCTATTGTCAAAGGCTGAAAACAGTACTGGGTCACAAACTGGTGCCACAGAATCACACTGATGGCAGACACACAGAGAAGCCACTATGGAAGCAATGTTACGTCACTATACAAATGCACAGAAAACCACTGAGGAACAGAGAGGCTGCAGATCCACTGTTGATGAGGGAACACATCAAAAGGTGATCTCAATGCTGACACAAGTACATTTCTGATTCACTCCCTCTGTCAGAAAATATTTCATTTTCCCATCAAACCCTCAATATCGCTGTCAGATCAACGTAAAATGAATTCATTCTATGAAGTAAACCGCAAATTATGACATGTAAATATAATTTAAAGCAGTAGCTGTAACACTTTTGTAATTATACAGAGACGATAACTCCAACTCACAGAGTAAACAATCCTCCTCCCCATCAAATCTGAGTCACTCAGAATCACCTGCAACTACAGTATGACTGACTGTTTGACGATAACATACCTTGACATATGGAGACGTGACAGGTCATTGCTTTCTGACACTTAAGAATTTCACACGTAAGGATAAAGACATGCAGGCTTTTTTAAAAAGAGCCATCCTTTTATAGCTGCTTCTTTAGAAAAGCAATCTGGGTTCAATTTAATGCTTCCTCGCCATTTAACCAGGTTTTCAAGCAGGCTATGGAATTGGGTTTTTTTGCGGGGGAGGGGGGAGACAGGCAGGAAATCCAACCTCACTGTCATCCATGTGACCGCCTGCCTCAAGAATCCAGGGCAACATTCCCCTAATTCATCCTTCAAGTATGATGGGGAGGGGTTCCTCCTCGGTTTACGATTACCAGTACCAGAGTAGTGAAAAACCTTTCCAGACGTTTGGATGGGAATCAGGAGAAAGGACTGGAAAAGCATCAAACAAGGCTCTCTCTGACTTAATAACAAGTGATTTGTCAGTAGTGACAACCAAAAAAACCTAAAACCAACAAATGAAAAAAGATGGGATTTTATTTGTAAGATTGTTTGAAAAGCTAGAACGAGCCAGAAGCAAGCACATGATCATCTCTATGCAGGGGAGCCTGATATAATCCTCCCACCTCTTGAGCTAAATCGTAAACCACATCATACAGTAAATGATGTGCAGTGCTGCAGCACAAGATTGCAGTGAGATTATTAAGACACAATAAAGCCCTGGGGAAGATGTTCCACGATGGTCTAATCGTTTCCTGGCAGTGGTTCTTCTTCAAAGAACAATCATAATAGTGTCTGAAGTGGCAGAAGTGATGAGAGGAGGTCTTGGAGAAAACCAGTGATGAAAAAAGAGGTGGGACATGACCAACGACATTCACAGGCCAAAGAGACAAAGCATTAAATGAAATCCTGTGCTTTGCACCAGCAGCTCAGTGTAATAGACATCTACTTTACAGTGTTGTGTGTCTTACCAGGAGTTCATCCATACTGGTCTGGCACTTCTCTAGGTTGATCCGCTTGATGGCCACCTTCTCTTTGCGTGGTGTACAGTAGGCTGCCTGGACCACCGCTGTGGCTCCACTCCCTAACAGTGGTAGAAGAAAAAAAAAGCATCTTCATTATGACTTTCATAAAAAATGTATACAAATACATACAATACATACAAATTATAAACCCACACCTATTATCATGTAATAGCAAAAAAAATATTGACTGCAATCTTACTAAAGCTTAAACCTTGCAACACTAAGCTAATCTTTATATTATTATTATTATTGTACCATCTTAAGATGAGATCACACCAGCCATTACAACAATCCCACAGTAATCATTAGTCATTACTACATTATTGCATGACTACTTGGTACTCATAGCCAGATCACACCCAATACTACACAACTGAAATACACACCTGGAGAGTTTGGTGTATGACTTTGTAGCATAAACATAATAATCTACACACAACCAGACAGACTTGGTGGTTGTTTCTGCAAAATTAAGCGCCTCCAAGACTACAATTTGCCATTTTTGCAACACACACACACACACACACAGACATGTGTCCACACACAGATGTGTCAAACACACACACACACAACATAAAAGCAACACCAGTCTCTCTGTTTCAACAGGTAAAGGTTGTAAAAAGCTCGTAAAATCCTCCTTGTGAACAGGTATGCCTCTTATTCTTGCATTCTGCAAGGTCATTTCATTAACCCCCAGTGGTCTTATTTAACACTATACACATGCACACATGGCTGTTTCCATAAGAGCTCTGGTGTATATGCGACGCTGAGTAATGCCGGGAGCAGATTTTCCTCTGGCTACAGGCTTTAAAGAGAGAAACTGCAAGCATTTTGGTGTTCACCCTTCAGTAAGCTTTTCCTAACCTCTCATGCACTCATCTTAGCTAGGCCCAAATATTAACAAAGTGCTCATTGTTTGCAGGTTTCACTGAGCCAGTGGTGAACATCAGTTTTTAAAAAAAGGGGGCTATTATAATTATCAAGAAAAAAAACAGAGTCCAACAGATTTTAATTTAAAAGTAAAGCTGTCCCCAAAGATGTAACTGTTTTTTATTTAACAGTTCTCATTCAAGATAATTATAACCTCAGGCTGCATAGACCTATTCAATATAGCACAGACTGAGATAACCATAAACATTTGCTCTCTAACATAATCCAATAAAAATGCAATTTCCTTGTGATTTCCTGGCATTTACAGATAGTCAGGGTCACTTCAATCGCTGTACATGAGAACGTCTACTTCCAGCTGATGGAGTGGGGGCCACATATTGACTGGCAACCTGTGATGATGTGTGGTTGGCCTTGCTCAATTCCCAAGCATCCAAGCAATCCTGACTCCGCTATTGCTCAAAACTAAGGGGCTGGACAGAGCAGTAAATATATCCCACCGCCTCTCTCCCAACCACTACTACCAATACAAAACAGACCTCTGAGTCTTTCCAGTGATCAGGAGTTCAGCCCTCAGAGGTCCAGAGGGAGCCAGCTGCCCTGTACACAGTCAAGTGTAAATTCCTCCACACAACAAACAGCCAGTCGTCAGGGGTGGCCAGACATGTGTTCTTGTATGCATGTGTGGAGAAGATGAAAAAGGGGGATATTGTTGGGTTTTCAGAGGGCAAGATCAGGGGTCAGAGAGGACCTCTGAGCAATTTAGGCCTGTAGAAGATCAATCGACCAGCCAGCTGGTGCTTGTTGATGTTTGCCATTTTCAAGTTAACACAGGGATATTCTGGTCAGAGAAGCAACATCTTTACTTTCTGTATTCAGTTACACGACTATTTAATACTTGAAAAGGCCTCCAATCAAAGCTGAAAACTGAGCAGCTGATTGAGCAATGATGCACAACAGGGTGCCCATTCCTGCTATCAGATTCACATTAGATGATGGTATTCACAGTGCAAGCCAAACTATGAGGAAATTAGACATAAACAGGCAGACGTACCAAGGCATGTGTTCACTCTGCGGATTCATCTGATGTGATTTATACCTGTTCAGCTATATGTTTGTTGTGCTACAGTTACAGCTCCAGCTGCAAAGTTCTCCTCTTGTTATTGAAACAAAATTGCAGACGGCGTGAATCAACTTGATCACTTCTGTGTGGCAAATATTGACAAAATAATCATGATCTTTGAAAACGATAGCCAGTGTTTTCTGTAAGCATGTTTCCTCCAAACAAGTTAAGTTTGGCATGGGGAAAGTTGTATAATGCTATACTCTGGCAATGATTGAATGGGACATGCAAAAGTAATGCTTTCTCACTACAACAGCGAGGGCGACCCATTAGCTGTAAGCTGATGAAAAGGAGAAAATGGACTATGTGAGATTCAAGACTGAATATATTATTCGACAAATAACATTTTATCAGATTAGCTTGCCCTTGAATTAGCTTCTTAACGGAGCAGGTCACTGCGTGAGGCCTGCGTCAATGTCATCTTTCATGTGCAGCCACTGGCAGCATGGCAGCAACTCTCAGTTTGTCTTTCCTGCCCTCACCAGGCCAGTTTGCCACCTGACGTCAGTCATCTTATTGCATTTGCTCAGAACCAGATCTGGCTGACATTCCACACATTATTCATAGGTACAATGAGAAATGTCACACATGACAAGCAATCCCATCACGAGCTAGGGCTTTGTAGTGTCCATTTTTCCCTGATTCCCCAGAAACTATTATTTTAAAACTACTGAGCTATTAACTTTGAAGTTGACATTAGCAACAGGGAGAAAACATAGTTGCTGTTAGATACAGACAGGGGGATTAGAAAGTTTCCAGTACAGATTTGCCAACATCAATGATCCAAAGTCTGATCCAAAAAAGAGATTATTGTGGGGATGTCTAGAATGATCTGATGTTCAGAGGGACAAAAAGAGTGGGTGTGAACCATGTAATAACAAGTCCTCTTTCCCTGGGGAAGTTACCAAAACAATAGCTCTGTAGGACATGCTGGGTACACAGGGCCAGCTGAGCCACAGAGCAGCAGAAGTATGTCCCCAGCAGTAATGTAATATTAACCAATTTAATTACCGATTTAATAGAACCCAATCTCCTGATTTAAATCAGCGATGCCATTAGCAGTTAAAACATCAGTAACACTACAAGTCTAGATAAACTGACAATGCAATTCACGTCCTGTTGAAATCGGAAAAACATCTAAATTAAAAAGTCAGGTTCTGTTAAATGTTGATACAGACAGAAGCCTGTAAAAATGTGCAGTTTCAAAGTGTTGACCCACCCCCTCGCTGGATAAACAATCAGAAACACCACAACATCCCACCCTGACTGATTGTGCAACTCTAAGCATGTGCAATAATAATGTGAATATATGAATATTCATAGCTAAAGATATTTCTTCATTTCATTTGGCAAGTCAGCAATCATGAAGCAGGTAAATAATACCCTTTTTCCCCAGGGAAAGTTAAATTCCCCAATATGTTTTATTACTGAGTAAAACACAGATAAATGTCAAGACCATAACCTGAGGAGAACTCTGTCGGGGGTCATTTATATTTTAGTGTCATGACTAGTGTGCATGATGAGAACAAGAAAAATCCCTGTGTTCATTTTCTTTTATAGTAATGTGGGCTGAAAGATGAAATTACAGCAACTTTTTCTGAAAGTTAAAGTTATGTTGGCACAATGATAGAGAGAGAGAGCAGAGGGAGGGAGAAAGCGCCACAGGGCTGATGGCAAGGTTTATTATGAACAGAAACAGATGCCAAACACTTTTTTCTTACTCCCTAATTCATGAGGACCTTAGAAAAAGGTCCTCACACAGAGGGTTCTACCAAATCAGATGACATACAAGGTAAATTAGCTTTCAGTCATTTATAAAACAAGGGGAAAGGATCTCAATGCACAATTCATTTCTGAGGCAAAGTAGAAGACTAAGTAGATGACTTGATTGTTTTAGCTCAACCCAAATAAGCATGCCTGCAGTCCAACCTTCAGTTTTAAACCTATGTTGACAAATTATGTCACACACTGCTCACAAAAATGCCACAGAACTGGTTTCTGTACAAGAGGGGCTTTATCTCTGTGTGCAAGTTAAATTGAAGGGCGTTATCTTGCGGGGTGCCCGCGTCGCATGTTCCGAGAAACCGAGGCAATGTGTGGAAATTAGTTAAAGTTACATTCAAGTCTTTTCAAAGTCTGCAAAGGGGTTAATTTAGGGCCTGTAAAATGGACCGTCTATAAACACAAAGATTCCCTGTTGAGGAAGCACACGCTGCTTTGGTAAAGTAAACCAGAGGCACCAACTAAAAGGCTAAGGAGCACAATAATTTGCTTATATGTCACACACTCCTTCTTATTGTCCCCCTCACTCCTCACCAAAGTCAGATGAAGTCGGGCAGGATCAGCTGTTTATGGCCTTTATGAGCACTCACCAGGGTTTGTCTCTGCACAGGAAATGTGCAATGAGCCTCGTTTCACAAGGGAAACAGAGAGGAAGATACATTCAAAGCAATGGCTGACATTTAATATACAAATTTGGCCTGAGAACATGTAACGTGTTTGCAGGTCAAAGCTCAGATTCTGTTAATAGAGGAAGTATTGCTGATGTTATACACTAATTTATTTTGAAAAATGTTTCACAAATTTTATGGTGGATTATTTAAAAGGCACAATAACACATATTATTTACTTCATATTATTTATTATTTTTACTAAAAAAGCTTTATGCATAACTGATTCCTTCAGACCAAGTGACATCATCTTTGTTGTGGTAGTAGTAAAAAAAAACAAAAGCTCGAATATCTCCTGTCTTTTAATTGGAAATGGGCGTGAACGCACACAAGAGAAATTTCGTATAATCTCTTATAATCTCAGCAGCAGCAAAGTTAGGTGACTGATAAACTGCTTTGACAATATATTGCCCCAAAATTAGATGAGATATGGTTGGAAATGTGTTGTCACTCCTCTTTAAAGCCCACTCTGTAGCATAGGTTTTTGTCTAAGCTAGCGACACTGGGAGAATTCTGAAACGCTATAATAAATAGTCTCTTAATAGTCCCGACGCGGAACAGGTGCGACGCCCTCAGTCTAGATTACATGGCGTGGCGGTGTAAGAGCTGTGCGGTCACATAAATAACCGAACGCTGAATGAAAACGCTTCTTTTCCAGCAAATAGCCAGGACCCTGGCTGGACGGCGACGTTCTGGCGTTCGTTTAAACCGTCTGCATAGCCCCGGTGGACGGAGTAACGGTTGTAACTGGCTATAAATCACAACACCGCCCGACTAGGGCTGCCAAGTTGCCAAACTCAACCTAGCTCAACGGAAAGGAGATGACTTTGCCTCGTTTTCCACTGAAAAGACATGTATACGTTATGTTAGCCGCTGTACGCCCCGTTATCCAGTGAGCCAATGGTACAAAATTCACAGAATTTACGGTCTGCACATATACGTCGAGCTAACAAGCTAATGATCACATACCAATCACCTCGTGTAGCTCATAATCATCTTTGTTGATGGACCAGGGTTGGGAGCTCGGGTCCTCCGACATGGCTGAGGAGTCTGCTGCGGCCGGAGTATCTGTAGAGGAGCAGTGAGTCCAAAGACTGCGCGCAAAAAGAAGCCAGAGTAATCCAAAGAGGACCAACAAGGGCGACACTTCCCCTTCTTTGCGAATCCTGCAGCACTCCTGTCATTCCCAAAGTTTGACACTAGCCCAGCAGCCCCGCCTACCGCATTCCTGCTAAGTAAACGTGGACCTTCCCGGCGGACATGTTGAGTGTGGGACGGGCCACCCAATAAGCTCCGGAATCCGTTAATGTTCGTGAAGGAAACGTTTGTTGACACTAATTGGCGGCTAATTACGAGCTAAGGCGGGCATTGCTAGGCATAGAGGTGCCCCTGATTAAAACGCCGGCTGCTCATACAACTCAAAAAATCCGTGAATACATTTGCATATGATTATAGCGTAAGTTTGTCTTCTAGGCAAAAACAGACGGTTTCGAAAAGTGGCTGAAATTAAGTAAAAGGGGACCAGAAAATGAACAGAGCAGATGTGTTCCGCCACACTCTCAATGGTGGCCGCTTGGTATGTGTTGTATTGTAGCCCTGAGTCTAGGTTTCCAGGCATCACTTCCGCTAATAAAACAGGCTAAAATCACAAATTTTCACTCATATTGTCAAAACTGCACAACCAGTTATTCTATGCTTTTCGTATTACATTATTATATCATTTGTAGGCATTTACCAGGCGATAAATTGGTACCTGACAGGCATTAATGAGGGCACACAGCTTGTCAAAAAAACGAGTTCAGTGTTAAGAGGCGTGTGACGGCGCAGGGGCATTCTATCCTCTGATTGGACAGGTCCGCGCGTATGCTGCTCTCTGATTGGATGGCCACTCTGTAATTGTAAAATCATTTTTCACCCCGCTTTTCTTTAATAAAATTCAGTTAGCGACACCTCCGGTGGTGTAATTTATTACATGCAACGTTTGCACAATCACGACACGTACTGGAGAACCACAAGACACGCTCTGCTTTGACGAGTCAAAATATGCTGTATGAATTAATGACACCCACCTTTGAAAAGTACATAAAAATTTATTTTGAAAAAATATCGTTGTACAATAAATTTTGTCAAATTGTCAAAATCAAATACAAAAGAAGAGAGAAAGGACTAACACTGAATATGTGGAAGTATCACAATCACAACATGTTTTCCTCTTTAAGTGTAAATCCTGTCTCAAAATGGACTCATTAGAGGAAGTGCCAAGGACAAAATAAACAGAGCTTAGTTTATGCTGCTCTCCATACAGACAGATCCCACTCACCTTGAAAACTCACATAAATCCAAAATTACAGCAGGCAGGCAAAATCTGTAGTTGCGCAATAATGACTGTGTGCTTTGAGCTCTATGAGAAACTTTCCATATATTTGGTAACCTTAGACAGTCTGAATTCCATAATCATAATATACATGAATCTCTGTGTCATCCTCAAAGGAAACAAGAATGGTGCCGCTGAAATGTATACCATATGCACACAGGGACTCATAAGTGGGTTCAGATGGCAGCAGAACATGGACAGCAAGCAACAGCACATACTTCAACCCACAATGTTTGACATCACAATCTACTTGACGGAATAAAAAGCCACTTTTAAAAAGCCACTTGTGAATACATTTGCTGTCTGGTCCATGTTTATGGAAGTGAAAGTGCTTTGGCCAGCCGTGTCCAGAACCAGGCCTGTGTGTAGGGCTTGGTGTAGTCACATATGGTGAGGAAGCGCAAGATTCTGGGGAATGGCTTTTTCATTGACTTATACACCACTGGTATAAGCCGTTTCTTTTGGGCTCCTGCGATGGTAAAAAGAAGAAACACTCAATATACTTCTGCGAAAGCAGGGCAGAGCTCTTTAACATTACAAGTTTGTGTCTTACCAGGGCTGAGACTGAGAGCAAACTTGGTCTGAAAGTCACAGGCATCACTGTCAAGGTATTCATCGGAAATCACCACCACCATCCTCTTACACCTACACACATGGTCACATATATTATGGTTAACTACAAAGTGTGAAACCCAGAAAATACGATTTTCAGCAAGGTGACTCAGGGCTGATTTCTCTCCGACAACAAAAATAGAATAAATAAAACAAGATAACCCACCTCTTCTCAATGAGTTCACTAGTAATGGTCCATACGCAGGATCCTGGGAGGACATCTCTGTCGAACACACACAGTTTCAGCCTGTGCTCAGTCTGTTCCAGCTCGCGGATCATTTCATGTACAAACTTAAAGTCGCTCTGGCAGTAGCAGATGAAGGCATCAAACACCTCAGGGGCACCTGGAGTCAGTTCAGTCTGGTTAATTGATTGTCCAATTATGTGTTCAGTATGTCGTATTACAAAATGAGAACGAGGTGTACAGACACTGACCTCCGGGGTCATCCTCTAGTGTGATACCAGTCCTCTCAGGGGTGCGGGGGTCACAGCTGTCCACCTCAGGAACCTGGAGTGGGCGATCAGCCATCTTCTCACAGTACCTCCTGACATCCTCATCTGTTAATGTATACACACACACATATATACACCTATGTTTGAACGCACACACAAACACATCCTATGCTATAACACATATGTGGGAAGTTATGCAGTTGTGTAAACAGATGTCAGATAATATATAATAATAGGTGTGTAAATAGGTGTCGCGCGACTTACTTCCGGAAGTACAACGGAAACAACCATAATAAATATATCTTGAAAAAATACACGTGACCCCACCTCCCCTGACGAAACAAACACAAATAATAATGAATGCACCTATATACGATCGGAGATCCTCCAGGATGTCATTCCTCTCCACCTTCATCAGGATTGACAACAACTTTCCCACCGTGGCATCGCTGGTCCGGGCCGGCCACTCGTCCAGGACCTTGGAGGTGGGGTTACTGGACGCTTCATAATTCCTTATCTCCACGTAGTTGAAGCCCATTTCCTCCGCCACAGCCGTCCAGTCTGCGGCCACCGTGTTCCTGGGGTTCAGGTACAGTGCCAGCTTCTTCCGCACGGACACATTCAGCGCGACGAGAGGAATCGTGTCCAGGTCAGCTTCCGGAGAGGCGCACGCCATGTGGACAGGTTTAGGGAGACGCTCCGGGAGATGACCCGTGCTGGTTAAAACGCACGGAACTGACCATAAAGAGTTGGAACGGTACTACCTGACAACGACAACAGAACACGGAAGTGATGTCACTTGGTGTACGGGACGGAGTGCGTCACGTGGGGAGGAGCTGAAACTGTCTGTTTACCAACCACAGGAGAAGTGCACAGATAAAACCTGGAGTTGTTACTTCTACCGATGTTATCGCTTTTAATACCTCACACAACGTTCCTCTACATCCGTACTCTTATGATACATGATGTTAAACTGAAATGAAGATTTGAGTCTTGTTATAAAACAGGAAATCTCTCCACTTTGGCATGTTTTATTTTGGGGGGAAAAAAACTTTCCAGTGAATACAAATACAAAGAACTGTGTCAGAAGAGAAAGGGAAAAAAAGCAAAATGTGGGCAGATCACTGTCACTGATTTGCCTGCCTCTTCCCCCAGTCTCTACTGCACAACAGGAAGCCAAGCTTCCTGTCTGTGAAACAAGGTTTACTGGAGGCCAATATTTCTAGTGAACCGGATAAATATATACAGATCAATGAAGTTTAGCAAATCAGGTGTGGAAACATGAATTTCCTCAAATCCTCATGACAACTTCCCCTCGTCAACACAAATGAGGACTTTACAGCAACAGTCCTGTTTTGCGTCACTCTCTGAGCAACGTCCATGTGTTCAGTGTTTGCTTCAAGGCAGGTCACAGGTTTTTGCTCCGGGAGAAATAGAAATCGATGCCTCTGTCGCGATGCTGTTTGGGAGTGTGAGAAGGACCCTTCTTTCCTCTCCGTGAAGGCCCTGAAGCACTCTGAAAAGACACAACACAAACACTTGACCTTTGTGAAGAATCATTTATTATAAGCATATTTACTCTGTTTATTAAAGGTTCAAAATACTATTTTTAGTGAAACATTACTTTTTTCTTTAATCCTTGAGGTTTTCCGCCTAATTTTGCCTCTTTGTGAAACATTAAATACATATTGTTGTACCTCAAACATAAAAAATTTGCATGGAACTGAATTTTTAATGGAGCAAATATTACCTAGTTTAAGTCTGAAGCCTGATAATGCAAGCAGACAAAACAATGTCTTATATGTAAGCAAGTCGCTGTCGTGCTATTTAACAATTAATTGTGTTTCATAGCTGTATGTTGTAGTGAATTGTAGTAGAGTAGAAGTAGAAGTATACATAGTAACACTCCACCACTGTTGTTTGCAGATATTAAAAAAAAGCAATGGCAGCAGCATGCAATCATACTATCCACATCCTTTTTTCTCATACACCCACCGATTTCGTCATGTTCACGTGTCGGCTCCATTCAGGTGCCATGACGATGGGAGTCGGGTAGGTCTCACCAAGGGACACGTTAGAGTGGGACAGTGCAGCAGGGCTTAGCGTCCATGGCGTGTGCACGTCAGCTCCCCTGATGCCCTGCAACTCTGGAACCCACTGCCGGACATAGTCTCCCTGATAAAGACACATTAGGCAGCCAGGAAAGAAAGAAATCTGTGACTGAAAGGTGTGTGTGTGTGTGAAACTCAGAGTTCTTGTGCTGTAATTATGTCACTTCTCTTTTTTGTTTCCATATACGAAAAAGGAGAAGTAACAAAAACTTTTTTGTCAAACTTACATTATTGTCATAGTCGAGGCCTTGCTTGATCATGTTAAACTTCCTGTTCTCTCTGGGATCATTTCCTATACCAGCGCTGTACAGCCAGTTGCCATAGTTGCTGCAGACATCATGGTCAACCTTTGGAGGAAATATAAAAAAACAATGAAGCACATTAACACACTAAGATCAAAACAAAGGAACAGCAGTGTCCCTCAGCATAACAGTAATAAATATATTAGATAATTAATTAGTTCCTAAAAATACTTTTTCTCTTTTTAAAAGCAAGCTGACTGAAAACATGGACTACACTACTCACCAGCAGGTATTCAAACCACTCGGCTCCCATCCTCCAATCCAGGCCCAGATCCTTTGTGAGGAAGCTAGCGACATTCTGTCGCCCCCTGTTGGACATGAAACCTGTCATGGCCAGCTCTCTCATGTTGGCATCCACGAAAGGCACTCCTGTTCTTCCCTCTGTCTCAGTGAAACATATGTAAATATTCAGCCACTTAATCATAACATGCATACACATATTAAGCATTATGTTTTGAAAAATATGAAATATTTTATGAAACAAAGATGGGATGTGGTACAAACCCTTCCATGCATTGAAAAGCTTCATATCGTTTTTCCATGGCACAGATTTGTCTTGAAGTCCTGAGGTAACATAAACCTGATTATCAACTTTGCATTTATTCATTGTAAATAAAGAAAACAGGTTTAAAACTTGAGATAATGTCACCTTTGACGTGAAACAGTCTGTTCCCGTACTTGACACCCACAAACTTGAAGTAATCCCTCCACAAAAGCTCAAAAATGACCCTGGAAGACAGCAGGGAAGACATGAGAGTGGAGACAATTTTGTATCATCTACATATTCCAGTCCTTGCCACTCCAGACTCACCAGTATGTGCTCTGATTGGCTGTCCGCTCCCTCTCATACTGCTTTATCTCGTGATAAATAAACCTGGGTGAAATGCAACCAATGGCCAGCCTGCAAAAAGCAAGAGCCGCACCATTAGATATAACATAATTTAAAATATTTACTTACACAGAACATCAGTCTCTAATCATCAGTGACCAGCACAGGAAATATGGCAACACTCACCAAGGAGCTAATTTAGTTGAATAGTCCACACCAATCAAGCCGTTACGAGTCTCTTTATAAGATGCAACTGCATCCTACAATATAGACAATATAACTAAATAATACGTCATCATGATATTTTTTTTAAAATCATATTATAAACAATACATAATGCTCCTTTTAAATTGATGTTTTACTCACAGTATCCCAGAAATAGTGTTTGACTCTGGCCAGAGCCTGACTTTCGCCACCGCTACAGGGGAACGCAGAGCGAGGATCATTCAGGGGCTCTACGGGAATAAAACAGAAAAGCATTTCAGCATAAGGCTGCTTCATTCGTGTTAAACACTCCCTTGTGTGCATTGAGACACACAGACTCACAAAAGCGTAACTGTATACATAGAAATTGAGGCGGTCTGCTCACTGAAACTTAATGAGGAACTCATGTCCTCAGCAGTTCCTCTGCTGAATTCTTGAAGCAGTAGCAATATAGATTTATTCTACAGAGCCACAACATAAATTGAGCAATCTGTGCTGCCATATTACAGGCAGCATGTAAAAGACTTTTGCACAAAAATCTATTTCATAAGAACATAAAATCAATGTGCATAAGTTAGAGATAGTTTGATCTTTTGTACAGTTTCAACGTGCATAAAGACACGGAAGAAGAGCCCAAGAGGGCTGAATCAGATCATTTGTGCTGACAGTAGGATGGTCACCTGTCTGTTGAAGGTCCTGTGCAGTGGGAATGGCTCCTTCTTCCAGCCCTGGAGGAAGAGGCTGTAGCTGCTCGAGGACTGGCAGCACAGATCTCACCCTACTCTGAGTCTCCACTGCCTTCCTGAACTGAGTATACACATCAGGCAGCCTAAAACACCGGGGGGGAATCCAGAGAGAGTTTAACTATACTTAACCTATGATCATACAAAAACAGCTTCTTCCCAACTTTCCTATTGAAGACAATTACAGTGAAAAGAACATTCGAGCAGAAATTGGATGTTGATTTGACAATCACTCTCCACGCTCACCTCGATATGTGGTGAAATGGAAGATCATCCCTGTGATACAGTGTAGACCCCCAGCAGGTGTGAACTTTGACCTTCATCAATGCACAGACATCTTTCACTTTTTTCTCCACATTCAGCTCTTCTGAAGTTATCTGGGACATGATCACAATGAACAAAGTAAAATGAACAATGTCAAACACACCAGATAGTGTGATAAAGTCATGGTTATCACTGCTAAGAGAACGTCTGTGTTAAACTACCTCTTCGTGGAAAGCCACGGTGCTGACAGAGCCCAGCTGCTTGATGAGTTCAGCGACAACATCCTCTGGCTTCCCCCGTCTCACCACCAGGTTGCTGTCACACACACACATTCATAATCTACACACAGACTCACACGACTCCCAGTTCACATGACTTGTTCCCAGGACGAGCAAGCTGCATCCTGGGTAGACGGTTACCCCACCACCCCACTGACCGGGAAAAGAAAGGATGGGAACAGTGTGTTCAGGAGCTGTTTTAATTCACACATAACCCTCTATATGCCCAGGTGCATCCTGATCCTGTTATGCCTATATCAATTAAATCCTAGACAGCCGAGGAGGTGGGTGTATGTGAAACAGTAGCATGACACATAAGCTTGTGATCATTTTTAAACCTTAAAAACATTCAAAACACATTATGATAATTCAGTTGTATAACCATGACTTATTTGAGGAAGTCTGCAGTTTTATTGAAAGCAGCACAAGACACATCAGCTGAGGCTAAATACAGGAAGATCAGTCATGTTATTTACCTGCCCTTGTTGAGCAGCGTGTTTCTGAGGTCTCTGATACTCTCCAGTAAGAAGCGCAGGCGGAAAGGCCCAGTCTTCGGTAGGTTGTAGTTGTACGTTCCTTTATAATGTCTGGGGTCGAAGCAGTACAGTGGAACAATGTTCTCTGCGTTTCTTTGAGCCCAGTGGAAAAGCTGCATGATAAAAGGTGACAGGACACAAATGAATATTTCTTAAAGCAACAACAAGTCAAAAAAAAAGTCTTTTATTCAACGATCTGAACAACACAGGTGAGGAAAAAGCCCAAAGACTGATGCACGCTAACAATTTCCTTCATCCATCTATCCATCCAAACTGTTTAGAACTATAGATATGACTGCAGTGAGTGTTATTGTCTTTGTTTATGACACACTTAAAGTCAGGAAGTACAGTTTAATTTGATAGAATCATTCGTCTTTTATTTTGAAACAGCGTTTCCCACTTGTGTACATTTTGAAGCCACCATAACAAACCCTGCCCTACAAAAGATCTACATGTTTTTCAAAACCCAATATTGGCACGACATTACACAGTAAAAAAACGATGGTCATTAAAATATTTCTGGCCTACGATATGCTGCTTTAATGGTGAAAGTAAGAGTTTAGGTTAAGTAAATAAAAAATTTGGGCTTTTATTTTGAGGGATCTGTACCGGATGTCTCGTTGTTATGAGTGCGGGACAAATAAAATGGCTTGATCGTGGTTGCAAACATAGAGTATAAAATGCTCTTTATGGTCTCATAACGTGCACACGATGAATGTTAAGTGTCAAACACACAAACACATATCATCATGAAAACATTTTTTTACACTGAAGTCGACAGAACTGTACGATAATTATAACTATAGAACTGTACGGACTCGATACAGATTCACGTTGTTACCTCATTGTCGTGCAGACGCAGGTCGTTCCTCAGTAAACATATGACCGTACGGGAGGTGGACATAGTCTTCAGGTGTGGACAATGCGACAGTAAATGTTGATGAAACAGAAATGAATGTCCTCGTCTCTCTGAACCGTGTCCTCCGTCTGTGACCGACGCCTGCCTCCCTCACGTTTTCACACACGGCGTTACGAAACGCCAGGTTTTGTAAGGTTGTTTGCTAACAGATACCTCCCCCACTGCTAAGTGCTAACAGACTTGTTATGATGCTACTCTATTATGTGCTATTTTTCCTTTTATATTACTTATTCACATACATGAATAAGACGTGTTAGTTTTTTTTTTTTTACTGTTGTGTACTATAACTTTTATTTGCTAAATTGACATTATCATTAACTGTACCAATATCGAATATCAGTGCCAAAATTATTACATTAGATTCTAAAATCAAGATGGAGTTTTGAGATAATACTTAAAACTCCATCTAAAGTTTAGATGGACACATTATATGTATATATTAAATGACATAACATAACATAACATAGAAGGCCAAGTTTGACCAAATAAACCTTGGTTGTGATTATAATAATAACACAAAGGGAAGTTGATACATTTTAAATATGAACGGTATTTCAGTGTTTGATGCTGTAGATATGTCTACAATTGGACACATTTTTAAAATCACAATGCAAAAGGATAAAATCACAGGAAATAGTCTTAGACCTTTGATTTATTAAGTTAAATGTACAAAAGCTCAATGACATGATACATTTCATGTTCCAAGGCTTTGTCATTTAGACAAAACAGACTGTCCCAGTCGAAAGCCTCCCAGTCTTTTCATACTGCCTACCAGCTCTCAAAGTGACAATCATACATCCTCCTGTCTAAATCACAGTACAGTCGACTGTATAACCGATCTATTTCATCAAATAGATTTGTATATAATGAGGAAGAAATTTCATACAAAAGTGCAGAACAATATGTATTTACATTAAATTCTTTATATATTTTTTTTGTCCGTATAAAAGAACTTCAGCAAGTCTGGAGTGTGCTCTCTACTGAACAGCTGCTCATCGGATTAAGCTTCCCGCTTTGGCAGTGAGTATTTGTGTTTACAAGCAGATTCAGATAAGGCACTGGCAAAGGTCAGAAAAGATTTGATCAAGTTTAAGTGCCACTACTAGCCACAGTGACACCAACATTAACCCACCCCTAGTTAGTATCCACTTTAGAGAATACATCTAGCCCTGTCTTTCCTTCTCTACCCTTTTTGGCAACTTACATTCTGCTTTAGCTGACACAGCAAGTTGTGCTGAGGTCACTGATGACCCATTCAGATTATGTGACAGGCAAAGTAAAGGCATGAGGTGACTGGACCCATTCTGACACTACAACAAAAACGAGATGCTTCCTTCACATGAAATTCATTGCCTTCTTATAGCACAATGTGATGTCAACGCGTCTGATTTGGTCTGTGCACTCAGTCTTGCACGCAGCTGCCAAAACAAAGGAAAAGCTATAGGGCTCTGAGGTGACAAGACAATCCAATGTGTTTAATACTGTACATTAACCTAACCTAATATTCATGTGAGCTTCTGTCTCGAGGACATTTCTTTGGCCACTGCATGGGATGCCAGAATGGATGTCACTCAGACAGTAGTGTTGGTATTGCTTAATAGACATTGTACACTGATGCAAAAGTTTGGTTCTTTCTTCTTTACATCAAAACAAACAACACAACTTCCTTTATTAAGACATATAAAAATGCATCAAATAGAAAAATATCTGCTCATTCGATTATCCTGCATGTTGGAAAGGATACAATGCATGATATCAAAAGTGCAATGTTGACCGTCCTAGGAGGGGTTGTGAGTGCTGTGAAAAAACAGGGTTTTGCAAACGTCTAAGATGTTTAAAAAAAGACATTCTTACTTACAAACTCCTATTGTAAGGCGTTGACAGAAATACTTTTATATTTCTTCTAGGTGACAATAGAAAACTTGTCTGCCAAGATGACCTTGTGGATGTCATATAAAAATATTTTACCATCTTGATTTCACTCACAGCTAACTTAGGCTGATGAGTAACTTACAGTACTGTCAGATGTGATCAGTGTCACCGGTCAGTCAGGACCACATAGCGTCTGACCAATGCTGGACACTGTTCTGCAGCAGTAGATGAGTGTAAAGACCCAGGAAATTGTGAGACGCCTCTTCTCTCTCTAATGCGGGTCTCTTTTCCTGCTCTTGATAAAGGACAGCAGTCTGCAGCTTGCAAGGCTGCTAAGTGCTTTCATGTCAGTCCCGTCCTGAGGGAACTGGCTGCGATGCCTCGGAGGACTCTGGTCTGACAGCAGTCAACCTGGCCTCTCAGTGACTAATCCCGGTTGGTGAGAAATCTAGGGGCCCAGACAAGGCAGACTGGTGATAGATGACAGGGCAGGAAGTTAGAATGGTGCTGAGCCCTGGAGCCTGGTGACAGGAGGAAAAGGCCCTGGGGACGGGGCGGGCCGGTGAGCAGGGGAGGCACCGGGGCCCTAAAGGCCTTGCTGGCTGGGGAGGGGAGGGGGGTTCACAGGCCTCAGAAGCTGCCCTGCACAAATGGGTGGCTGAGCAGAACATCTGCAGTGGGCCGCCACTTCTCCTCCACAAACACCTGCCGCAGGAAGTCCCTGCAAGCGTCGGACACGCTTTCTGGAAGCATGGGTTTTGTAGGTTGGGTGGCAATTTTAAAAATGGCTGCCATGGCCTCATACTCAGCCCAAGGAGGTTTCTGGGTCAGCATTTCCACAACCGTGCAGGCAACACTCCTAATGACACAGAACATCCAACACTGTCAGACTGACTGTCAGATCCATACTATAATGTAAACTAATAAAATCACATTGGCATCAACAGTTTAAATGTAGCTGCAATGATAAGTAAAAAGACAAAAGACCAGTCTGTTGCTATATTCTATAGGCATTTATGTTGATTTGTTGTGGCATGTTTAAAGGTATTAGCTAACATAAATACCTCCATCACAGTTATCATCTATCATCCAGAAACAGTTTCAGTGTTTTTGATACAACTGTTTTTTTGTTGTTGTTGTTTTTGTCAAATATCCCATTTGGGCCTCATGAAAGGTCCATCTGATCATATCCTTACCATACATCAGCTTTCCGGCCATATCCCTCCCCATTGATGACTTCTGGGCTCATCCAGTAGGGGGTGCCAGTGACGGACTTGATTCCTGTACCAGACATGCAGATGGTCTGGATGCGTTTGCTGGCACCAAAGTCTCCCAACTTGACATTACCAGAGGAGTCTCTCAGGATGTTAGCCCCTGGTGGAACAAAACAAAGGGTTAGGGTTAGGGTTAGTCTCCTGAGGACGATCAGTATCTTTTCAGAGAGAGTTTAACAGTTTGGAGGTTTTGGTTAATCTAGGAGACCATCTGTGGTTACAAAGCGCCTGTGCCAGCACTTTGCCAGAACAACCTAAGAAGGAAAGAAAACTCTTCCTGTGGTTTGACAAGTCTGCCGTGATGGAACAGTGGCGGATAAATTTAGCAAATTTCACATAAAAACTACACTGACTCAACTCTGCAAACACTCACAGTTTATCTTTCTTTCACTCCTCTCACTTTGGAAACCAACTCAACCGCTTTACAGCGATTAAAAGACAAAATACTGAATAAACAGCCTGTTTCTCATGGATCAAATCCAACAGTTGGAATTCCAGCAGCTCTATCAAAGAAACTGCACGTCTTTTGCTGCATACAGACAAGCTCTTGTGTGGTGAGGTGTGCATGCAACATAAAATATATTACACATGATGTCCATTTCTAAATAATCCCACCCACATGTACTCTCACAGAGCCCAGTTCTGTCCTACGGGACCTAGTATATTTTTTCCCCACCAGACAGAATGCTTCCCTCCTCTTGGCAGTGGCTGAACGAAGCAGTGACTCCCAGAGCTGTGGGCAGCCAGACTAAAGCCTCTCCATCCGCTGATGAGCATTTTTAGACTGGCTGATTTCACCAGCATGTAGCCCAATATATCTCCAAAGGGGGGTTCAAAATAGCACACTTCCCTAACTCTTTCTGTAGATGACGAATAACTGAATGAGGAAATGGCATAGAGAATAAAAGTCTTCATCTGTTATCTATTGCTTTTTCAGTCACCTTTAATGTCTCTGTGTACAATCATGTTGCTGTGCAGGTAAGAGACTCCTTGGAGGATCTGTCTGGAGTATCTCCTTGTCACCTTCTCTGTCAGTGCCCCATAGGCTTTAAGCTGGTCTTTTATTGAGCCCTGGAGAGACAAACACAGATCGAAAGTCAGTGAAAGAATTACTGAAGCTCAGAATGGTTTAGAATTCCATTTTCTTAGCTTTATGATTCGGTGATACTCTGTTACGGTCAGAGCTAATGTGGATAAAATGACGTTGTGCAACATCCATTGTTCAATTATGTTGTTCAAGCCCATTGCTCAATTATGTTGTTCAAGTCTCCACAAAAAACGTTGTATACAAACACACAACATGCTCGATTTCGAGTCCAAACAATGTCCTGCATTGAACCTGCAGCAACAAAGACCTGATCCAGTATCACCTCAAACAGAAATTCTTCGCTCTAGTTTCAGGCACACCCCCCCCCCTCAGGCCACCAAAGTGTTATCGGTCAGCCACAGTGGTGCAGCAGTGCTGAGCAATCACACAAAAACTTGGCTTTGACACCTTCCCTCATGCTTCTGCCAGCTCTCCAGTGAAAACATAAACATTTCCAATTTCCAGATAATGTGTGACTAAGACACTCAATGCCACTCAGGAAAAAAATATAGCCGTGGAAATATTAAAAACAGGCTCAGGGGCCACAGGCGACAGAGGCTCATTAAGGCCCTCATTTAGAGAGAAAATGATCTCATAAACCGAGCTGTTCTGCTGACATTAACCACGGAGGACATGTCTGTTGACAGCTGGTGACATTTTCAAAATTGGTTTTTAGCAGATGTGGCCAATATTGGTTAGATTTGATGTTAGTCTTAAAATCTATGTGTTACCTATCTCCAGTGCCAAAACAACTAAAAATTATATTCACCAACATTATTCATTATTGTAGCTCAATAAAACTTTCTGGATGCCAATGCAACATAGTCAAATGCAGAGTACGCACCCCAGGCATGAATTCAACAAAAATGGTGAGTTTTCTCTGATCGAGGTCCCGAAGACAACCGTAGTACTGAACAATCCTTTCATGACGCAAATTCTTCAGCAGCTGGATCTCACACTCCAGAGCGTTCACCTCCTACAGAGAAAACGAGTCACACACAAAAGTGTTGAAATGTAGAAAATCATAGAGTACCTTTCATCTAAAATCTTAAAACAATGGTCTTAAGCCCTAAAAACATGCAGATGGTGACTAATTCCAAACAGATGTGGGCTGTTATCTCTCACCTTGCTGGTTTCCTGACAGTCCGGATCAAAGGGCACCTGCTTGGCTGCTAGCTCACGTCCCGTGTCAGCGTCATAGCAGAGGTAGACCTCCCCAAACGCCCCGCGCCCCAGGAGCTTACCTTGTCGCCAGTTGACTGGCGCCCGCGGTGCTGCAGAAACAAAACACCACACGATGAAAACCCAGCGGTAATTAATTTTGCTGAGCTCCCACAGTCAGACAGATCAGCTGTGATATACTGATTCAAGCAAACATTGACTCGACAAGCATGCTTCAAAATCCACCACCACAAGATTGACTGTGACTCGCATAGTAACTTCACCAAGACCAGACGTCAAATCCACCGCAGGGTCATTAAATAATTCCCACTGCAGACCCTCTTAGCGGGGGAAACCCCAGATATATAAGTCAAAAAACGCTTGGCCAAAGGAAAAGCTGTCAAACCCCAAAAAGAATATCTCAGCGACTCTCATCGTCACAGGCCCAGACTCTGAGACTTTGTTTTGGTATTAACTGGCTTATTTGTGGTTGCATGTGGGTGAGAAGGACACTGGAGGCGGACACGTCGACCGCAGACTGCGGAGCCGAGCTTTCATTTCGTGACAACGACAGCTTCTGGGCAAACAGCAAACGTACGGGGAACGAGGACAGATATGATTCGTGAGCCCGTAACGTTGCTTAAGCTGGACGATAAGAGGGGAATTCTGTCTGCTACGACATAAACTATGCCTGTACATTACTTCTGCTCCCTCATATTACTACGAGGGAACTAAAACATGTTTGACAACCTTTGAGTGCTTTCTCAAAAACCTTCTTTAGGCTGTATCCATTCTGGCATAACACATTTAAAACTGGAGACATTACAATTACGTTTGACTTTTCCCTGCTTCACAACTCACCGCCATCACAGTCCCTTAAACTATGTTATGTTTTATTGATCAACTGTTCCCCATGTGAGTGGTTTTGTTTATGTGGCACGACTACTTTCCATTTGGTTGTTTTCTGTATGTCCCTGGATGCATTTATACCAAGCCAGGGTATCATTTAAATTTTACAGGTGCCAATACAATACCTTTAATGCCATAACTGTAACGTTTTCAGCCCAAAGCTCAAGCTGAGAAATATAACCAGGTTTTTTCGAAAGCACCTCACCAGTAGATTTACGTTTATGTATAAAAATATCAAGTACAAATGATCTAAAATTAAAAGAACAGGTTTGATACCTGGCCCAACTTTTGATATGGAGATAAGATCAACCAGTCTGACCTGCATTTCTGATTTGTCTGATTATCCACACAAGGATTATCCACCACTCAGCAACAAAGGCCCAGAGATGCAGTTTATTGACTTCATAATAATAAATTATTTATTTATTTATGGTGAAATTTGACTTTCTCTAGTGGATCTGTGTTCTCCTACTTCAAAGGGTTTCAGACTTTAAGACAACTACTCACACTTGGCCGTACCAAGCTGGCAGCTTTTGTCCGAGGTGCGGCCGAGCGAGCGCAGGTCGCTGTACTGCAGCGTACTGTCTCCATTATAACTGCGTGTGCGACTGGAGGGAACCAGCTGGAACAAGTTCTCCTGTGGCATGAAGCTCCGGGGAAGTGTCCTGCGACCTAAAACACGTACATTAAAAAAAAGAGACAGAGAGCCTTATTAATGACTTCACGAGAACTGGCCGCGACATCTTTTGTTGTGCTGTGCATACATGTTTTCACACAGTAACTGTACAGGTGTTGCGCATAATGTGAGCTCGTGGCCAAGGACTGGGGCCAGCTAGAGCAGAGTGCCTCTCGCCACTCCGTCCCACTTCCCCTCAGACAGGAAGCAGGGCGCTGTGTTTTTATACAAGTTCGGGTTCACCGCAGGGAAACGTAAATCACTGCTAGCCAAGGTTAGCCTCTGAGTAAGCAATTACTAGCAGCTGCCTGGAACAGCAAGCCAGCACTTTGTGTACCAAATCTACAGAGGCTGGAAAAAATATCAAATATTAAAAAATACATTTCATCTGTATGCAGAATAAAAGGTATTTTGAGATTGATTAAATGAGGAAGAGGCACTGAAAAGTCTAAAATTCACTGTTTAGAAAATCTGAGAGGTGTGTGTCTGTGTTGTCCTCTTGAGCCGTAGGAACATATTTGTGTAATCCGAGCAACAATAGCGTTGTTTCTTACGGTCGCCGTAATCCTTGCTGCGATTGGGCAACTGGAACTGGCGGGGGAAAGTCCCTCCTTTCCCGTGGCGACCTGGAGAGGGAGCAGTGAGGCAGAGACGTCACTTAGAGAGCTGAATTTAAGGTTGATCATTATCGTGCTTCTAAACTTACAGCTGCTGATGTTTTTTTTTTTTTACTTTTCAGATTCAACAATACAGGACTGTTTGGGTTTCAGCTGATGAAACCGGCCCATCACATCTGACAGACACTACATCGCTCTTGCTCATCTTGGCTTTGTCAAATCAATGGCGGGTTCAACAGGCGCGGGATGGGAGACAGCTTTTCACCCACTCAGCAGAGCTGTTGTGTCGCCTCACTGCATCCAGGAGACAAACTGAGAACAGCCCATGTGCACTAGCTTAGCCTTAGCTCTGAACCCAGTGGAGCAGTAAGTAAAGGCAGGTGGGGAGCACTGCTGACGCAGGAACCGAGGCACGCGCACACACACACACACGCACACACACTAAATGGAGAAGAACGGAGCCACTTGCACAATTGAAAACAGCTGTCCTGTCAGATGACTGCCTCCCCTCGCGCTGTTTTTGTGGCCGTATCCCATGGCGACGGGAGTTATTTTTTGTGTTTGGCAGTGTGGGATGGAGAGGAAAAATCTACTCATAGGGAATGGTAAACAAATACTGTAGTCCTCAGTAGGAAGGGCCACACAGCTTCACATCAGGGAGGGGAGTGTGAGTGTGTGTGTGTGTATGCGTAGGCACGTGCATGCATACGTGCCCAAGTCCTCATGTGCTGCTGCTGCAGCTACGTGAAGCTCCCATACTCCCAGTGTGTGTAAGCACTCTGAGGTAAAGACCAGACTGGGAGATCTGCTGTGGCTCCACTGTTCATGAGGATTAGTGTGGTGTTATCTGTCATTCTGCTCTTTCTGATCTGCGTTCTGAAGGAAAGGGGACAAACAGGGACCCGAGGGACAAGGACCAGCGAGGGGGGGTGGCATCAAGACGCGAGGGGGCATAACAGAGAAGTGAGCGTGGAAAGAAATGAAAAGAGAAATGTATTAGGAACTGGACCCAGATGACTAGAGGAGATGGGAAGGGAGAAAATGGAAGATGAGAATCAAACATATGAGAGCGTGTGGACAAAAAAATAAAACAGGGAAGGTTTTGATCCTATCACACTCCCTTCCTACAACCAAGATTTTTCTGTTGTGTTTGAGTGGCGAATTGAACACAAAGGCAGGGAAGCAAGTTTAGGAGCTGCCGCAGATGTCTCCTCTCTTACCTTTGTATTCGTAGTTGAGGTTTAGGTAGTTATTGTCACGGTTGTTCTGTGAGAAAGGCGGGCTGAAACAACAAGAGGACAGGGAGGGAAGCACTCAATTAAACACGCATCAACTGTAAAACCTCAACGCATTAACAACAACAGAGTGGAAGTGAATAATGTGGAGCATAATCGTTGAACTGGCGGTGAAACTATAATGTTTCAATATACATCCAACACCTACCCCCCCCTTCCCACTTTCCCTGGCAGTCTGTGGCCAGCCCTGTCCTCACGACCCGACAAGAGAGTGACGTCTCTGTGGACCGCAGGGCGGCGTGGGGCCACGAGACCCTGGATAAGGGGCACGCATGCCCGCTCGCAGGGAAAAGTTCCATGCACTCGTTTCCTGCCATTGTTCTGCAGCCTGGAGTCCAGATAAGCCTCGTGCAGGTAGAGCTGCTTCCGTCCTACTCTCTCTCTCTCTCTCTCCCACTCTCGCTCGCTTTTTTCCACCCTTTGATTCATACGTCTTTTTCACTCTTCAGCCCTTTTACTTCTTTCACACTCTTCCACCACTTCTCTTTTCTTTTTTTTTGGCTCAGCCTCTCCTCTTGCCGGTCTTTCACATCTCCCACTCAGTCTCTGCATTTCTCCCTTACGATAACGGAGGAATCCAGGCGTCAAGATAAGAGTTTTGTCGCTATGGCAACAGCAAAGTGACCCTATTCCTTTTCCACAAACACAGCCAGAGCAGGGTCAGGCAGCTCTGCTGGCCTTTACTACCATTTACAAGCCATACTGACACTCTGACCGCTTGTCAGTGTGTGCGTGTTTGTGACACACACACAGACAACCAAGTGTTTCCATGCATAAATCAAGTGTGTTGACATGGACTAACACTGTACTGCAAAACCGAAAGTATTACCTCTGTAATCAATATCTCTAGTGTAAATGTGTAGATTATAAATATAAAACTACACAGACGAGGGTAATAAATCAAAAACACATACTCGCACGCGCTGCACGATGACTCACCTGTCCAGTGCTTGGTCTATTGATTGACAGCTGTTTGACAGCGAATTGTCTGTGCTCCCAAACGGATCCAGCATCTGACAGATTTAATAACACACAGGGATCAGGTGTCACGGAGCATGCAATCATGTGATGGGATGCGATTATAAGGAAGTGCAGATAGATGAATGCAATGCAATATAAGACTGAGGAGGGACATGAGTACTGATATGAGAGCTTCCTTCAAAAGCTGCATATATATCTATTCAATGAAGCCATTTTACCTATTTTTTGATCAGCATCTCATGCATTCAATACAAGGCAGCCACTAGTGGAACAATATACAATTATAAAAAGGCTTTATCGTTTCCATCTTGACAGACTCTTACATTCTGGTCCAGGGTCTCGGGGATGAACTCCCCTTCACTGTGGATGCTGGTGTAAGAGCCTTGGCGAGCGATCTGCTGTTGTTCCTCAGGGACGCTGCCCGGTGGCGGGGACGTCCGACCCGTGTGGAGGGAGCCTGGGAAGGTGACAGTTTGGAACAGTGAAATGAAGGAAAGAAGGAAACAGGAAGCAGCGAGTAAGAAAGGAAGGAAAGGATTAGGTGCAGAGAATGAGGGGAGAAATGTAAATTTGGAGAACAAAAGCAGAAAATGATGAATAGATAATTAAGAGATGAAAATGAGGGCAGAGGGGAGAAATAGTGCCATGGCTTTATTCATGCAAGTTCAACAGTGGCAGGATCAGCTGCCGCCAGCTCTTATCTCAATTACTATGACAAACTCTCCCCTGACTGAGCTGCCACAGAGACTGTGTGCTTGTCCTTGACACAGAAAAATGACCTATTCAAAGTCATATGTCACCAACATTGAAAAAATGCAGGACGGTCGAAATATCTGAGTAAATAAAATCGAATCCTTTTTCTGATCAGTTTCAATTTCTTTTAGCCTGTTTCTTTCTCTCCATCCTTTCCTCCCCTCCCGCTGCCACACGTCACTGAGGTACCCGAGCTCACATCACAGCGTCACTCGACCATCCAGTGCGACTGCTCTCCTGTCACCTTTCATCTGCCAACACTCCCTCCACTTCTATCTTTCAGCCTCGACTGCCCTCTCCCTTCCTGACTCGCAGATGGCGAGGGAACTGACAGAGAGCGGGTAACTCTATACAGTGTATGGATCTGGATGTTGACAGCGCCAATGTTAATGGAGCTCTGTGAGAAAGATTGGTGCTGACGGCGATCATAAAGTGTTTTCGTCCGCTATGTGAAAATGCAAATGCGACAGAGAGGCGAGCGCTGGTCGTTTCTGCCTGCGTCTGAGGTTGATGTGTGACTGAAACGTTGACCTTTCTGGACAGACCTGATACAAGGGGATTGAAAAGGTTCAGACATGGGAGACGAGGGAGTGCTCAGTGTTTCACCGAGCAAAATAAACCTTCATGCCGCGTTACCGAACGAGCCAGGAGGGACAACAGAACTGGAGTGTGCTGTGTTATCTAGCCGTGAAGCGTGACAAGACAAGAAGAGGACCTTTATCCGTCCTAAAGGAATAGTTTGACATTTTGAGATTTCTTGCAAGAGTTAGATGGGACGATTAAAACCACTTTCACATCCCCAGAAGCTATAACTGAATAGCCAGGCTTCTTAGCAGAGCATCTGTAAACATGAAAAAAAAAAATAAAACTAAAAGTACAATTAGAATAGTGTATTGTTTTTATTATCTGGTCACTTTATACTCAAGACGATTAGCGTCAGTCTTTCCATGTCTCTAATATTGTCTGTCTCTAATATCGTCTGTTAAGGTGCAGGATGGTGGTGATGAGCAGAGAGCTGCTTGGTATGAGAGCAGAAACTCGTCCTTGCATTGAACCTGTCATCTCTTTGATTGTGAAAGTTGTCACTTTCACCTCTAGTTTGCATTTTTCTGTTTAGGCAGAGCACGTCCCTCATCCTTCCATTAACATATCAATGACAATAGCATCGCTCTGTGCTGTTAAAGCCACAGCAAGCCACCTCTGAGGCTTTAACAGGAGAACAAGAAACTTTGACATCAGCATGATTTGGCTAGTTCGTACTTTGCTGCCTCATGCCTCTTTCCTCAAACATGTTCAACTAAAATAAAGTACAATTAGGTCTAACAACATAAACAAAATGCATAAACACATCTGCATTTCTGTGAGTGTTTCCGTATGTTGGCTCACCTGTGGAGTGTTTGCGCACCCTCTCCGAACCCTTGAGAAGGGAGCCCTTCAAATCTCCCAGTGACCGCGATGATCTCATCTCGCTCTGTTTGTCCCTGCTGTTAACCTGTAGGTACTACAGAGGAAGAAAAGACAGAGAAGTAGATAAGAAGAGGAAGTGAGGGAGGCATTACATCATTGCGTATGTATATCTTTGCTACAGGAAGTTTGTTTACCAGCGTCGACAAGCAGTAGCTATGATAGAGATGATTATATTCAGAATTTACACCAGTTGCAGAAAAGGAGAATTACTTCATTCAGCTAAGTGAAAACAGTCGACCCGAGACTTTTGTGTTTTTTATCACGGTTGTTATGGATATTTACAAAATAATCAGACTCGGAGACTGTGTGCGTGACACACACTGTAGCAGCTAGACCAGTGGGCATTGTTGAGGACTCACGTGGTTGTTCTTGGGAGTCTTGAGCAGTATCCTGAGCAGCCCGTTAGATCCTGAGCTGCAGCCCAACGTCAGCACTGCCTGATCCAGGTCCTCCTGGGTCTTCAGGGGCAGCAGTAACTGAAAGGACAAGTAAACATACAGCACATGACCTTTCAGTGCCCATTGTTCCATAGTGACGGCACGCAAATGCATTAGTGCCTGCATGACGCACAGTGGATGTTGATGTTGCAGTCATGTCACATTCATCTTGATTAACACAAAAATGCACAACAATGCACACACATGCTGCAGTGGATTAAGTATCAGCTACTTGTGTCACTCTAAATTAGATTCCTAAGAGCAGGTACAAACTTGGCCATCTGTTCTGTTACCTCTTTTTCCATAAAGAACATGTCCATCTGCTGACCAAAGGCCTCGGTCACCTTCTGCAGCAGCTCTTTGATCTTCAGCGGCCTCTGGAACGGGATGATCCTGGGAGGCAGAGAAGGGCAGCGGGGTCAGAGGTCGGCAAAAGAGGCTACAGTCATTTTTAGCAACATAGACTTAGAAGCTTGGCCCAAGGTTAGAGTTTGACCATATAAGCAGCTCCCTCCTTGTAGTTACTAGTTATTTATAGTTTTATCAACAAGCTCACAATAATAAGACACACTAAAGCAAAAATGAATGGTTTAAAAATAATAGTTTCCTACTTTTGTAGCTTTTCTTATTTTTCACAGCCCAGTATTGCTTTAATGTATGTTTAGACTGGATGATCATCTAAGAAACCTCTTTCTAGGCCATTTTATGTCCACGTTTCCATGGTAACGGGAGGAAAAACTGACAGGTCAATGTGGTCAAGGAGAAGAGTGGGTAAAGCAACCAGGATAAAATAAAAAACACACAATGCACCAGGGTAAACCCCTCTGATGTATAGGACTGTCTTATCAACTGTATGCCTACGTGTATGACTGAGTGTGCACAGTTTGTCTGTCTATCCGAGTCCAAGCTTATCAGCAAGTGTTTGCAGTGAGTGTACGTATGGTTTTGCGTGTGTGTTTGTAAAACTCTACATGCATGAATGTGCTTCCCAATCAGTGTGTGCATCGGACACTGTTTCAACACCACTGGGCCTCTCCACTAAGCCGGCACAAAGGCAGATGGGAAACTTCCTGAGAGGAAAGGGGAAAAAAATCTGGAGCGGCAGCAAAAGCAGCAGGATGTGTGTCTTTCCCTCCTCTTTCAAAGAGTGACAGAGTGAAAGATACAGAGACGCAGAGATATTTACAGACTGTGAGAGAGAAAATAAAGGAGACAGCCTGAGAAAATAAAGGAAAGACAAAGAGGGAGATTCTCTCTCCACTCTTCTGTTAGCCCCCACTCTCAGTTTTTAAAGAATCCACAGCCCACCATCTCTTTATAGTATCCTGATAAAGGGCTTGTTTTTATCCCATCACTTCCTCATCAGAGGCCAAACGCTCTGCCTATCTTAATGACTGCTTAGTGGTTCCCTCTTCTGAGCAAAAGGATTCTGGGAAGAGGGAGGCCTGCAGATCAGAGGCAAAGCTGCGGCACAACTAAACGCTCGCTGTTTATACTCAGCGATGATGTGTCTGATAAAGAACTGGAGGGACGAGAAGATATGGCTTTCCTTCCTCTGCGAAACCAACTGGACACATACACACACACACACACGTCACAGAAAGATTTGCGAGTGAAAGAGTACACGTGCACATTCTCCTGAACACAATCACAATCATATATACGGACAAAAAAAGGGTCTGGCTATGTTCCTTCACTCTCTGGCAGGAGATCCTGAGGCAGAGCCAGGGGAAGAGAGAGACACAGCTCGTATTTCCTGCCCCAGACCTTCAGCTCTTGCCAATGAAAAGAGAGGCCGTCCAATTTGATTCCATTGTGAACAGACATTATAGTTATCCTGACTCAGGGACTCCTAATACCTCAGCTGCAGTGGATTAGATAGAAAATGTAATTCATGCTGCAACCTGGATTAAAATTGTATAATATTTTTTTTGTTGATAGAAAGCCAATAAAATGTCACTGTTGTGTTTCCCAAAACGAGAAAGGAAATTAGTAAATCCAATATCCACACTGCATTTAGGTCTAGATGCTAAAATCTTCTGGAGGTCTCACGAGCTGGTTGCTGATTGTTTTTCTGTTCGGTGCCGGACAGGAAGTGTACACTGCTTTATCAGAGCTTTGCCACTAAAAAAACAGCTCCCTGCTAAAATGACTAAAGGCTAATGTGCAATCTTGGGATTTTTTTCCCCCAAATACACAGTCAAGTATTGATAATAACGGATATCAAAATCAATAATACATTTCCAAAAAAGATTGGAAATCAAAATCAGAGCCCGGGCAAGCTAATAACATGACATGACAGAGGCGAGGGTATGAATCGACAGAGTGCATCAGAAAAAGATTGGTTTTGTGTTTTTTTTTTCTTCACATCTATGAATGGTGGTGTCTTCAAGAGCGAGCAGTTGTCTGCCCGTTTCCAAGAGAGCAGTGCTTTGTGCAGGCAGAGCGTGAGAAAAGACGACTGCGAGACTGGGAAACAGAGGGAGGCAGAAAACGCAGCGAGACAAGAACATGAAAAACTCATCTCTTCCTCAGCAGTGGCCAATTAGGGCTGTGAAAAAGTGAAAATGCCCAGTGAGAAGCTGCACTCTGCCGGAGGAGCACATCGTTTTCCCTTCTCTTTCTTACTCCTGTGTGCCTGTGGCTTCCTAATCACAGCCTTACTGAACAAATGGCTGTTCCCTTCGGTTCAGCTGATGAATCAAAGCAACTATTTATTATCGTTTCTGGTCAGTGTCCCTCAGATGTTTGTCTCCTGTGGTTGTACACGGTTGTCATTCCCACTCTATGAAGTTCCATGAAGAGTTTATTCTTTCCATGGGTTGCTGAATACGGGTTTCACCAGGACAGTGTCTCTCTGTGAACCTTACGCCCCGACAAGGACCTGAGGGACCAGAACAGCATCCATACATGGGATGATGCAGCTGTGATCCTAGTACCGACAAAATAAATCTCACGTTCAGAATGGTTTTTAAAGTAGCTGTCTCTGTCTTATAGTTTGTGGTAAACAAACTACAACGCGCCTTGGTGGAAAAAGTCAGTGTGAGCGCGCACTTCATCCTGACCAGAACAGATGGCCGCTGGGTGAAGGATGTGGAGGACAGCGGGAAAGCAGAAGAAAACATAGACGTTGAAGAATTAATTTGGGGTGTGTCTGGAAGACTGGACAGAGGACTCAAACACTTGGCACTGCCTCTGTCTTTTTGCTCACCCCCCCCATTCTCAAAGTGTCCATTTGAAACACAAGGCCTGGGCTAAATGTCAAAGCAGGAATTTTCCCTCTCTTTATGCTACCCTGGCATGTAACCATGATTTCCCTTCGACATAAATCCCAGGCATGGCAAAGGATAACAAAAAGGATCCGAACTGAGGAGTTAAGGCTTGGACAGAGGAGTAGAATAAACAATACAGAGGTTCGAACGTACCGTTTTTCTCTCTCATGCTCCAGCTTGACTCTTAAATCCTGTTGAGAGGAAAAATAACAACAGAGGGGAGTTATGGAAGTGGAAAGTTAGAAATGATTCATGGTTTGTCTGTGGGATTTGGACCGGTGCATAAATGAAAGCAATAAGCTAGACAAGGAATTTAAGTAGCACTAACAAACACAAAACAGAGTCATCATATTGATACCTTTATGTATTGCTGCTGCAGAATTTTGTTCTGCAACACAAAGGCAACATTGCCCTTTAACTCGACTCCAAGGATGGCAAAGCACAAGTTTGCTATTCCTAATGTCATTACCCAAGGGAGCAGGAATCTGGAGGAGCCGGTAAGTCTGCATGAGGTCATGGTGATAAAAGCTACACTGACATCATATCGGTGCAGGATATTAAGTATAAAGCAGCTAACTCACAGAGGACAGCGGCACTCTGAGCGGAAATACTCGCTGCTCCTCACTGTTTGTTTACGTCTCATCATAAACACTGGCGCTTTAAGAGGATTTGCCAATTATCATTCCACAGAGAGGGAACAAACGAATGGGTAAACGACTTCAGACAGCGGCACGAGGTGACTGAAAGGAATTAAATCCTTGCAGCCCTGCAGTTCTTAGCGCGCAAAACAATAAAGGAGGATGATAACCCGTCCAAATGTTCCCATTTATTATTTTCAACAGTTTCCACATTGTTCTAGTGTGGGCATTTAATAGAAATTGACTTAAGTAAATCATTATATGCTATTGACAGTTTTATGAATGAAAATGTTATTTTCCAGATAATGTATTAAAAGGTTCTAATATAGACGCTTAAATTTTAAGATGATACATTGATACACAACCAGTCAGTACTCTGTTGTGTTGTTTGTGTTCACCTGCACACAAATTTGGCACAGAGTCTGCTTTTCCTCCACAAATTACATTATTCTAAATGGCAGCGAAATCACAATAATGTCTGTAACATGCTTGAATTAGACTCAGAATAAAAAATAATAAAAAAATCAAAAACATTTGTGTGTAACGTCAGCACACCAGTGAAAGTTACAGGCACTGTTTATATAAATAATAATGTAGAATGCATGAAGTCCATGCTCAAATATCGACACGCATCCCCTGCATGTTAGCAATGTGGTGGGCATCAACAGTACCTGTTTGTAGAGTAAGGTTCTGTTCTTGGGCTTGTTGTGCTGGGTGTAGCAGCGACCCAGGGCTGCCAGGTCCTTCATGATGGAGTTCAGTGCCTCTTCGTCATCTAAAGACAGAAGACATACATCAGTTACGTGCAACCACTATCAACGCTTTGACTTAAGTAACTGAAATTGATGTTACTGATCCCATGGTTGTATGACACTACCAGTTCTGGTACCGTAAAAGTTCTGGCTTTAGAATTTGTCATGTGATCTATACTGGAACAGGTCTCGGCTCAGACCAGGCAATGAGGCAACACCTGCTCTGTTGCTTCCTGTTCTGATGCAATCTGTGAGTTTTTTCCACTAATGGAAAGAATCTGGTTATTTCTCTCCTACAAAAGCATAACAGTACATTATCTGTGAAACGAGAAGATACCCTGAAAATAAGTTTTTTCTCTTTACCGCATCTGAATGAGCCAAATCCCGATTAATTACATCTTATACATGTGATTCATATGAGAAGTTCTGTTGTTGTTACTGATAAACCTGACAATATTAATTCAAACTCTTCATTTAAAAGCTGTGGAAGAGCAAAGGTGTTAAATACTGCAGTCTGCATGTCTATGAGTGCCTGTCGCAGGGAGGCAATGTGGTCAGTAATGAAGCACTTTTATTCTTTCAATCAACAGGCTTCTGTAATCTGACACAGAGTGACCTTTTCTTTTGTTATTTACATGTTCTGAATAAAAATTAGAATTTTACCATGAAAACACATTACAGCTATGAAATCCAAGGTTAAACAGGAGTGACTCAAAAGGGAGTTTCAAATTCATCATCTGAAAAACACTACAGGTTAAAAAAAAGTCTGGTCTCATGTTCATTATAACCATGCATGCAATCTAGATAGTCTACTTTCCTCCTCAAACACAATAACACACACTCTCACAAATGTAAAAAGGGGTAATCTTGCAATGGAACCAATTATTCTGCCTGCCTGCCTCTCAGATGAGCTGAGACACACACACACACACGCACACACGCACACGCGCACACGCACGCACACACACACACACACACACACACACACAGAGTGTTCATTCAGGCCTGAAAGAGCACCTGCAGGAAAGACCACATTTTTCAAAATAGTACGGAGTGTGTGTAACCACTCGGGAATGCGTCATTCACGGAGCATGTGTGTTAGTTGTACAAGGAGCAGATGGGAAACTAAGATGCCATATGATCTTGTTCACGCTGCTGTTTCCCCAGAAATACCTAAATGAATCCCTCAAAACATATTGTTGTTAACTTAAACTCATTTGTGTCTAACAGCTCTCCAGTTGACCACAGACTTTGAATCTGGCCCAGCCGGTGAGATTATGTAAACTGTGGTCAAGCCACATCAGCAGCTGGCAATAGTGGTGGATATCTTGTTTGACAAGCCAATACAGCAACAGGGGTGAGCTGAGAAGTAACATACACCACCCCCCCCCCCTCACACACACACACACTGACCTCCGCACTCCCTCCACTTACAAAAAAGCTAAATAAGGCAGAGAGATAAGACAAGTTACACCCACGCTGCAAATAGGAAAATCAGAGTCAGGCAACAATCTGATTTTACGTTTAAAAAAAAAGTGAGTAATTGCACTCAAGTATTTTAAGAGATTTTTTTTTTACTTCTCTTCTAATTATTAACAGTGGGGGAACATGACAAATGTAAAGAGCTGAATCAGCAAAGAAGCTGCTCGTGAGCTCAGTGTTCAGTGTGCAGCCTTCCCACAGTCTACATACAAATATTAAATGTTTACATTTACTGACCAGGATTAGTGGGAGAAAGGGAGTCCCCCCCTCACACACACACACACTGACCTCCGCACTCCCTCCACTTACAAAAAAGCTAAATAAGGCAGAGAGATAAGACAAGTTACACCCACGCTGCAAATAGGAAAATCAGAGTCAGGCAACAATCTGATTTTACGTTTAAAAAAAAAGTGAGTAATTGCACTCAAGTATTTTAAGAGATTTTTTTTTTACTTCTCTTCTAATTATTAACAGTGGGGGAACATGACAAATGTAAAGAGCTGAATCAGCAAAGAAGCTGCTCGTGAGCTCAGTGTTCAGTGTGCAGCCTTCCCACAGTCTACATACAAATATTAAATGTTTACATTTACTGACCAGGATTAGTGGGAGAAAGGGAGTCTAATTACTATATATAATTAGGGATAGTCTCATTATGCTGCCCTACGCGACGTGATATGTGATGTCCATTCTATCATTTTGTCCACCCCTATATCACAGATTATGTCACAGAAACTCAGAAACACACACACACACACACATAGATATATAAAAATATATGGTAACAAGTTTACAATGACACATGGTCGTTTAAATTACACATGTCAGGAGAGGTGGATGACTAACAGCTTAACCGGGCCTGTCCTCTCCGAACAGGAAGGAACTGAGTCACTCTAGTGAATGTGGAGCTGGGCTAACCGCGTTATTCCACATTGGGAAATTAATGGGTTTTTGATTGAATCAGTCAAAGACGGACTTTTTTTCTTCAAAGACACAGTGAAAATAATCATTAAATGTATTTAACGATCATCAAACTTGTTGTTCATACTGTTGCAATACTGGAGCATAAAATATTCAATAATATATGTGACACTGAAAAGGTCACTCAAGTTGTAAGTATTTGAGTGCTGTGGGCAAAATGTATTTCAAGTACTAAAAAGTACTGCAGGAAAAAAGTGTCATTTCAGTCCAGCCTCTAGGGCTCTCAGCTCCAGACTACGCTGAGGACTTGCCGTCAAGGATACAAAACAAACAATCACTGTCAAGTGTCTATCTGTGTATGGACGCCTTTCTGTGTGCATAAGGCCATGCGCTGTAGCCTATAGATAATAGCACAGAGGGAGGAGTGGGAGGGTGTGTTGCTGAAGGAGGACAGGAGAGTGTGAGAAATGCGTGGTGGTGCAGAGGCAGCTTCAATGGCAGCCTAAAAGAACTTCCAGGCTGAGGCCAGCCAAGCTAACCACAAACACGGTGGAAAGCAACCAGCTCGCACAGCAACCACACGTCACTGCCAGGAGCAGCCTCACAAACAAACGACAGGACTTTTGAGAACCTCAGCCAATGGGATCATGAAGGTTCATCTGCTTTGCTGCGTGAACTGGGTGAAATACCTGCACTTCACTTCCTGTGTTTCCAGTTATGTCTTGTGTAAAATGTGACTAGCATGAGAAAAGGGGGAATTCCAGGAAGCTAAGCAGCAGGGCGAGCAGCATTTCACAATGGGGGCTGATTGCTGGGCATTGCATCATCACTGCATGCATATTTCTTTTTTTCCCCCCCTCGGGCTCAGGCTGAGAACTGCGAAACTGGCAGTCGCTGAAATGAGGAATGTAGGAACTCCAGTCTGAGATAGTTTACATAAAGAGGAGTCACTCTCCTGTAGCTGTGACTACAGCTCAAACAGACGGTTGCACGGTGTCACCGACCTGAACTGCTACAATAGATTAGAGTTGGAAGATGCAGCCATATGCTACAGTCCCAAGGGTTTTTAAAAGCACAACGTTGGATTTAAGAGGCTAGTTTTGTTTCAAGGGCCAGCGAGGCAGCAACTTTGTGCGTTTGTGTTTGCATGCGTGTGTGTGCACGCACAAGGCAGGCTGCCTGAAGACATTGAGGGGATTTCCTGGTGCCGAGAGACACATCATGGCAAAGGCATCCGGCCGGGTTAGCAGCTGGAGCCAAACGTGTCCTCACGCTGCAGCAGCGACAGCAGCATGAGCCGAGTTCTGGCACACGAGACACACACACACACACACACACACACACACACACACACACGCACACACACACACACACACCACCTACACTAGCCAATGGGCAAACCCACCCCACCCTACCTTGTTTGCCGAAACTGTGATGGGGCTAATTTAACATCTAATGGGTGTAATGATTAACCCCTTGAGGTTAATCCTTTACCGACTATAACTCTGACTATAACTATCGCAATGTAGGGTGTTGTGGGTGTGTAAAAACATAGTTGTGCAATTAATGTGTGTACAAGGTCTGTGCTGAAAGCCATTAAGGAATGTCTGCAAACGTACACAACCGGTATTACCTATGTAACCACTGAAATAAAATGGAAACGTAATAAGATCCTAAAACGTGCTTTGTGATTAGTACACTGGAGGAATTGTTGTCATTTCAGTGGTCTAAGACTTCAAAATCCCTGTCATTCTTTACCTGGTCCAGCCTCTACAACTCAGAGACACACCTTCCCTTTCTGCTACGCCAACCGCACTTATAGCTAACGCTGCACTTATAGCTAACTCCCTTACTGACGTTTCTTTGTCATACAATGTACTAGCACATTGTGAGAACACTGCAGCTAAGCAACGGCAACATGGACACCAAAATCAACGTTGGTGTCTTGTAGCCACAGGGGTGAACAATTTAGAAAGCTAGCAGGTGTAACATTAGCAAACACAGTTTATTCAGTTCACAGTATTCAGTTCACAGTTAATATCACAAGAGGGGGTACGTTCATAATGACTCCTCTCATTAAAACAGTAAACACAAGCCAACTTGAAGGCAACAATCAAAACTGTGCCATTAGCTACAAGCTATTGGCTAACAAGCGGGTAACAAACTAGCATTAGCTAGTTATATGTTTTTACACTTCTTTTTTATGTCCTTTACTCCATATGAATATTTATTTTACTTTACTGCATATGCAAATGGACCACATGTGTGTGTCTGTTCTTGGAACAGCAAACTGCGTGTGTGTGTGTGTGTGTGTGTGTGTGTGTGTGTGTGTGTGTGTGTGTCTGTAAAACTGTTGTTTGCATACACAATGTGTAATGCATGTGTGTGTTTTAACAGGCCTAGAAGGTGTGAGCATAAACAAGCAGGCTGTAACAGAACCATATACAGTCAGAATATTTGTCGTGTGTGCAGTTATGATCTTCCCGTAAGCAAAATGAGAAGTCAATATCTGAATATGAATGGAAAAAAAAATCAGCCACCTCACACATCCTCTATCGTGCATGTTTTATTTTTCGTCATACTGTTCCTGTCAGAGGAAGTGTGAGAGGTGGGCATGTTTGTGTGTTTCCCAGTGATCAAACATGTTTTTTTGTACGCTCATGCTGTACAACAACCTGCTTTCGAATACAACTCACCCATGTTTACTGTCATCATCAGGAAGTGGCCCCGTTGAACTCGAGCACAGAGCTCAACTTCTCTCTGCAAGCGGAGATTTCACCCTGAGAGCGGAAAAAAAAGGAAAATAATAAAAACATGGTTTCAACATCCAGGGACTGTGCAGCTTTCCTTCGTCTTGGTGCGCATATTATTTCTGCGACTGCACAAAAACAATGACTAAACAGGACACAGGTGGTAGTTTCAACACAAAGCTCTTTTTTCCCCTCTCAATCAGTGCCCCAGCTTCTTTTATTTATTTAATCTGTATTTTACCAGAATGGTCTCTTGAGGCTCACGTATCCTTTTATGAAAACTCCTGGGAGACAAATAACAACCCGGCAGCCAAGAGTGGCACTTGACACTGGTAATTCAAGCCATCTAAATCCTGTGAATGCTCTGATGTCTCTGCTCAGCGTACGATAATGGATGAGCCTGGTGCCCATTTGCTTAACTGCCTGCCTCAGGTAAAGACTCCAAGCATGTCAAAGCCAAAGCCAGATAACTTAATGTTACCATTAGGGACCACAATCAGAAAAGTGGTTGTCACATCCCATAACTGAATGATACAGGACAGTTTTTATGTTGCACTGATGATAGTAAGTAAACAACAGCGGACAACGTGCAGCTGTTTGGCATTATTCGTTTCAGATTGTTTATGTACACAATAACCGTTATTTCTTGTTGCAAGCGAATGATATGTTGCTTTCTCCTTATGATGACGGTTGCGTCCTGTAATATGCTACTGACAGATATTTCACACATGCAAGTTTGTTTGTTTCTTTAAATTCGGCTTAGCACAAAGGAACAGGAACTAGACAAACAGTTGCAATATTGTAATAGTATTGTATTGTAATCCAAACATTGGATTACAATACAATACTATTACAACAGTGGCGAATATCAACCAATAGTGTTTTAACATTGAATATTAAAATGCTATTGTTTGGAATTTCGCTGCTGCATTCCCCTGTACAACATCAGCCGGGAAACTGTGATTGGCCAAATTCATACATCTGTTCTCTACTCCCCATAGGACATGGCACAGGACGAATTTCAAAGGGAATCGGTTATGATATGTCGCAGCAAAGTTCAGACTGTGCTTCTATGGTGCTGCTGACCACACATGAAAGAGATGAGGAACAGCCGCAGAACAGGTGGTCTCCTAACACCACGCCACCCGGTCTGTTGATGCTACACACAAACGCACACATGCACACACGGGAACAGAGCAGCCCCTGTCCCGTGCCAGCAAGTCACCAGATGGCCCATCTGCTTCGCCCCTCTGCCCAGCGTGATACCCGGCTCGTGGTGCCCACTGATCCCCAGCCCAGTTCTCCTCACACGACTTGGCATGCGGGCAACTTGACAGCCCCGCTTGTTGAAGATCAAAAGCTGATCGCCGCTCGCTCTTGTCGCTCTCCTGCCACACGTCCTCGAAGACTAGACTGTCTGAGAGCGGAGGTTCCCGTATGTTTCCTCCACGCAAGACGACATGCGGACTATCTATGATTCATGTGTTGTGAATTCGACAAACGAGAACTTTTATACACTTCTCTGACGATACTTTCGTAAATGATATATATCGTGCAACCTCTACTTGCACGGGGAATTGTTTAAGCCAGACAAAGCAAACCACACACAGACGCTATGTTTTTGTTGGACTGACTGGTCAGGAATCACAGCCAAGACTATACAAGCAAGCACGTATATACAGTATACACTCGTATATCCTCTTTCCTCTGTGTTGCATCACTTTCTAATCAAGTCAACAGTTCGGCTGAGTGGTTCTGAGAAGTGGTGGGGCCTGTTCTCCACTTGCAGGGTGGCCTGAGCAGTGTGACATCATGCCTGACATCACTCTTGTGGAGCTCCAAAGAAATAATATCAAAGGTCAATTTCTAAACCTTGCAACGTGCCTGGTGGAGCTCACTGGATTTCCATCCTCAGAAAAAAACCCTGAGCTCCAAAACAGACAATCACAAAGAGTGGGAGGTGGAGTGGACCAGACAGCTGCGAGGGTTTGATCAGTGGAGGTAAGGCACCTCAGTGACGAAGGCCACGGAAATCATCCTGGTCCCTCCCATGCCACAAAGGTTCAGCTTTTCATTCAGAGCAACAGTGAACCCAACACAGTGGTGTTAAGCGGCTACTCAAGCGCGGGCTGAAAAATGCTGAATCCTTGATAGAACACGAACAGAACAAACCTGTAGTGTTGATGGGATCACATAATAAATCACGGGCCTGACATCATGACGAGTCGGCAGGCTAGTCACAATACCCGGTGGGCTGTCTGAATCTTTAATATAGGCAGGAAGAGAAGGGTGATTAGTGAGCCACGACTTACTCTTTTCAAAAAGGTCAACGGCGGGGGTGTCCTGTCTGCTGAATGCTTGCCAAGAGTGCACTGTGGCCACCCCACATGAGTCAGAGGGGTTGTGAAGGCTGGTTCTGGGAAGTAAGACAATACTCTGAGTCCTGCACACTGAGTGAGTTGAGGGTTTTCAACACAGGGGAGATGCTTGGAGACCGCTGGGTGGTGGTAGCAGTGTGTGGGCAGGAGACCGTCGTGCCACATGGGGCCTCAGGATTCATTTATCATAACCATGGCCTCCTGTGCTTTGTTTCACAGGGGCGAAGCAGAAAGGAGATTCAGGCTCTTCAGTGGGAGCCACCCAACACTACATCAAGAGGATTCTTCCCATATCTGATCATCTATGTTTTACATTAAATAAAGGAATTTCCCTTTTGATGTCACCGTTATTCAAAGTCACTTGACATTTTTTCTATGATTTGTTGTTTTACATTACAACTTTTCATATTCAGAGCAACAAAGATGTTAAACACTTATCCTTAGATCTGAAGATGTAGAAATGTCAAATTTTTAGGCATTTCTACTTTGGGGATTTTTTTTAACACTACAGATTTAATTACAGTGAACTCTGTCTCTAAAGGATCAGTACTAATAATGATTTACTCACTTTTGCCCTAAAAGAGCTGTTAAAGTGTTTGTTTAAATGTATTCCCAACCACTGAGTCTATTTGGCAAAAAAGAAAGATTCCCAGATGAGGTTTCCAAATAATTCAGGGGATCCCCTGACTTTTCCTCTGCCTATAGTGGCTGAAATTTCCAGCACATGGGCAAATACTCCAAAAAGATAAACCAGTGAAATTCTGAATAGGCAGAAGTGGTAAAAAGAGGAAGTGCCTGAAAAAAATTAGGTGCATGGGGCCGAAAAGTGGAGCTGGGTGCACTGTGTTAACTTAATTGACTGGCACCAATCAGACTCCAGCGTAAGTGGATCCTCCTCAGTGAAAGTGATGGCTCTATTAGCTCGGAGATAAGTAGAGCCGTCTCCCATTATCATCCACTACACACCACTCGCTAAAAATAGCCAAATGAAGAGGAGACTCTCCTGACGTCCACAATATATCCACTCCAGGACTATACACCCCTCCCACCACTCACCCCAAGAGGAATCTTAGCACAATCTGTGGAGTAAGCTGTCTTTTCCATTATGCAGTGACAGGCTATTACAAGCACATTCATTCATTGTGTTCCTCCACCCAAATGCAGCCATGCGGAGACAGCTCAGAGACTCATTTTACAAGACGGAGAGTCAAACAGCTGTGGCGCTGGAGGAGACCAGACAGTATTTCTGCTTCGCCACTGAGCCAGTTGTCCACCGAGAGTCTCGGCCCTCGGAGGCCATGCGAGTGAGACAACGAAAAAAAAAACAGATCTAAAAGTAATTTATGATTTCATCCTATTTATTTCCTGTATGATTTATGCAATAAACTGCAAACAGACATTAGTACGTTTTTTTACATATTCTGATTTGACTGTGCTCCAGTAGGCACAGACAAAAAGGCCTGGACCAGCTGTGGTACTTTATCTTTGTGCACAAACGTTGTATATTTATGACTTAGCCTGGCTGTGTGTTGTCTGTGCGCCTGTCCTCGCAGCCGCTGCTGATGCTGATGATGGCATTGTCCTTACAGTCAGACCAAAGCTCAATCAGGACAACTTCCTCTGGGTTCCTGGAAAGGGGGCGAGGGGGTGGGGGGTTGCTGGGCCTTGCTGGACTTTCACATTCAACACAAGACAAGCAACTCGGAGCTGTTTACATTCTCACTGGTTCGGCTGTAGACTGAATTTAAACTTGACCAAAGTTTAATTTATCATCATTTTCAGATCAACTCCAGAGCCGCAACTCTTACACATGTAAGCAGGTCATTAATCCAGCACCTTACAGGAGCAACGCTGTCAGCGCCTGGTGTTTTTACGTCATCTTGGGTGTGCCGCAGCCTTCTTGGCACACCTGTGTTTGCACAGTGCCAAACTTCTTTTTTTTTTCACTGCACGAGCTCTGTCACACAGTTTTAGACAGCCTCTTTATAACTGTGATCGTTCAGTCCATTCACACGTTTTTCAAAATCCAGGTTTGTCAGAGACAGTCGGAGCTTATTTATCATCCAATTTTCTTCAACAACTTATCTGCGTCTTTCCACATCTGCTTTTTGCCAGTTACAGCACTTGGCGATTAGGTCCATGAATTACATTCTTGTCCGACGATAAAAACACAAATCATGTGTATTGAGATCTTTTTCAACCAGTCCCTCATAAAGGTCTGATTGTTGGGTGGAGCGCTGCAGGGATAGCTGAACCCCTGACTGATCATCTTCTGAACCTCTTACGATGGATTCTTGGTATTTGCTAACCACCAGTACAATCTGGCCCAGCTCCTAAGTTTGGTGAGACAGGCTTTAAGAGCAGCCCAAACATCTTCTATTACTGTGTCCCACTGACGTAGAACTGTACAGCTACATTAACTATGTTTTGTAGATATCCTCATTTCTATTCAATACACTTGAAAAAAAACACGTCATCCTGCATTTCCCAAAATGCAATCAATATAATCTTTCTGCTTAAGATTAAACATGACGTAGCCTGATTTCTTCTCAAAACCAGCAACTAATCATGCTGCGTCAGGCTTGTTGCGAAACGTATGACACTTTCTCACACTTAACAGACACTTTGTTTTGTTTCTGACCATAACCAAGCAACAGCTAAAACAGGCCTTCCAGGGAAGAACGTCTTGCTTTGAATCACAGTGACCTTTAACCACAAGACCTCTACTCCTCTAGTCAGGACAGACAGGGTGACTTCACACTACCCACTGAGTGGACAGTGTGAGGGACATGAGGTCAGGTTCATCCTGATGGAGACACTCAGATGATTCGCAAAGACGTGGGCATGAAATGGTCCTGTGAGTTGATGCAGGGCATTAAAGGAGAGTTAACTTTTTAAAGACAGGTGTAACAGGAGGTACAAACATCTAGTTTCAGAACATCTAGTTCTTTTTTTTTTTATTAGTCAAGTCAAAACGCAATCAATAACGTGCTGCTTCTGGCTGGCATCTCCACTGTGGGATCCAGAACCCCTTATCAGCCAGATGGATTGTTTTGCTAGAGGCACACCAACCATATCTGTGGGCGGTTTCCACTCGACAGTTTGACTCTCACTTTAAGGCTATTTCAGAGCCCCCCGGGGCGCGCCAATGTGCTGATAAACTCATCCGTCAGAGACCCCCATGCGTGCACTTCATATTGATTTGAATTGATGAACACGGTGGCCTCATTAGAATCTAATTTGGTGGGCTTGTCCCAGAGGTCTCTCGTCATGGGGATATTTGCTGAGCAATGGCTGAAGCTCAGCAGCACCCTCATCACTTCTACACCATAATGACCCTCGGCTTGAGCTTTGATCCATCCGTTGGATGAAACAGACAGGAAGCAGGAAAAAAGCAAGGAAACCTGACAAGGACTTTTCAGGACAAGAGCTGAGGATGGTTCCACTCCGAGAGAGTGCTGCTTTAAACCGACCGCCGTGAATCATAGAGGTCTGGAAGACTGACAGAAGACAGACAGGATGAATGAGTCCTAAAGCGAAGGATGACAATGACTTTCCAGAGGGCACTCACAACTCCAGACATGCAACTCCTGTATTTTCCCATTGAGGGGAGTCTTATGCACTGGAAATAAACACTTGAAAGTCAATGCAAACCTTTATCTTGGCAACAAAACATGGATCCATCCAAAAATAAAAATAAATCAAACCTTTCCACAACATAAACAATCCATTATGTCTGTAAAGGTTCATTGTGGATCTGTATGTGCTCTAACTTAAGTTGACAATAGAAACACAACACTGAACTCTGTTTGGGGTTGTCCAAGTAACTGTAACTGTTTCCACTTGCAGGAAGTCAGTATGAATAAACAAAATGCTTCGGCTGCATTTGAACAAAATGATCAGTGACCAGGTCAGTGCAGGCTGCACGTGCGTGTTGATGTCCTGCTATTTCAAACAGGAAACAACAACATGAACGCTGCTACACACACACAGGCTTCTTACCTTGTTATCTGCCTGACTCCATGTTCCTGTAGTAGCTGCAATGTTTGTTTGGGTTTTTTTTTTTTTCGTTCTTCTGACGCTGGGTTAGTCGTGTATTGTAACTTATCACAAAGAAAAACGACAAGAGGAGCTAATTAAAAAGAAAAAAATCCCAACAGATGCAGAGCAAATCTTCCGCAAACAGCGGGCTGGTATCCGGAAACTGAAGAAAACAGAAATTACAAACACAATCTGTGCTCAGGCGTTAGAGTCTCCTGCTCCGCCCGGTGCATAATCCACAGCTCCGGGGGGGTTACACGGAAGAGTGACCCGCAGACGGCTGGTGTGTTTCGGAGTAAAGTTTTTCCACCCTGCGCTTCCCCCTGTCTCCGCAAACACTACACAGGAGCCGAGTTCGTCCCTGGAGCTGCGCCTCTGACGTCAGCGGCAACGTGAGCTCCAGGAAGTGGTGACGCTCTCCGGTGGCGCGTTACCAAGGAGGTGGCGTCCGACTGCAGGGAGCAGCGCCCCCGTGTGCGCAGCCGGAGCAAGTACAACCACTGATCCGAGCTCCGTTTTTCTGTTTTTCTATGATCTATTACAGTCAGCTCGCCTAATGTCACTGTAACAACATAAATCAACAACAATCGCTGAAAACAAAACTCACATTTAATCTGCTGATAATTGTAATAGACATCAAAATATTTACGTTTTAACCTTAGAACAACAACAAATGTCAGACTTATTTACGTTTGACCCTTACTATGTTTTTTTAATACATATTATTTTATTATATAATATTATAATTAACGTGCGTGTGTGTGTTTGTGTGTGTGTGTGTGTGTGTATGAACTGAAAGTGGACAGTGGTGTATAAACCACTGTCCACTGTGGTTTATGGTATATGGTTTTATATAATACAGTATATAAAACCATATGTATTTTGAAATAATTCAAAATACAAACTTTGCTGACCAACGACATCCTTAAAGCTGCTCGTGACAGTAGAATATTTTCACACTAATGGTTAATGACTTCTTAATTATATATTTACATTACATTACTGTCTGTGCAGCCTCTGACAGACCTCCAGCTGAGCTCCAGACTACTGAACCATGACAGTGGAAAAAGTCCAAACAAATGCAAGTCCTCTCTAAGTCAGTGAAGAAGAAGAAACACCTTTATTGGTGATGCGACTGGTACCAAAACCATGCATACTGGACACTAACGATACAATCCCACACAGCCCTGTCTGCTCTTCTCAGCGGATTAGACCAGACAGTCAGAATAACAAATACTACACTGACCTTGGTCCCAGCATCTCTCTCTTCAGGTTACTTCTGAACACCACTGTCTTACTGTGATCACACATGCCCTTGCTCTGTGTAAGACTCACTGACTGCAGTGAATAACAATTGCACATTTGCATCTCTCTGTGGATTTGCATTGCTTGTAAGTGTCTTTAATGCTGAACTGCACTGTGCTCTAGACAAACATCACAGGCAGCTCGCGAGAACAAGAACAACCTGTAAGTGTGTGTTTTTGTTGTGTGTGTGTGTGTGTGTGTATCTCTCCTCTGGCAGTCTGTTTTCATCTTTGCCCAAAGGGGCCTTTTAGCAAAATCAATCTCCTCTTTAGGGTCAACTGTGGCTGATATCGACTTGTTGGAAATCAATAATGCCTTCGGCGGTCAGGTGAGCTCCACAGGAAAACCTGAAAATACTAGGAAATGTACTACAATATATGATAGATTTTCTGTTCAGTGTACTGTGGGCAACGCTCCCAGTGGTAATTCCCACTGGGGAAGCCACTGGACTTCCCCTCACCTGCCTGAGCATCGGTGAACGGGTACAGTGATGGAGTCTTGACAAACTGATCTTTATACTTATTTTATTTGTAAAGTATATTAAAGGAGCAGGTTGTATAGCAAGTGGTGGTTGAGGTACATCTAGTCAGACTTATACGCTTCATCAAAAGAGCCTGCTCCCTGGAGCTGTAGGGTGATGGGGGTCTTCACCACCGGAGACTGGATAACCACTGTGGCTCTGAACTCTCTGTCCTCACTACAACAGATAATAAAGGGAGACACGTTGCAGACCACAGCACATTTTGGACATGGGAGCAGTGTTTTACCTTTCACACCCTGTAAAATAAATGTGATAGTGGTCTGTTGTTTCTTACCAGGGTTTGAAGCCAATCTGTAGACACTGGCTGCAGCCTGTGGTCTGGTGCTCCTGGGACCTGAGAAGTCCAAAGTCTGGTGTCACTTTGAACACATGAGGGTCCCCTTCATCTGACACTACACACGGACACACACATCCAGTGAAACTCACAAGCATATAGGCATATATGCATACAAATGGATGATGCATAATGCTAAAAAAAGTAAAAAAAACAAAGTGCAGGAAACGGTTCAACACGTACCTATAACTGATTTCCAGTATGTGTGTGCTCCAGTGCAGTACAGAGTTACTTCTATTATCTGCACGTCCCCCACATGGCAGAACCCAAAGCTGACGCTACGGGTGGACAGATGTAGAGTCGAAAGATGCAGATGAGCACGGAGAGGCACAGTCTGATCATAACAGAAAGGAAATCTCTTTAAGGTCAAGTACTTGTTATGTACACGTGGTTCTGCAGCTGAAATTCACCGCAGTGTCTGACCTGCAGGGTGTTGTTGCTGTAGTGAACCAGGAGGTTTTGCTGGAACCTCAGCTTCCTCTGACCACTTGCATCATGGATCAGCGTCACCCCAGGAGGGATATCCGCATCTGTCTGGTCCACGTGCTCCAGAAGGGGCAGAGAGCAGTGGAAGGCCACTTTCACCTGGCATCCACAGACCAAAGTAATGAGATGACGGAACACCTCTGTAGTACTGAGTCTCTATTCTACTCAGACTCCCTCTCCTCATCGCACCTGCAGGCTTTTCTGTGGTTGCAGCATCACAAACTCACTGTCAGCACTATGTGAGTTGCTGGAGGTGCTGGTCTGGGCCTGAGCCTGTGGTTTCAGCACTGTAAATGGAGGCTGAGTCCCCAGCTGGAGGTGTAGGGGCATCTCTAAGGTGTTTTTCAGCTGGAGGGTCCGCATAACGTCAAATCCCTGCACGACTAGCTGTGGAACAAATTGACTACTGAGCATGACTGGTCAGGAACGCTGTACGCGCTCGGGAATAATAACTAACACAAGCATGTCACAGCATTGTTAATTAGTGTCGAAAATTTCTCCGGACTGACCTCATTCTCCGATTCCGCCCTCACTAAGTCACCAGCCGAAGCATGGAAGTCCAGCACCCCGTCGTCCTCCTCCATCTGCACTGACAGCCTGCAGCAACAGGGAGCCAAGTGGCAGATATGCAACTTAACCAGACCACCACTGTGCTGCTTTTGTCAAACTCAGCTTTTTATTTAGGAGGCATAAACTGAGTGAGATGCATCATGGGGGTTTGGGAGCAAAAATAGTATAGCTGTAATTGCTCACACTGCAGGCTTAACAGCTGCTAATAGATCCATCCTGACAGGGTCCACATCTAAACCCTGAGCTCTTCCAACTTTACCCGGCACACAGACCGCCATCTGTAGAGACACAGAACACAATACGTGAAGAAACATAGTGGTCTTCTGCCTTTCTTTTTAGATTTCAATATTGAGAGATGTTTTGAGCACGTTACCTTGGAGTCCAGACTCATGAAACCCAGAGCTGCGCCGGCACATGTAGACTCGCGAGTTGAGCCAGAAAGAGTCAGAGGAGTGAAAGATACATGGACTGTTCTGACACTCTTTGATGGAATCACCTTGAAATACACCAGAAGACACAAGAAAATAGACCTTTAAACAAGTGTTCTAGTACTGAAATAAATGTCTGCCGCCGTAATCTTATCCACATACAATTTGCTGCGGTGTGATGCAGTAGGGATAATCAGACAAACTGCCCACATGAGGTCGGATGTGGACAGAGATGATGTTTTTATTGTCAGATGGAGAAAGACAGGCTTCTTTTACATCACAGTCATCACAGGCTGTATCTTGTGTCCTTATGTCCTGAAATCAATCAGAGAGAGACAATATGAGCCAGTCAACAAATAAAACAGACAATGTAGATCTATGTACTGGTGCTCTAGCCGTAAGAATTTCTCACAGTCCACATTATAAAAATCGATTGAATTTGTGTTTGAGTATTGTTAAATATACTCACGCTTTGGCTTTGGGGGGAGCTTGCTCCCTCAGAGACTGGAGTGCACGTCGATTCCGAGGCTCCCACACCTGCAGGACTTACTGCTCCACTCACTATCACTTCATTGCCATCAGCGTCTTTAAGTGGGAAGGCTTCTCCATAGGTCACCACGAGATCCACCAATCTACCGTCATTTTGATCTATGTTATACGTCTCCCAGTCAATGCGAATATCTGACAGCAAATAAAAATTTTAGATTCGGTACGCCTGTCAACCCCCAAAAGCCAACATATCAAAATGCACTGTCATAATGCTGAATTATGTTTACAGACTGCTGGCTGTACTGGCTGTATTCATGATTACTGTTTATTTACCAAACATGGTGGGATTGTTGATGCGAACGGAACGAGAGACTGTGTCACCTCCGGATACATGCGTGCCAAACCTAATGGAGGGAACAACAAAAGAGATTTAATCAATGTGATTTATGTGAAGTCCTTGTGAGAATGAAAGGGTGGGTTTAAATGAAGTTGGGGACGGTGGTACAGACCGTATAATCGGCACCTGGTTCTGGTCATCTAGATTCGGGCCTGTCATCTGGAAGTAGAGTGGACATCCTTTCACTGTCATTTGCATGGGAATGAGGGTGGGCTCAAGGTACCCCATCTACAGACAAAAAATCAGATTTCGACATCAGCCATCAGTCCAGAGTTAAATAAAGAATATACATTTATCAACACTAATGGGACCACATCATACTTTGCATATGAGATTATCGCTGTATTCCCCCCACATGTCGTTGTAGGCCGTCACAGCAACAGTCTGAGTCTCAAAGGGTCCCAGGATTCCTGTGTTTGGCAGGACAAAGAAAGCAGCACCTTTCCCATGAGCCAGCAGGCTGCTCACAAACTCTGGAATAAATAAAGGAGTGAAGAATACAATGAAATGAAGAATGCAAAGTGATATATAAAAAATATTACTGTTCTTAGTATTATTATTGTTGTTGTTGAGTGTTGAGTGAAAGCATACCCTTTTGCGCGTTCTCTTCCATTTTCTTGGCTTGAACCGAGTGAAGCGGCTTATTAACGTATCGGAATCTGCAATCAAGACACAGTCTTTGTCACATCAACAGTCGAGCATAATCTGTCTTCGATGCATTATTTGTGTCGAAGAGTTTCCAGCCTTACCCTTCTTCCGTCTGGCTCTTTTTTTTCGAGGCATGGCAGGTGAAATACTCTGCCTCTATGGTAAAGAGGGCAGGGATTGCAGTCTGATTGGTTATCAGTAACTGCTTCGTAACAGCTTTATTCAAAACAACATCACCTCCAAAGTCGAGGACCAGTTTTGAGGGGCTCTCTTCACGAGGCGTAGTGCTGAAAGCAAAAAACAGGGATCAGAGTTTGAGTGCCGATTTATCAGTCTGTGCAAATGACTCACTAGACACTTATGATATGGTATGAGCCAAAGTAATTACCCAACACTTGGCAGCGAGTAAGATACACTGAGTCTCTTGGATTTGGACGTCAAGATGCCAAGTACAAGAGGAAACCTCATCTCCTGGACAGTACAGAGAGCCAACACCTCCGTCAGCTCCAGCTAAATACAGTCAAAACAAACAGAAGGATAAAATGAAAAAAGCCAAAATAAGAGTCTGGCACAAAAAGGATAGACACTCAATGAGTTTCAGGTGTGGTATCAGTTTATGCTGGAGACTTGGACTTACCTCCGTGTGAGAGGTAAAATTAACTGTGATTACGATGCTGGCATGGGGTCCCAGAGTACCAGAGGAGGGGTCAAAACTGACAGTACACAGTGGCGCCTGTTTACCCTGCAGCTGAGCCTGGCCGAGAAAACGGCACCATGGTTACATATGCATAAAAACTGATTTCAAGTTTTATCCATTGAAATTTTAATGTGTGTGTGTGTGTGTGTGTGTGTACAAGTTATTTGTTCCTTGTACAGTATGAAGTAATAAAACAGTAATAGTGCAGCATACCATCCACCTGAAGCGTGCGGGCACTGCCGTCTGGTTGAAAAGAGTGACTTTGCCCTTGGCAGGAACTCCAACGTAGAGTTCAGACAGGACCAGCTGGCAGTTTAGTAAACACACCTGAGGAGACTGCACGACTGCTTCCACTGAGAGGTGACTGAAACACATAGGTAGATTCACTGGTTACTTACAGAACACTGCCACTGAGAAATATCTTTTATGTTTTGTAATATTTTTTCACATGTGGGTTTTTCTTAATAGAAATCTTGACTTGGAGTCGTATGCAACTTTGCATCCTCACCATTCTGTTCCATCTTTCACCGCCAACACCAACTCTGTTTGAAATTCCTGACAGCAATGTGGCCTGAAGGACACGACCACATTGGAAGAGCCAAAAGGGGGCAGCACACCTCTACGCGGCTCCACTGATATCTAAGCAGAGATTCATTTTTTTTAAAAAGTACAAATTAGCATTCATGTCATGTAATTATCAGTATGGTGAAGTGTTTTGTCACAATAGTCCATTTCACCTGTGTGTCTTGTTGGCCGTGATGACTGTCCTCAAGTGACCAAGAGGCCTCCAGATAGGTGGTGTTGGTGAGGCGCAAGGTGGTCTGCTTCTGTTCCCCGAGCCGCAGAAGGCCAAAGTTCACATTGGGCACATTGATGGTCACTGTGGGACCCTAGTTAAAATTCAGTGATGAGCATAAGACATTACAACTCATAGACTAGACTCCTACTGTAAAAGCTTAAGATGCAAGTCATGAAATAGAATTACAATTTTTTGTTCTAGTGTTGAAGGTTTTGATTACCTTGAAGGAGACATGCACCACCAAGACGACAGGCTCACGGTGGTGCTCTATGTGGCAAGCCAATTTGGCCATGACCTTCCCTGCTTTCCCTCCAGTCACAAACAGATTGAAATCAAAGCGCTCGTTCTCCTCTGGACACAAATCCATCACAGAGGAGTCAGTCAGTCAACAACAAACATGTATCAAACAATATGGAAGGCTGTTCGCATCTAGTTTTATTATATCCCCTTATGTGACACACCTATTCTGCCAGTAGAGGGCTCTACTTCTATTTTGTGGCTGCTACAGTTAATGCTTTTCCACCGGAAACAAATGAAGGTCTTGCTGTAGTTCCACATCTGATAAAACATAGGAAATGACATGTAAAACAATATACACTAGAAATAAATTTAGAAATCTAACAGCTAAGGTCAACTTCAACAACCTTGAACTGCCAGTGGGTTTTTGTGCAAATGAAAATCTCTCCAGGGATTACAAGAACATAGGGCTCCAGCAGGACCTGGTATGGCTCTGTTGACCCCTTGGTCTCTATCTCCATGGCGATGACATCCCTCACATTGGAGCCAGAAGGCACAGGCTGAAGGGCACTAGATTCCAACACACAAACATCACTTTGATAGATGGAAAATACACAGTACGTGCCAATGCAGCTTCTGTTTTGAACTCAGTGGTGGCATTAGCCTGCATAGTTATTTGTATGTGATGACTCTGTGGTGTCAGTTTTACTTATTCATACCCTCAGACCATTACCACTTCACATACAACGTGCTTTACCTGTTTTCACCAGGCTCTTCTTTGGGCTCTGGGACGTCCCTCAGGACTAGGTGACAGACACTGTGGTAGTCCCTCAGCTAAAGAAAAATAGAAATACTTCAACTTTTATAAGGAAGAAAAATAACATAATCTTGTTATTCAAAATTTAATAAATAAATAGTTAAAACAATGATAAAATATATAATAATTTCTTTTTCCTTACTACCTCTTTAGGACTGAAGGTAAACAGGAACTCCTGGTCCTGGCAGGGGGCCAGAATGCCTGTTTGGGGGCTAACATGGAAAGCATCATCTGTGGCCGAGTGGAACTGGATGTGGGACGGAGTAGGGGTTTCCCATGGTAACAGCGGGTAAAGGTTGGGCATCAAGATCTCCCAGTGAAAAGGCAGCTCCAAGTGGCTTTATTCCCAGAAAGCGATAGATAGAAGAGATATTATTTTTGTCACAGTCACTGATAGTGTTTAGTTTTTTTGCACAAGGCCTAAATTGTATGTATATATGATGTATTTGTGTTGAGGATATATGATATGTGAAGCTTACACATTGTTTCGAATGATGATTTTTTTCTGCTGCACAGAGTGAGGGTTACATGAGCTGAAACGGACAAAGTGGTCTGCAGTGAGGTCGCGCATTTCCCCCAGTACAGGAAGCTCCTTCTCCCCCGACACAGACACAAGCTCAAGAGCAATCAGCTGGCCTTCACCTGAAAAGAAAAAAATCGAATCACACTCGAGTAATTTTATTGGACGATCAAAGCTCTGAGGAGTTTCAGTGATCACTGTGGAGATTCACCTTCGATGGAAATGTCTTTCACTTGGCAGTTATCACAGACAATAACGAAAACCTGAGAGCTCTGCTCAGCAATGGTGGGAAAGAAAACCACCTACAAACACAACAGCACACATGATAGTACACACACACACACACACACAGATTCACAGAGGCTACAGAAGAGTAAAACTATTGCTGACTCTAACTTGAATCCAGTCAAATACAATGTATTTATGAAGCATTGTAGGTGCATTTTATAGTTACTTCTGAATTTAAATTTTGCCTCCATAATAGACTCACCTCCATGACAGTGGACTCTCCCGGGCGCAGTGCAAAAAAAGACGGGCTGATTGCAAAGGGCGGCTGCTCAGAAAAGTTGTTTTTAGCCACAGACTACATGACGACAAAAAAAATCTGTGAAACACATGAGGTTTCCTCCTTTCACAATAGTTTGGATTTGTTAGATAGTTTACCCTGAGGTTTGAGGGTGGCCACTTGTCCTTGGGCATTATGCAGAATGTCCCAGGGCTGAGGCCAATATTTTGGCACAAAAACTCAACAAACTTGACTCCTCCAACCAGACAGTACCCACAGTTGAGAACTCTAGGCACTGCACATTCGGGAGAATCATATCAACAGTGCAAGGTCATACAAAGTAAACTGATGAGTAAAAACTTCAAGGCTTACAGGTTGACAATTAATGATGAGACTCACAGGTGAGTATTGGAGGGGGGCGTTTGCCTGCGATGCGCACCACAAGAGGTTGCTCAGCTTGGGTCTTCACCACCAAGAAGTCTTCATAGTTTGCCAGGGAAGCTGGAGCAAACTGAACTGTGAACTTACAGCTCATCCCCGGGGCAACATCACCACCCTCTCCAGGGAATCTCCCTGCCAAAGTGTATGTAAGTGTCACTTTTTTCTTTACTGCAGCAAACCTGCTTATTCTAACAGATCGTACCGACCAAAAAAAAAAAAAACTCTGACTGTATTTCTTTCTTTATTATTTCTTCACTTCAAAGAGAGTAGAATCCAAAAAAAGCACAGAACACAGATAACTCACCCAGGCCAATGGAGAAGTAAGGAGTGGTTGGAGGGATGACTCGGAGGTTACGACTTGAGGACGTCAGGTTCCTCAGCTCAAGTGTGGTCTAAGGTAGGACAGGATAGAGCATGTTACTATGCAACATCTGAAGTTAAAGATGCAGAGCAGCGCCACTTATTTATCTCTGCTGTGTAAGCGCAATGAAAAATCTGAAGCATACCTCATATATATGTCCCACAATGTATTCGGTAAAAACCACCTCTGAAGGTTTGGCGTGGAAGACCGTGGCAGGATCATCAGCTGTGCTGTTCAACATGAAAAGCAGAAACCCAATATTACCTTGGTATCCCGTGGACTCAGCAGCATATGACTGTATAGCAATTCAAAGATAACGTTAAACCAAGGCCATGCTGGTGACCTTCATAACCACTTAGTCTTTCCATTGACTCGATAACATGTGTGTGCAAGCATACTCATGTTTGTGTACATTGAAAGGGATTATCTAACCTTTGCTCATTGTATTTCCTCAACTATACCCCATTGATGAGTTTCATGTGACCCACTATGTCAACACACGGCCTTTGTGTATGATATGTTGAAGTGGGTTTTTACAGTCAGAACATTCCAAATACCTTTGACCCTCCATCCCTTTCCTCTTATCTTTCATCATCGCCGCCTTAGTCTTGGGCTGGATAAGAGACATGCCATCTGGGGGAAGGAAGTGAGGGTTGCGTAGAAAGTTCAGCGGTTTTCTCAGCCTCTGAAGATTCTCCTCTGCCTCAAATTTATCCTTTGTGCTTAGCTCCTTCTTGCTCTTCGGTCTGACTACGGCCTGGATGGGTTTTGAAACACGTGGAATGTTATGCCATAATCTAATAATGTTTTATTTTTCATATGACATTAGCTTTGTGTAATTAGAGCTCAGATGAGAGTTTTATGTAACGGGGAATTCTTACTCCCCATTCTTTTAGTCTTGTATTTCTGTGCTTGTCCATGTTTTCCAGTGACTTTATTTTTATATTTCTACTGTATCTGTTTTTTTTTTAAAGCAATTTCAACTCATGAATTACTTGTGCCTCATGTGTCATTCTTGTTAGTTATGTCTAATTGAGTATGTGGGCAGCTTACCTCCCTAGGAGTCGTCTTCATCTTTGGGATATATGAGCTGGACTCCAACGTCAAGCTTTCATCTAACTCATTTATTTCTGGCTTGGGAAACTGTGTGTAACCATCATCCTGTGGCTCCTTCGACACCTTCATGGTGTAGGCAATGGTAGGTTTGGCATAATGTGCCTTTACTGACAAATAAAAATGGATACATGAAATCACTCCTGAGTCATAATAAATTTTAAATGAGTCCAAAAGAACACTGCGTACTTGTTGCTGGTGCTCTAAATCGGGCTTCTCTTGAAGGTAAGAAGTCCTGCGGAGCAATCAGGTTGTACATTATGAGGAGACCTTCATCTACACACCAGGAAAAGGCTGGTTGGACTAAAATAAACAATATCAGATTAGAAAGATTGTAACATCCTTGGTATTTTGTAAGAAGAACTACAGTATTTGATCAATTCATAAAAAGCTGTACATCTTACCTTTGATGAGACCGTGATGAATTTTAACATTAGTTATATTGTCCGTCATTCTCTCAAAGGCCAGTCTTTCTTTGGCTGCAGCTTGAGCTCTGGCTTTAATTATATGACTCTCCAGCATATCTGCCTCTTGTATACGACGGGTGTATTCAGAATTAGCCTATGTGGTTTAAGAAAAAAAAAATCATAATGATACTAATCATTTTGCTACACCTCTGTTGAAGCTGAATGATGAAGCATACTGTACATTATGTCAGAATTAGGTTACCCGCTGAAGCTCTTCTACACATTGGTCATTGTAGCTGCCCTGTCCACTCTTAGTCTTGATGAGGTTGGTAAACGTGTTCTTGTCCATAATGTCTTTTGAGTAAATGTCCTTGAAGGTGCTTGCTAATATGTGGGAAATGTCCTGAAATTCATTTAAAACGACGCAGCTTTATAATAGCACCAGTTTGCATGGTGTTTATTGATTGATTTATTGTTTGTGAAATGGCCATTTAGGATCTTACCTGTGATTTTCCTGGGGCCGGTCTTTGAATGATCGGCGATGGGTCAAATACTGACTCTTGTCCCATATCAAGCTTGTCCAAGACAGTGTGTGAGTGAACTGGCTTAGCCATGCTGACATCATTTGTGGACAGCATGGATGACTTGATGACCAGGCTGTTAGTCTTCTTCCTCTGTTGTTGTCTAATGGCAGGTGGCTAAAGACTTTTATCTGTTAACAGGGGAAATGGAGGAAAACATCACATGGGTCAGAGTGAGGAAATCAAGGGGCATCTTTCTCATCAAAGGCAAGGAGACTTCTTTTTTTTCTGTTGTTTAAGGCAGCTGGCAACCACATTTTGATGCAATGGGACATATTGTGATGGGAACCAATGGGATGTGATCCGACTGGATGCAATGTTATGCCCACCATGGCTCTGGTTTGATTACTCGTCAGGGAACTTTGCTTTAGCTCATGGAACCCTGGGTGAAATGTGTCCATAGCAACCCTTTCTCTTCATGAGCTGGGAGACAAATGGAGCAGAATGTGATGTGTTTCCATGTAATCTAAATTGGAGGCTAATGCACCAGTTGACGTTAAAAATAGAAGAACAAGAAGAAGCTGTGGTGTGATGTCATGCGATGCGATGTGACGTCATGTTAAATTAACTTTGTCTTGTGTGTGTGTGTGTGTGCGTGCGTTGTTTGCCAACAACCATTAAACAACATCAACATCACCATCATGTTAGCTAGCCAATGCTAAATGTTTGATTAGCTCAACAACAGGATGGAGGTACATAGTCGACGTCAAACACACGTAGCGCGTTAGCGAGACGAAAAACAAAAAAACGAAACTTTCGTAATCTACGTAAAACTTACAACAAAAGTTGTTGCTGTAACTTAAATGGAACTGGAGTCCTCACCTGCTTTCCGCTTGTCAGCCATGTTTGTGTACATGAGGTTGCCATGGAAACAGCAGCACCGCCGTTTGGAGGACAAAGCAATATTTATTCATTTATTTTTCTATTTTTTTTATCCCTACGACACGAATTCCTCCCAAATTCCCAAATATTTCAAATAATTGACTTTAGAAAAGTTCGAATAAGGTACTAGATTTGTTTACCTGTTTCTTAATTCCTTTATCTAATAAATAAATAAATAGGCTAATAAACAGCAGACATATCAAGTTAAAAACAAGACCCATTAAAACATGATCTGAGTTCATAAATTTTATATTAAAATAATATTTGAAATGTAACATTATTAAATCATTTTATATTTAGGATATATCTTTATACAGCTTTAACCATTTATAAATAAGCTTTCATATGTTAACCCAGTTATTACAATGATCTGCGGCATTCACCAGACATTACTATATGAGCCAGACAACCAGGAAAACAGATGCAACACATTTATTAAAACAATCACACCCAGACTCAATTTGTACTGTCATACAGTATGAGGTGTGGCATTGTCCCTGTAATGCTTGGAACTTCTCCGTCAAGCTAACTACAATTGGTTGTTTATGTACTATAGGGGGATTGGTGTCTCCCCTTGCATGAAAGATTTGCAGAACCCAAGCAAAGCTATTGCCACAGAGAAGAAAAACCAAGGCTTAGGAAACATCAGAGTCAAATGGTTTTGTCCAGGAGGTCAAGACTCCAAATGCACCCAAAACAAAATCCCTGACTGTGGTCGGACCATGTGGTGCTCAAGTGGGACTGTGAAAGAGGCGATTGTTGTTGCTCCTCGTGGTTCATCAGACAGAGCAGTTTTTTTTTCTCTCAGGCCTTATCCCAGAACAAGAGTTCACAGGACAGAACCAGCTGGCACACACTGATAATCTACAGACACAAAGCGGGATCTGTCCCGACTCTCAGATATGACATTCAGAAATGAAAAGGAGCTTGTGTGACAGATGCACAAACACTGTTCAACTTTGGTTTTTGCAAAGTAGTCAAATAGAAAGTGGCCAGGAAGTGGAGACATGTTCATACAAGGTGGGATAGGTATCCACACTGATGACTGGTGTGTTCAGCTTTGGTTTGTTTCCTTAGTCTATAGCTCTGTTCTTGAAACAACACTCAGCTGAATTCTGTGCTGAAATGGTGTCTGTATGCATGGTGTGATGTGGAATGATATAAAAAAAAAAGGTAGAGGGATCGCTGAGAACACACGTCATGCTATAAATGGCACGTCTGCACCAGACTGGGGCAACACCCTGCGCAAATCAAATCACTTTCTTCCCTACATTTCATAAGAGCATCAGGTTAAAGAATAGACAATACACACACATATATATAATACAAATAATACACAAACAAAATCATCACTGTGGAAGAGTTTAATCAGTCTGTGTCGTTGGTTTTCATGTCAAATCTGCACCGACAGGGAGCTGCTGAATGAAAGTTATGACAGAACACACAGAGGTGGACTTGTCAAACCGGTGTTGCAGTGGGTGTGGGCTGAGGGTGCATAAGAGCCTGATGGGCTGGCACTAACTCCGCACTGTGTGGGTCGACTCAGAGGGAAACACAGGCTGGAATTTTCCCTAACTAGAACAAACAGGCACGTTTTCTGGTGGTGGCGGTGATCATTTCTGTCTGTAACACGTAAGAGTGTAGTGTAGGAGAAGAGGACTTTATCCTTGTGCATGGTGAATTACTTTGGCTGAAATCACAATGGAGGCAAACGGCACAGCTGGGAAATATGGTGAGTGGTGACTCCAGATCTAATACTTGACTATTGATACCATCATGGTCTCACTGGCTGCTGTGTATTCTATGTGCTGTGGTGTAATTTCTGTGGTAAGAAGGAACTAGTGTATGTGATGAAAAAAAAGAAAGAAAAAATTCTGCAGTGTTTATTTATGGAAATACCTGTGGTTTTTTTTTACCACAGGAGTGTGACTTTCAATTCATGTTCGGGTACTGTTCTTACCCTTATGGTAAATGTCTCACTCAGACACACAGTATGGGTGCGATTGTTTTGTTTGCTGACATACCTGCTGCCAGGAAAATATTACGTGTCATACAAAAGGATAAAGTATACTGGTGTCACAATCTGATTATTAACTATGCTTTATAAACACACCCAGAGGACCTCACCTCAGCATCACCTGCTGTTCCTCAGTGACCTGCACATGCACTAAACGACAAATTCAAACTGTTTTATATTTAAAGACACTGGACTGTTGTCATTTGGTTTCAGTGTTTGTTTTGAGAAATGCAATTCAATCACGGCTGCATGTTTCTGTGCTTCTTATCGTGGGGTGGCGCCATTTCACGGTTCAGTGGCTCTGTGACTATTCAATAACATATTCGGATTAAAAACTATTGATGGTAATGGAGTGTGGAAAAAAGGGAAAAAAACTGATGCAGCTGAGTCCATGTGGAAAAAGAAGAGTCAGTTAGAAGCTGCTGGCTGAATGTAGCCTAATCTGTTATAATAATAAATATAATAATAGTAAAAATAATAATGACGCCTATTTGTGTTATTTGACTTAGGAAACTGGAAAATCAGCACTATAATAAAAAAGCTTCTATGACTAAGATACAGGAATTACACAGTATAAATAATTATTTCTTTTTCTGTCTTTTATATTTCATGCCAGCACATAGACAACTGATGAAGTACAGGCATTAACACTAATTTATAACACATCACTTTACATCAGTCTACATCAGAGGGTGTACATTTCACATCACATCACATTACAATTACAACGCAACAAACTAGACTACAACCCATACCATCACATCATGACATCACCCTACATTACAACATTACCTGACTAACATTGCTATTGTTCTTCACAGCTGAGATTCTTCTGCTGACCCTCCCACACTGTTTGGCAATCGGACTTGTCCTTTATACCCTCTATCAACATCTCATATTACACTTTGCACGCGCACACGCGCACTTTTACATTACATCACATTCCTCTGATGTCCAAACTCGAACCCCTCACCACCTGAGCCAATCAGAGACGACCGCACCCATTGTTTATTAACGCGTTTTAACAGCAATACGACTATGTGGTGCTGCTAACACAGTGTTAACAGTGATTGTCGGGGTGTGGACAGCTGAACTGTCCCGTTGCTGTAACACAGATGCGCACGAGTATGGATCCGCCCCACGGGGGTTTACTACGTGCTATGTGCTGCTCCGCGTCCACGGCGCGCGCCGAATAAACACCGACCCGCAACTGTTTGTCGGCGTAAACAAGTTACTTCCGCGATGTCTTGTTTGAGTCCGAAGAGGACAAAGTCAGAGGAAAGGCTTTTCCTGGAGCGCGTGGAGCGGGTCGCGCGGGAGAACGGGAAACGCATCGGTGAGTGCCCCCCCCCGCCCCCGAGGAGGCGCGTGACGCGACATGCCCACTCTTTATTCTGCCAAACTACGCACGCGCGCACACACGCATACATACAGGCACGCATAATAACAAATGTTTCCTCGATTGAGATCAGCCATCACATTGTGTTATGTAACTGCGTGAATGTACTGTACGTGATTGCTGTAATGTGTCCGTGTGTGTGTGTGTGTGTGTGTGTGTGTGTGTGTGTGTGTGTGTGTGTGTTTGGAGGCTTCCTCATAGCCCGGAGCGGTGCATTCTTTCCCTCTCTCCTTCCAGCCCTGATCTGATGTCGACTGTGTGTGTATGTGGTGTGGACAAACACAGGAAGGCGGTCTGTGCTGCTGTGTGCCATTTAACGCACAGTCCCTGTCTGGGTTTCAGACACACAACACACATACACACACATACACACACATACACACACATACACACACAATGCAAACTCTGCCACAAAGCTCTGCAGAACAAACACAGCTCATGAAGTTCGGACTCTAACTTCAGTGTGTGTGTGTGTATGGATTAAACACCGACCCGCAACTGTTTGTCGGCGTAAACAAGTTACTTCCGCGATGTCTTGTTTGAGTCCGAAGAGGACAAAGTCAGAGGAAAGGCTTTTCCTGGAGCGCGTGGAGCGGGTCGCGCGGGAGAACGGGAAACGCATCGGTGAGTGCCCCCCCCCCCGCCCCCGAGGAGGCGCGTGACGCGACGTGCCCACTCTTTATTCTGCCAAACTACGTACGCGCACACACACGCACGCATACAGGCACGCACAATAACAAATGTTTCTGTGACCTCGATTGAGATCAGCCATCACATTGTGTTATGTAACTGTGTGAATGTACTGTACGTGTTGCTGTAATGTGTCCGTGTGTGTGTGTGTGTGTGTGTGTTTGGAGGCTTCCTCATAGCCCGGAGCGGTGCATTCTTTCCCTCTCTCCTTCCAGCCCTGATCTGATGTCGACTGTGTGTGTATGTGGTGTGGACAAACACAGGAAGGCGGTCTGTGCTGCTGTGTGCCATTTAACGCACAGTCCCTGTCTGGGTTTCAGACACACAACACACATACACACATACACACACATACACACACAATGCAAACTGCCACAAAGCTCTGCAGAACAAACACTGCTCATGAAGTTCGGACTCTAACAGTGCAGTGTGTGTATGTGTGTGTGTGTGTGTACACATACACATACATACATATATACATGTATAGGCTTTGCATATTTGGCTCAGACATGTGTTCAGCTTTCATAAATCAGACTTTAAGAGCATTTGTGCCACGTGGATGTTTTCCTCCAGCCCTCTCTTCTTGTTTACTTGAATTTAACCATAATTCTTCCACCGTCTTGCCACAACTTGCCTCACATATTCATACTGCAAGAGCTCAAGGCCAGTTCTCATCCAATCACCTGAAACAGATCATCCAGCAAAAAGTTCAGGAAAGATAAGTTAACAAAAAGTGCAGGGAGCGACTGACATTCCTGATCTGGGCAGCGTTACTACTCATTAACATGTTAACATAGATGCAGTTGTAAACTTTCTCTCCACTGTGCAGTAGACGATAAGAATAAGGAGATAACAGAGACGAAGTAGAGGCTGTTTCTTTAGAGCTGAGGGAAAACTATTTCTGAAATGTTGAAGTTCCGCCCACAATCCCAAGACGGGCCCAAATGAGTGGCTGCAGCTATCCCCAGTTGCCCTTTGTTTACTGAGTGGACATCAGCTCCTCCATCATAACAACAGATACAATCTGTGCATTTTACCTCATAGAGTGCTGTGTATTCCATTTAAGCTGATGGCAGTCCCACCCAGATAGCCTGACAAACACACATTACCTAACTCTAAACTAAACAACACATGCGACGCTGTGGCTTCAAGCAGCGTTGGACGCTAATCATGAATCATTCTTTCAGCAGACGCTCCGCACCCTTCCAAGAAATCCATAACCAGGAAATTGCACCACATAATTGATAACACACAGGGACGATTTGACGCTCACCTAGGGGGGAAAAAACACACACTCCAAGATACAGATACAGTTATTTTAAATGGATGCAGATAATTAGGGTTCTAAAGGAATTTAAAGTTGCATCGCGTGTCCTGAAAAGCAGGATGGTTTGTGTAAGATGACGTAATTGCACATATCTTTGCCACTTTTTGCTGCATCCAACACAGATGGTCATCTAAATGTGTGCGTCTCTTCCTTATGTCCCCTCTCCCACAGGCCTGGAGGGAGACCCCGACCTCCATTTCCTCCTGACCGGGGGAACACTGGTCAAGGTCCGCTCGATCTCCTGGAAAAAGAACCGCTTCTACCGACTGCAGGAGGACTGCAAGACCCTGTGGCACGAATCCCATAAATTGTTAAATAAGAAACAGACTTGTGAGTGTCATCCTCTGCACAATTACATGTGTTTTTGCATTTGTGTGTGTGTGTGTTATGCACTTAAAAAGGGAGAAGTTTGCTGATAGTGAAGTTATGTTATGTGGGCTGATTCATCTCTATACATCTGTTTCATGTCACAGCTGAGAGCTCTCCTTTCAGATCCGAACAATAGCTTTTTGCTTCACAGCGAAACACACCCATCAGATCCCACGCGCAGTAAAGAATACAGTTTATAGCCGGAGTGGTGGTGGAATGGAAACAGGCCACATGGATACTGTGGTACCGCCAAAGACAGTTAGGAAAATACAAGTGTGTAGATTTTTCCATATGTGTGTGTGGCTGAGAGAGAGAGATTGTGTTCATGTGATTTCTGGTCCTCTGATCCATTGTCATGGTGTAGATACGTACGCTCGGGTTTTCCTCCCGTCTTAGTGACGGCTGTGGCGCCCAGTCCCGATGACATTGCGTCCAGCCTGAGGCTTGAACAAACACTGAAAAGATAAATCAGTGTGTTAGATATTTTTCCCCATACAGGCGCAACAGATACTGATACAAAGCTGTTGTGTTTTTGTTTTGTTTTTTGTAACATGACAACATTTGCTCAGATATAGGCTGTTAAGGTCACAGGAATTTTCTTGTTTATGGAAATCGGCACCAACTTTTTTTGCAGGCCACATTTACAATCAACTCCAGTCAGTGCTTTGGCAAAAGGTTCAGAGTGTGGGAGGACAGCGCGTATTGTTTTCTGCAAACTGCACAGCATAGTTTTAAAAACAAATCTGACATCAAACTTATTTCAATTTGATATTTTTCTATAATACTATGGAAACATTTGAGTCTCATGTGTAAAGCCTGTTTTATTGGCACCTTGATCACATTTCTAATCACATGCACATCCACAAAAATTATAGGTAGATGACACATAATTAGCATTCTGCTATACTTATGGCACAGGTGAGACACTGTCATCGTTTTATTGTGTTTTGATTATCCAGCAATGATAATATGAGGATTATCAGATCAGAGTTTGACTAAAGAGCACTATCAGGTTAATATTCAAACAAGTCAAACAGATTGGGTTTGACTATGTAAAATGTATTTGGTTAATTTGCCTCTGCCTGTTAAGCGTTTCCAACACTCAAGCTTAAATGCCAAGCTTTATTAACCCAAAGGTCGAGTTTACACACAGGATCCGGCATGGCGCACAAACTGGGGACAGCACTCCTACGTCTCTGCACACATTCACTTTGAAGAAAAGAGTTTCAGAAAGAGAAGCACAGACTCCGTCAGGCTGGCACAAGAATCTCTTTGTCTGAAATTTCATCTGGTATTCAAGCAATGGCTGCATGACGCGGGTGACTTGTCTTGGACGCTGTGGTCGGGCGCTCCAGATGGGCATCCCTGAAATGGATCCAAATTGGCCGCCCTAAACTCCTCCACAGTGGGCTGTTGTGCTGTGGATAATGTGCAGGGACAGATTTTACAGTCGGGCTTCTGGCGAATGCTTTCGAGGTATATTGTTTATCCTGCAGTCAGCTGAGCGTACACCCTCCAGCGTTGGGTGTGTTTCTCGGCACCACCCCTTACTGTTGTTTCCAACCCCTCCCCCTTAAGTAGCTTGACCTACAGAGTCAATCTGATTGTCACAACAACAGTGGTTGCTTTTCATCAGATCCTGTAACCTCAGGGTGTCAAGGCTCAACACGCTGTGATTATAACCCCAGCTGCAAGACGGGGCCTCTTAGCTAAGCCTGCAGGCTTTGGTGTTTTGTTAGAAAGGCAGTCGTTGCCATTTAGCACGATTACATCATCCATGCTTATGCAGACTCTTCCGTGCATTAAGCAGCTCAACAATGGAGCGGGCCCCCAGTAGGTTGGTTATAACACAGGCTGGTGTGTGCAGAGACCCTTGTTGCGTGTGAGTGTGTGTGTCTGATAAAACATATTATTTTTAGCCCTAGAAACGTCGATCTTGTGTGTGTGTTAGCGGAAAGTGGTGGCGTGTGACGCAAAGAGATTCATTGAGCTCAGATTGCAGCAAACTGAAATGAAAACTCATTGGAATGTGTGCAGCTTTGCCAAAGTATCCAAGTGTTGCGCAGACAGCAGGGTTTCTCAGTTTCACAGCTCAGTTCTCGGTAAACCAGACTCTGGATCAAGCTGGTATTATGTAACATGTTTGGTAACTGCATATTTGATAGAGGAGAAAGAAACACCCTCAAAAAGACATTGTGGCTGCTGCCAAAACGCTGTAGTTGTTTTGTTTTGTTTTTATCTGTTATCATCGTGCTCCTTGTGAGCGAAGGCCACAAGGAGCCGCCACACAGAAACAAATGCATCCTGCTGATAAGATGCAAAAACAGTTTCTGGCAACCGCTGCAGCTGTGTCCATGTGGATATTGAGGTTGTTGCTGTAAGATAGTGCTCATCAAGATGCCACTGTGAATGACAGATTCTTTTATATAATAATAATAATAATATAAAAAGACAAAGTTGGTTCTCCCACGGGTGATAACTTTTCCCTTTCCGCTCTCCAAACAGTCTCCATCGATGACATTGATTCTGTGCGTATGGGCCGTCAGTCTGAGGGTCTTAATAAACACACCGATTCCGGAGACGAAGAGCGGTGCTTCTCCATCATCTTCAAGGGCCGCAAGAGAAATCTGGATCTGATGGCACCAACGGTGGAGGAAAACAAACAGTGGGTCAGGAGCCTGACCAAGCTCATCAACAACATGCAGAACCTCAGCCGCCAGCAGAAGAGTGAGCAGTATCCTTGGCAAAGTTCTTTGATGAGTGTTTTATTGTTCAGTTCCTGAGTGTCTGAGGACATTGTCAGAATAGGTATGGACCAGATCCTTACATCAAAACTCCAGCTGGATTATCAACTGTATGCGGAAGGCGGACAAGAATGACGACAACATGATGAACCTGAAGGAGCTGAAGCACTTCCTGCGACAGATCAACGTGGAAGTTGATGACGTTTATGCAGAGGAAATATTCAAGGTGAGTCTCAGAAAACGTACTCACCTCTAAATATTTCATCAGTTGAAAACAGGTCATGTGGCTGACTGATTGCCTCAAAATGTCCCATGCTGCACAGACATGTGACACGTCCAACTCAGGTACCCTGGAAGGCGACGAGATCAAGCACTTCTATGACGTACTGACACACCGGGAGGAGATCGATGTGATTTATGGGAATTACGCTCAGACAGAAGGTCAGATGAGCACCAGAGACCTGCTGAACTTCCTGCTGAATGAGCAGAGGGAGCAGGTGTCCATGCAGGACGCTCTCAAGCTGATAGAGAAGTACGAGGTGGATGAAACAGGTCAGTTTCACCCAGGTCAGTTTCACATTTTGGCATGTCATCCATGCTCTTTATATTCATCACGCCTGCCCCTCTGTTCACCAGCGAAGCAGAAAAAACGCATGACAAAAGACGGTTTCCTGATGTACCTGCACCAGGAGGAAGGATCCATCCTCAACCCAGCCCACAAACGAGTGTACCAGGACATGAGCCAGCCCCTCAACCATTACTACATCTCCTCCTCACACAACACATACCTAATGGAGGACCAGCTCAGAGGCCCCAGCAGCACAGAGGCCTACATAAAGTACGTCCTTGAAGCAAAACGTTGTAGATAATAGACCTTGATAACATCTTTGTGCCATCATGTCTGGTTTTTTGGTGTCTTGTAGAGCACTTATGAAGAGCTGTCGCTGTGTGGAGCTCGACTGTTGGGACGGGGCTAACGGAGAACCCGTTATTTATCACGGCTACACGCTGACATCCAAAGTGCTCTTCAGGGACGTCATCAAAGCTATCAAAGAATACGCCTTCAGGGTACGTGACTGTATTATCAGTCCGCTAACGTGTTTCCATCATGCGGTTACAAACAGGCTATAAGCATCACACATCACCTTGTTTTCCAGACGTCGGACTACCCAGTGATCCTGTCCCTGGAGAACCACTGCACCGTGGACCAACAGAGGCTCATGGCCCATTACTTGATCACCATTCTGGGCGACGCCTTGATCACAAAGCCTCTGGGCAACACCATGCCCACCAGCTTCCCCTCGCCTCAGGTGTGTTGCCTTGAATGAGAATTCACTGAAAGACGTTTTATTCACCGCATTCAGAGCTTTGCTCCACAAACATCTCATTATAAGTGCAACAATTAAAACACCAGGGCACTGACCTCATCAAGCCTCAACACAAAGTTGACAAGTATTTAGTGTTTGATATACACACTCTGCTCCGATAAGGAGTGTTTACACTCGTCACTGCTCATTTTCTGACTCATACTTGGATCAACAAGCTTCCTCTTTCAGTTTTTAAATCCCTATTTTTGACATACACTTCCTCCTTCGGTGTTTGCCAGAGTCATCAGGCAATGACGCGCAGGAGGGACACAAAGTGAGGAGGGAGAATATTGGAAGGTCAAGACGACTTCCATCCCTTGTGTTCACGCCTGTTTAAGATGCAACACTCATGTGTCAAAGGAAATTATGATCCATGCTTTACGCAACATGTCTCTTTGTGTCATAGGGCGTGAGCAGATGTCACCCATGTTAATGCTTTGTGTCATTGCCGGATTAGTCTTGATATTTCTCGTCTGTGTGCAGGAACTAAGGGGAAAGTTCCTTGTCAAGGGGAAGAGACTGAACAAGCTAGATGCAGCCTTCACCAGCAACAGCACCGTCGAGGAAGACACTGTGTCTGAGGAGGACGAGGCTGCAGATGTGAAGGATAATGGCCAAAAAGCCAAGAAGGTGTGTCACGAGATAATACTTGTAATTTGTCTGAAATAAATCCAACAATATTCATGTTTGGTGTAGAGGCGGTAGAACATGTGTACATACAAGTTGCTGTGCTGCGTCCTTCCAGAAATCAAAGATCAAACTTGCCAAAGAGCTGTCAAACATCGTCATCTACTGCAAGAGCGTCCATTTTAGCGGCTTCGAACACGCCAAAGACAACCAGGCCTTCTACGAGATGTCGTCGTTTAAGGAGAGCAAGGCCTTCAACCTGGCTGACACCTCGGGTAAACACTGCATCCACCTGGACTCACTCGATCATGATTTGACAAGTGTGTGAAGCCCCAGTCTCATCATGTGTTCTCACAGCTACTGCTTTCATGCATCACAACATGGACAAGCTCAGTAGGATCTACCCAGCGGGCTCCAGAACCGACTCCTCAAACTACAACCCTGTGCCAATGTGGAATGTCGGCTGCCAGATAGGTACAGTACCCTGCCGTCGCAGTGTCCAGAGATCCAGCCCGACACTGTTACCTAGCCCAGTGTAACTTCTCTTTCTCTCTCTGACTTTGGTGTTTAGTGGCGTTGAACTTCCAGACGCCCTCCAAAGAGATGCACATAAATCAGGGGAGGTTTCTACCAAACGGTTTCTGCGGCTACGTCCTGAAACCCGAATTCCAGAGGAGTTTGTCCTCTCAGTTCAACCCCAGCAAACTCACCAACGGGCCCTGGCTGCAGAAGACGACCCTTCATGTCATGGTGAGGGAGGGGTAACGATAAACAAAAACATTTTCGATACACCAAAAATAGTTTGCCTAGTCGCCCATTCCATCACAGTCACCTGTGAAGAGTGATCACAGTACAGTTACAGTTAACTCCCATCACTACACTTCCCATTGTGTCACGCGCACATACAAACAAAGCAAGGACCCCGACCACCACAGCTAAACTAGCTTCTTCATAAATCTGGGAATCTGGGAAAGTCGTCGTGTTTTTGTGTTTTCTGTCCTGACAATAGGTCATATCAGCTCAGCAGTTGCCAAAAGTCAACAAGGACAAACACAAATCCATTGTGGACCCTCTGGTGAGGATAGAGATCCACGGTGTACCGGCAGATAACGCCCGGCAGGAGACGCACTACATTGAAAACAATGGTATAATCTCACACACACACACACAACAAGCATCCATACATTTCCGTGCACCCATTTTCTCAGAGCAAACTGAACAGTGTCAATTTTCATAACATGGGCAATAATCCGTCCCTGTAGGGTTCAACCCCACGTGGAATGAGAACTTCCAGTTTACCATCCACGTCCCAGAGCTGGCCCTGGTTCAGTTTGTGGTGGAGGACCATGATACATCGTCCCAGAATGATCTCGTCGGACAGTACTGTCTCCCGCTCACTAGTGTACAGAACGGTAAAAACCAAACTTCTGTTATCTTTTCCACAACTCACTAATAAACACACGAATAAATGAATCACTTCTTTTGTTCCTCAGGCTATCGTCACATCCCACTGCTCACCAAGCGAGGTGACATCATCTGCTCCGCCGGATTGTTTGTGCATCTCATGCTCCTGAGCGCCCCCTAGACTCATATGTGGAAAACTTTACACCAAGAACAGCAGTTTTCTTTGTCCGTCGGAACATTTTCCTATCCTTCTATGTTTATAACTTTTTATATTGTGAATGAAAAAGCAGCGTAGGAAATTATTTAAAGAAAGACACCAGGCAGAAGTACGGTAATGATTAAAATGCAGTATTTTGACTTTTTGGAATCATTCGGACCATAACCAATGGAAACAGTGATTTTTTTTTCGAAGCAACACAACAAGCAATTAAGTATTTTAGAGTTTTAGCTTGAGAAGGACAACTCTTTATTTTAGATTATGATGATTAGTATGTGTGTCTCTGTGTATGTCTTCAGTTGTCTAATCTTTTTTGTGCTGTCTGTGGGATTTGAATGTCTTTTTATACGAGACTAAAAATGCCTTGCTTCTGCTGACTGTTGGTATAAAGAGCATATTTACTATAACAACACACTGATCCTTATTTCACTTCATCAAGTATTTGTCCTGCAAATCCTAATATTTGAAATCACAACTTATTTTTTTACCGACTAATGTATAAACGCTGCATTTTCGGCGACAAACCAACGAACCGTATGTGCCTTGAGTATCTCATGTTACTTATCTGCATTTGCACTAGATCTCAAATAAAAGTCTTGATTGCCAGTCATTTTAATCTCTATGTGTTTATTCATGATGTAAGTGATTTGGCACAAGCAAATGGCAATAATATATGTATAATCACATGGAAACTTTTAACATATTGATAATAGGTATAAAGCATAATTAGTCATACCCATAAAAAATTGATTTTTATATATATATATATATATATATATATATAGTGTGTGTGTGCAGTATGCAACTATCTTAATCAATGCAGCTCCAAAGGCCTCTACCAGCTCTGTCTTTCTCAACAACTAAAATTCTGCCTCACGCTTTGTTTAGCAAAGGAGTTTCACGTAACGGCAAAACAGGTTTGAAAACATTTCTGTGTATCGAGCACTTAATGCATTTCTGAGTAATCCAACAGTCATCGCTTCTCAGAAAAGCCCTGATTTTTTCTTCAAGTCATTCTGCCTCCACTGCGGCAGGCGCCGGAAGTCTGAGCGACTGGTACCAAGCAGGTTCTCAAAATCCACATCAGACAGGTAGTCCTACAGTCAGAGCACAGAGCACAGTTAGGCTGACCCCTGCTGTGCGGACACTGTCAGTACATCTCCATTTGCATCGTTGCGTCATCAGAGACAAGGAAGATTCCTTACGTGAGAGCAAAACATGAAGGTGACACATATCTGTCTGTCTCTACACACACACACACACACAGGTATATAGGTGTATATGTGTATATATGTGTGTGTGTGTGTGTGTGTACCTCTCTCCGGCTGGGGTCCACTCCTTGCGGCAGCTCATCGAGAGGCTTGTTAATGAGGAGGTCAGGGTTCAGGTATGTCCCCGAGCCTCCAGCAGAGGGTGAGACGGAGCCACCAGCTGGGGACGATGGAGTGAGGCTAGAAGAAGGTGACAGGGTTGAAGACAGACGGGACTGTCCTCTTTGGGTGGACGGACTGGTGGGAGTGGTGGGTCGTGGTGAAAGATCACCTCCATGGACCCTGTACAGTGGAGGGGAGCTCACAGGGCCCCCTGGGGCCCTGTACCCACCCCCACTCGTCCCCCCAGGACTCTTACCCGGGTAAGAATTGTTCAGGTCCTGCAGATGCAGAAGTGTATTATATCTTTATCCATTTGAATGACAGTAGGGAGAACAACATCACTCATATTAGATAGAAACACTCATAGATTAGAGGAGTGTTTTAGACATTAGCAGTAAGAACATGGGTGATGTTAGTACATGTTGCAAATTAAGAGTTGAGATTAGTGTCAATCACTTACTACAGTGATCTGTGAGAGAGACGCTGCATCACTCAGCTTTTTTTTCATCTCCTCATAGGAGTTGCCTCCCTGTTGAGAAGATCAGGCGAGCCAGGATGGAGATTACTAAGCATGCAGGGTCTCACCATCTTCAAACAATCCGTACAAATCATCCACAAACAACTGCACGCACTTTGTAATTACGAACATGATTGGCTGACACAAGATTCGACATCGCATTCATAGGACATCTGTCATGATCGGTTTTGATGTGCAATATTGTACGATCAATAGGGATTTGTGATCCTTTGATCGCTCTTCTATTATTAACACACTGACGCCTCGCACTGTGATCAAAGAGACTCACACTCCACTTATGAGGATCCCATGCATTGAACCAGCCAGTGAAGGTGGGGGGCTCATATCCCTGTTTGACAAAGATGATGGGTGTGTCCGGGTCACGGCCGGCGGGGTGGGTCCTCAGGTATTCCTGGGCACAGGTCCATGCCTCCTTGGTCTCATACTGGTTGGCCAATTTTCCGACCCACAGGAAAATCTGAGTTTGGGACAGAAATAGAAGACAAGGGAATCCTCCAGCTTGTTATCTGTTTTCATTAGTTTGCCAGTCTCCGTAGGCCCTTTAACCTCTCACCTCCTCCCATGTGTCCAGCAGCATGACGTCCTCCTCGTCCAGGTCACTCTGGGCGAAGTCATCCACCTCCGTCATCTTAAACTGACCCGTCTGATTGGAGCATTCGAAGAGCCGTGGACTGTGAGGAGGCTCCTCCCTCTGCAGTCTGAAATAAATCAGGCATCATAAGCTGTGTATAATATGTCATCGCATGTTATCATTAATTATTACCATCAATTATTACCACTAATTATTATTATTATTATCGTTATTATTATTATTATTATTATTGTAATAATAATAATAATAATAATAATAATATCTCAGACTTAGAGACAAAAATCCTGACTCAAAAATGCAGTGCTGCTGCTGCTGTCTGCGTTTACCTCTTGTCACTGGCATAGGGGGCCTTTCCTCCCAGTGCTACCCAGAATTCAGCTGGTTCCTGACCTTCCATCACCACCTGCTTGTCCTGCCTGGACAGCACATCAGATATTGCTTTCCCCATCTCCCTCTCATCACCGCTGCAGCCCTGTGCACAGATCAAGCCAGTCGTCCAACAAATGCAGATTTGTGAGACATTTGCATTGGATTTAAAATGTTCGGGTTTTTTTTACCTTTCCATACCACTGGTAGCATATGTGATCCGTCTTCAGCAGGAACACGTCATTGGTGTTAAGAGACGACGCCCTTGCCAGCACCTCAGTGGCCTTGGTGTTCAGCTCGGTGGTTCCTCGGATCTGGAACAGCCTGGCTCCGGCATCAGGGTTTACCACACCGGGGCGACCCGTACCTCCCTATAATACAATGCATGCAAATCTGCATCATTTTCATCATTAATTACTTGAATTACTTTAATTGAAATTTTGCCATTTAACGAGTATTATTCTGAAGACACTTAAAATCTCTTTATGATGTTTTTCACACACAACTCCGATATAGACCTTTATTAAACCTAAGCAGCTGTTATATAGTATAAAATATTCAGTGTGAGAAATCATACCTCAAAGATAATGAGTTTTCCTTTGAAAATAGCCAGGAAGTGGCGAGGCTCCTTTCCCATTACCACCCTGACCTGCACGGGGGCGCCGTTGTATTTGTTATCGATATTGACCGCCTGGTAGGCCGAAGCTGTGACCTCATCTTTCGTGGCGTGATGGCCCTGGTGCAAGATATAGAATCACGTTTAATGCCACTGTTTGTTGACCAGTGTTGGATTTAATAGGCGTTTTAACGTCTTTGCGATGGCGCTGACCTGCCACATGTAGAGTATGTACTGCTGCTGGTTGGATCTTTGGTATGTGTACAGCACCAAGTAGCAGTCTCCACCATAAAACTGACCGTAAGTGCTTGGATTAACCTCGGCCAGCTCCAAGTCCTCGATGCGCCAAACCTAACAAGGACAGTGATGTTTAAAGAAATCAAAAAGCTGGGACACCAACAGTGAATTTATCTGCTGAGTGTGTGTTTGTCTGTAAACTCACCTTAACCTCTCCGGATGCATCATCCACCATGCGCTGCTGGGCGGCCAGTTCAGGTCGTGCATGCAGCTCCATCACATCAAACTTCACCTGGTCAACCTTAGCTGCACAGGTACGACAAAGTGAAGAATTTCTGATTCCAAACGTGAATCATTGTAAGAGATTTTGTCACAGTGTTGAGCTGCATGTGAAATGTGTAACATTTTGTGTGATGTTTCACAGCTCTGTGATAACGGGAGCTCACCTATCTTCCCCACGCTGTAGGTGGTACCCAGACCGTGAGTTTGCTCTTTGTCTCGCCAGGACTTGAACAGGTGCTTGAACATTGCTGACTCGCCTCCCTCGCTCATCACCTCCACTCTGGTGCTTGGTGGGTAGTTCTTGGCCTTGATGTAACCCTGGTAGCGATGGTGAAATAAACAAAGGATATCGCTCATAAGTTTAATAACGCTACTGTTCGATTTGGTGACAATAAATAAGAATAATACAGAATAATTATAGGGTTCCACATAGAGATCGACCTGTATACCAGCCGGACAATTAACTGGCGCCATTTTTGACAGAATTATTTAAATCGGCATCGGCCAATATGCGTGTTCTTCAGCACTGATTAAGAATAATTCAGTCGTGTCAGACTCGCTTCCACAAGTCACAGAGACAGAGACAGAGAGAGAGAGAGAGAGAGCGAGTACACTTTCGCGATTGCTTCTGCGATTCACCGAGAAAAATAGAGAGAGCGCGAGCGCGCGGAAAATATTGGTCAAAAATATCGGCCATCGGCTGACCATGACCTCTAAATACTGGCATCGGTATTGGCTATAGAAAAACCTGTATCAGTCGATCTCTAGTTCCACATAGGATTGTGATATGTGATATTATTTTTAGAATCGTTCAGTGAACTCACCAGTGCCCTGTTCAGAGCTTCTCGCCGCTCCTCCTTGGAGGCCTGCTTTCCTTTCCACACCATCACGCTACAACCCCCCTGGTCCACGATGTAACAGTCCTGATGGCACAAGAAGATGAAACAGTGAAGAGTGAGGAACGAGACGGGCCTGAAACGTGCGTATGGCCGTGTCGGGTGAAGATGTCTGAGGTGATTACTGAGGAGTGCAGCAGGTCTTGCGTTAGAGGTTGAATGGCCACCTCTTGAACCACGAGATTCCCGCTACTTTCAAAAACACTGAGGAGAGAAACAAGATCATTAAAAAAAAAAAGAATGTGTGATGATATTAAATGGCAAAAAAAAAAATCACTACTCTGACAGCAAGTCCTTACTGGTAGAGCCTGACGCTGGCGCTCTGCACCCTGTCCGGTTCGTCATCAGAGACGGCCTCCTTCAGCTGCCCAGGTCTTGGGCCGAGCACCGCCGCCATGACCTTCACCAGATCCGGGGAATCCTGCTCCTGTCCGCCCTCCACCACTCCGATCTGAGCACGGCCGCCCCTCTCTCTGTCCCGGATGTCCTGAGCCAACAAGACCGCCTGCAGACAGAGCAGATACACAAATACTAAACAAACAATGATACTAAACATTTCATCATCTTGATAAATATGATGGTTTATTGAGAAAGAATATTTAATGGTACATTCGAATGAACTCCACCTCAAACTTGCTAACACGTCAATATATAAATAATCATACAGCAATCATGGGATAATGAAAAGGGCCATTCTGTGTAATTGGTGCTTTTGAAGCTCCCGTTACCTTGAGCTTCTCTCTCCGGTTGCTCTGCGGGCCGTTCCACTGCACGATGGCCTTCCCCATATCCAGGAGAAAGATGTCGCCGTTATTGAAGCTGTTCCACGACACCTCCACCTGCACATAAACATGCAAACCTCAACATTTGTCCATGCAAATGGCCATGACACATAGTCATAAAATGAGAGGAGCAATTGTGGCCGACCAATGAAAATGACTGACCAAACAGCACAGCACTTGTTGGATAAAGAGCAGGTGCTTTGACAGTTATATGAACGAGCGTGCCATGATGTGTTTGAGTGCCAGCAGCACTTGTAATGTGGCTGTGTGAGGTCTGTGGCGGCTCCAGTGGGAGGCGCCGGGCAGGCCGTACAACTCTCCCTCATTAATCCCTGTCATCTTTTCATACCTCCTTGGCTGTGACATGCTTCCTCCCCTTGACGTGCAGCAACCGCAGTACGTTGTAGGCGTTGGTGTCGACATGGTGAAAGCCCGAGGCCACTCCGCCCTTCTTGTAGCTGAGGAGAGATCAGCACGCCGAACGTGACCAAAGTCCAAGTGCAATAAAACAACAACTGCAGCGCGTGACGCGCGGCGACAGCGCAAAGCACCTTCAGATCGACCCCAGTGCTTCATGACCATGAATCAAAAACAGAGCGTGAAGCTGAAGGTTAATACTGTATGAGAGAAAACAGCGTTTTTCTTCGCTCAGCTTCAATAAACCAGTGTGATTTGTGTCATAATGAGGTCATATGGGGGGAGGGGGGGTTTAGATTAGAGTGTGGAGGTGTGACGACTCCTACTTCACATAGCAGCCCTTTCCTATAACTCACATGAGGCCGTTTTTGAAGTAGCCCTTAAATCGTGGCGACTCACTGCCCTGCACCTCCCTGTGCTGCACCGGACTCCCGCCCAGGTACTCGTCCATCTGGGTGACGTAGATGGCCGCCGCACCTTGCTCATCCTGAGAGGAGGCGTTCCCTATCCAGTAGTGAACGTCAGCAGACTGGGCTGAGCCCTTGCTTTGGCTTATCTGGTGGTAAGCATGAAAAAAAAAAGCATGTGTAAGTCACATGGTTTGATTATAGTTGAGCTTCATGGGAAGTCAGGCAGCAGCGTACTCACATGTAGAACAATGTAACAGTCGCCCTCGAAGAAGTTACCAAAGCCTTGGGCCGGCACAGGAGCCATCTGCATGTTCTGCAGAACAACAAAAAAACATGAAGTGAAGTATTCTCGCACAGAAATACCATTTCGTGCCACGCCTTACTCAATGTACAGCGGCGCGGCCAGTAATGTCAATATTTACAGTGGTGTGCGCTGCACGATGTTTGTTTTGGGCTGACTCACGTTGATGGTCCATATCTGCAGGCCTGGCTTTCGCTTGACGTTCCTGAATGCGTCGTGATTCTCATCTGTCATCATTCTGCTGAACTGAAACAGAAGATGATAGGGGATATGTATACAGTATATATATATATATACAGTATATATATATATATATATATATACACACACACTATATATATACTGTATACATATCCCCTATCATCTTCTGTTTCAGTTCAGCAGAATGATGACAGATGAGAATCACGACGCATTCAGGAACGTCAAGCGAAAGCCAGGCCTGCAGATATGGACCATCAACGTGAGTCAGCCCAAAACAAACATCGTGCAGCGCACACCACTGTAAATATTGACATTACTGGCCGCGCCGCTGTACATTGAGTAAGGCGTGGCACGAAATGGTATTTCTGTGCGAGAATACTTCACTTCATGTTCTCCAAACTATTCCTGACTCATACAATGATTAAACTCATACTTGGCTCATGCAAGTATGAGTTTAATCATTGCTCCAGGTTTAGAAATAACTTGGCTCAGCAGTCAGTGATTAATGACAGAGTCGTCACAGTGTGTAATAGATCAGGTCAGTTGTATTACACCCGGATGGCAACCGCACCCTATATTAATATTATCAAGGCTCTGCTGTTCATGTAACCAGATAAAGAAGCGACACACAGAGCAAACAGAGAAAAAGATTTAAGAATCAAATAAGACTGGGTGTGAGAGTCAGACTGAGTCATGCTGAAGTTATTTTATCTTGAGATTTGCAGGATCAAACCGGGATTAATGAGGGAGTGCAGGGAATGTGGCATCAACAAACTGTGACTGTGTTTTTATTTTGAATGTTTATTGTATCTCTTGAATTTACTCACAGATCATGTAGGCTTTGTTGTGATTTGGTCACAATGCAAATAAATTAAACCAGAATAAACCGAACTGAATTAAAAACTTAATGTACCATGTATAAATATATGATATAATTATATCATATAATTATAATAACATAAGGGTTTGGTATTGAATTGAATTTCCCACAGAAATAGCCGCATTACATCCCATAAAAACTTTGAAAACATTTTTTTTGATTAAGAGGATCAAATAGAATATATAGAATATGTGGTGTCTATAACTATCTGTGGAAAACATGTGATCTAATGTGAAATGAGATCCCATTCAAGTCTTTCAGAGGAGACAAACTGAAGACCAGCATTTCTCCCATTACTGTGACAGGAAAGACTGGTTCCACATCAATTAACCTGCAGTGTCCATTGACTCAGTGTGCACAATGAGCTTTGACAATGCCTCTCTATACATCCTAATGCACATAAACGCCGATAACCTGTTTACTCACAGTGAATATTCACTGATGTATGTTTATGTACGTTAAGTTTACGATGCTGTGTTTATAAGTTTAAAAGCATCGTAGAAAACAAAAACAAATGTTTTTTCTGCCATTTGCAAGGATTTGGTTATAAAAAAAGAGAAACAGAGATGTTTCAATAAAAATTAAATAATTTAAGGAAGTGCGTTATCCAAATAAAAGAACTGCTTTTACCCCGTGTTGTGTCCGGCGGCGTGAAGGCCTGGCTGTCTCCTGCAGGTTGTGGAGGTAGATTAGTGCGACTGTGCCTTTATATGGTAAAGTGTCACAGGCTTTTTCACCTGCATGTAATCTGGATTGTGTGTGGCAGGGAGGGCTGGTTGTGTTTGTCTCCACACCCATGTTTGAACACACCTGCAATTTCCTGCTTCGATCCAAACAGCCACCCCCCCCCCCCCTCACGTCCTTTGACAGTTCGGACGTTCAGGCGCCACTGACGTGACTACAAGCTGGACGAAGTGAGCCAGACTTAGAGAACTGCATCACAAAGGAGCAGATGCTTGAGAGAACCATCTACAGTTCCCGGGCTGGGATGAACCCGAGCCTCACTGATCCTGCCCGAGTTGTGTTGACGTTCCTGTGAAGCCCTCAGCAGCGGAGTGGGCATCATTGAGCCCACTTGACACCAATTATTCATCTCACAACTGTTACAACCAGCAGATGGGGGTGGGGGGGTGGGGTGGTTTCATTCGGTGAATTCTCAGACGGACCCTCATGGAGGAACGCTTGACATTATTAAAGGTTCTGGGCTTCGATCTCCCAGCGGAGAAGGCACTGGCAGCTTGTGTTTACATGTTTGACGACTGTGGAGATGCATTAACACGCTGCAGCCGACGTGATTTGCATGCTTGTCTCCACTAATTGAAAGGATGAGTCTTTTTTTGCAGTGTGTGTGGATGTAATCTTCAATCAGTGCTAAATTCTGCATGAAGACACAATCTTCACAGGAGCATGAACAAAGAGCCACACTCCAAACAGATGTTTGTCTGCTGTGGGAAACATCTGTTACACTTGTCTTTGTCTGATACAGTGTAGGTCGCACACTATATCAGGTCAACACAGTGTTACGTAACTGACCTGGGTTTCTTTTTAACCGTCGGCTGTGTAAGTGTCTCTTACCTTCGACAGAGGCTTCTCCGTCTTTGGTCCAGTCCTGGATTCCATGACGAAAACACGATCATGTCAGCCAGGTGGTCAGCAGCAGTCCCGGCATATCTGAGCAGCAAGAGGACAATTAGTTTGCAAAAGGAAGGAGAAGAGAAACAGGAGAAGAAGAGAAAAGCTGGAATTCTCCAGTGTGGAACAGCAGGCTCTGGAATTCTGGAATGCCTAATCCACTGCTGAGGGTTCGAGTGGCTGCAGCGTAAGCGGAAGCAAAGAGCTCACATCAAGATATCACATGAAGCTAAGCTCCTCTTGGTTGCACATTAACCAGACCACATTGTTCTCAGTGCACCTGCAGCTCATTCTGACCTGACGACTGTTGAGCGTGAGCCTTTAACAAGAGGTGTTTGTTCAGTTCACATCACAGCGTCCCTGAATACAACGCTTACAGATCAACTGCAACACAAACTGATGTTGTTCAGCTGACAACTTCATTTCTCATGGGACAAAATGTACTCGTCGCTTGATTTAAGGGATAAAAATGGAATTGTTTTTCTGACTCCTTACAGATTTTCTTTTTTTTTAAATTACAGATGGTGTTATAAAAGGAAGCAGTTAGAAAATCCCACATCACAGCAGACACTATGAGCAACGCCTTTTAGATAATGTTATAACCCAATGGCAATATGATACTTATTATAACGACATTGTGTTTTGGATAAGTCATTATACGACAACGCAAACTGACAGTGTGCAAACTTTTGCAACTTTAATCATGTCGTACAGTACGATTTCAACAGCATTCTTCACAATGCACCCTCCCCCCTCCCTCCCCAATAAATATAATTTCATATTATCTAAGCTAATCGTTATGTTTTCCTCGAGTTCAACAACAAAGGTTTCCTTTTTTTTCTCCATCATAATGTGGAGTTTCGGTGATTGTTAATTTACAGTCACTGTCCGAGATCAGATGACGTCATTCGGCCACATATCACACTGAATTGTAAAAATCTTTGGTAAATTTAACAATTCAATGTTCCTAAACACAAAAGTAAATACAACCTCTGGGTCTAACGGGCTAGTTTGTTAGTCTTTTCATTATTCTAATATTCAATGACAATTATCCAAAGACTCATTTTCAACGTCAAGGCTAAAGACTTTGTTATTTTTGGAGATTTGAGTGAGTGTTAAGCATTGACATTGTGCACCCCATATAATCAGACACAATAAAACCAGCACAGTAATGAAGGCACTTCATTCTGTAAGAGAAGATAAATCACAGTCGTTTGAACGAAAGGTCAGAAACAGAAAAAAGAAAAAAACAGCCTGCACAACATACTGTAGCTCAACATCAAACCAAAATGTCACCCGTTCTCAGAAAAAAAAAAAAAAACCTCAGTCTGTGTATTTGATTATTTTTGGTAACTAAAATATTACTTGGTACAATAGTAAAACCTTATCGCTCTGATAGAAAAATTACTTTATGTATGTCTTGCTCTTAGAAACATATAGTATGTACATACAGGAATATAATCTTTTGTCAGTAGGAGTTCTGTACAGGGTCCAAACGTCCAGAGACAGTGAGAATCAGTGGAGATGTTCTCTCTAGATCTGATTATGACTGAAGAATTTGCCTGAAATCCTCCGATCGCCAGGCGCCGACAAGCTCTCGGAGCCGGCTGGATGACGGGGCCCAGCTGCAGGGCCGTGGCGGCGAGGTGAGGCCCCCGTGCAGCTGAGGCAAGAAGGAGCAGCTGGAGGTGTCGTCTGCTACCTGCTCCTCAGGCTCTGCAGCAGACTGTAAACGTCCTCCTCCTTACTGAGGCTCTCAAACAGGGGGATCAGGTCCAGCAGCTCCGTGTCTGTCATGTCGTCAAACCAGGACTGAACGGGGACCTGTGGGGGACCACCACCAACAAAAGGGGGCGGGGCAGATAGAGGAAAAGGTTGAGAGTTGCGTTTTATTTGCGTGATCAGGGGAGAAAAGGCAGCTGGCGGCTGATTGTGAAGTGTTGCGTTACAGGTGAGGAGTGTGTGTGAGATTTGTGTCAATAATTAATGGGGGAAACGCATCAAAGGTGCGACGACGTGCCGACTACAGCAGATTTTAAAAATGGAAAACGTTGCCTCTGGCTCCAAAAACAACATGGCGGATCAAAACTATAATCATTCAAACCATTATTCATGCAACAACTGACTTATTGCTATTGACTCTGAGATTTTGAGAAGTCGCACAAAGAGGAGCCGCTGCTCTGGCGAGCGTTGTCTAGATATTTCAGCACGGACACTGCAACATGGACAGAGGACATCAAGCGGTCCAACAGAACCAGGGTGTTAGGGTCTGAACCGTTCATGTTGGACACCGTGCGGAGAATCGACTCACCGCGTTCTCAGGGTGGAAAATGTAGGAGGCAGGCGAGTTGTCGATGATGATGACTTTACTGAGCTCTCGGCCCAGCCGGCTGAGGTCTTTGACGTAGTTTCCTCTGTGGAAAACACAGGATTCCCTGAAGAGCCGGGCGCGAAACACCCCCCACTGGTCCAGCAGGTCTGCCACAGGGTCGGCGTACTGACACAGGAAAGACAACCGGGGTGATTGGCAGCCAACGAGTCAGATACAGTGACAGTCACACACAGAGGCACCAGCCGGGAACCAACCTTGGCTAAGCTGGCCGTGAAGAGGACACATTCATAGAGCTCCCCCATCTTCTGGAGGAACTCGTCCACGTGGGGCCTCTTCAGCACATACACCTGCAGCACAGACACAGACACAGACACAGACACAGACACAGACACAGACACAGACACAGACACAGTGTCCATGACAGCAGTCGACTTCTGTTATTTACTGGTTACGAAGTCAAATTTTAAATCCATATGGGTTACACCTAATAAGTCATGATTTATTTTTATCATTCACAACAATAACACTAAATAACATCACAGTTTGTCTTTCTTTCCAAACCACAGTAGTTACTTTAAAGTAAAGAAATAAACAATACATCCAAACGTAATGTTAAAAATAGTTAAATATGTGAATGTAGCATAAAAACAAATTAATTTAATAAAATTTTTTATTATTTTTTGTCACATTTTTAACTGTTTTTGCATTCCAAACATAACTTTATGCTCATATTTGTCCCCTCCTCTCCGTCCTCTTCAGCGGGTGTGGCTGTGGGTTAGCCGCTGCCCCCAAGTGCAAGTAATCGAGCATAGGCCAAAGCAGATACAGGAAGCCTATCCTGGATTACTTGAACCAGGTCACAGCTGAGATACGACGACTTCCCCTTGCTTCACGCAGGACGAATCACACAAATCACCAGGCTGCACAAACACACACACAGTCTCGGCATCTGACCACACAATTTGTGACATTTGTTTACTTGGCGCCGCAGTCGTGTCACAGCTCGAGTGTCTTTACGACTCCAACGACACAAGACAATGAAAAACAAAAGCACTACATTCAGTGAGCTGTCCCACGTCCACACAGCTGTTGGATAATGGAGAATAATACATGTGAGGGGAATGAAAATGGGGCCAAGCCCTACATGAGAGCCCTTAGAAATTAATACACGTTCTTTTATTGAAGGCCACTTCTGGAGGTGCGCCACACCAGCGCGATATTACCTGATGAACGGTCCCATCAATCTCCACCGGAACGATGAAGTCAGCGTTGCTGATGGGCTGCAGGGCGAGGAAAAACAGAAAGATTTAGAATTTCTTCCATTGTTCTTTATTACTGCTCAGAACAACACAGCTGAACAGAGTCAGAGCCCAGATTCTTCTGGTTTATCAAAACAGGAGAAGGTGGCGTTCTCCTCTCAGGTGCCCCCGGCAAACGAGAGATGCTCAAAGCATAATGTGGTTCCCGCTGCTCCAGCGGTCTGCGCGTCAGCCGCTGATGAAACCCAGAGTTACAGCTCTGGGGACAAAACGCGCAGCAGAGCAAGATGACAGGCGGCGACACGGGCAAGAGGAGTGACGGCCTGTTTTCTCAGCGCGACTTTTGTCATCTTTACAGGCGACAGAGGTGAGACGACGGGTGCGAGAGGTAGAGGAAGACAGGCGCCAGAGGGGGCGTGGGTGGAAGAGCGGCGGCGGGCGTGAAGGCGAGGATGAAACGCTCCTGACAGTGAAGCGAAAGAAAAGTATGTGACAAAAAAAGAAGATTTCTCTGTGTTTACATGAGCACAGAGAAGTCAAACAACTTTGTATCACACAAACACATACAACCTCTTCTTAATATTATAAAATAATAACGATTGTGAGCAGAAATAGATAATAGATAATAGTAAAACAGTTACAATTACTGTATATTTGAAAATAAAACTGGATTATAGTGTGTTATAATCATATACAATGTTTTAATAATGGGACAAAAGATGTGGCGTCACCTTTATTTCCAGGCAGCTAAACCTGCGGCTTTTCAATACAGGACTGTCCACACTGCCCCAGTGTCTGTGTCAGTGTCTGTGTCTGTGTCTGTGTCTGTGCAGTGTCAGTGACTTTTTCCTCACTGAAGACCTACGCAACAATAATTAGTCCCCTGACTGTCGCCCCAGCTGTTTAAAGACAGCACCAGTAATGAGGCGAACCGGTGACAGCAGGGAGAGATAATCAAAAGGCCGCGTTAGACTCTCCCAACGCAAACAGACCCAGGACGAGATGCAGAGACAGTCTTAACCTCCGCCGAGTGCTCTTCCTCTGAATCACTCCATCATCTGAGGACTGAGCACTCGACAGCTGCTCCGCGATGGACCCAGGAATGAGACGGTGACGGATGCGGCAATGGAGGAGGATGTACTGTGTGTTCGGGAGTAATTGGGGGGGGGGGCGTGATGTGATGTGGTCAGCGATACGAGAGGAGATGATTCGTTTTATGAGTCCTCCCTCAACCAGCATTGACCCCAACGGTGCTGATGAAGGCAGTTTCTTCTGGGCAGTTTCACGTGATAATGACAGTCTGGTTCTGGTTCAGTGTTTCCTTCACCACTTACTGACCACATTAACTTTATACAGAAAAGTGAAGACAGTAATGAATGATCATTATATATATATCTATATCTATATCTCTATATCTATCTATCTATCTATCTATCTATCTATCTATCTATCTATATATATATATATATATATATGTACAGCTCAAATGAACACATATGGGATGTAATCCTAGAGAAAAGCAGTGGAATTATCTTCTCATCCACAACAGGCAGGATAAAGCGTACAGTATGTGACATGTTATGTAATGTTTCTATTTTAGTCTACGTCCATCTGTGACTCGTCGTCTGTGAAATGTCCCTTGTTAGCTGTGGTCGTTGTTGTTTTTTTTCTTTTTCTTTCTGCACTAATTGTCAAATCGTGTTAACTTGTCCTTTGCAGCGCTTAATATTTTGATCCACAATTCCCCTCAAACCGGACTCTAGGGAAGAAGAAAAAAACAGGAATGGAAGTGAAAAGTGCGCGCGTGTGTGTGTGTTGCTCTCTGTTTCCCGACTCTTCCTCCTCCAGCTGATCTCCATTAAACGCACTTCTCGAGCCCATTTCAAAGAACACACTGATCTCTGAAGTCAATGAAAGTTGATGGACTGAGGATCCATTGTGCAGCTGAGTTTCATAATAAGGGGTGGGGGGGTGGGGGGGGGGCGACTCCTGTGTGAGTCTCTGACTTGTTGCGAGGAGAGAAAATAAAACCCTCCACACTGTTAGAACAGATCCAGGATTTCTGAGAAATTCATCCCGCAGTCATTCAAGCCAACAGTACACACAACCGGACACACCCTTGTGTGTGCGTGAATGTGCACAGTGTGTGTGTGTGTGGCCCTGCACTGCTGCCACGAGACTGTAATGGGTGGGTCCTGTGCAGTGTGTGTGTGTGTGTGTGTGTGTGTGTGTGTGTATTTTTCTCTACCCTTTCGCTTCCCAGAGAAAATAAGGAATTAATTCCAAGTAATATGAAAATCCACTGTGTGTGTGTGTGTGTGTGTGTGTGTGTGTGTGTTTCCTCAGATTGTTCCTGGAGTCGGACACAGAGCCCAGCAAATAACTAAACTTCCCTTCTCCTGCTTGTCTGAATGAAACTAGAGCAAACTGAGGACTCCTCCGTTTCACCTTGAGCTATTTCGTTGCACCCCCTTTTTTCAGCTGTAACACGCTGTGACGGCAGTGATGCGGTGAACAGGCGCGTAATAAGATCAGCTGTGGCTGAGGCGGAGCTGTGCTGAAGTGGGTCACTGGGTGTGCCAGGTGTGTCAGCGGGGTGGTGGTGGGGGGAACAGAAGAACCGGGCTGAGATGATACCGGAGGAGTCTCCTGCCAAACAGCTGGACTGATCGAAGATGAATCCTGGACCTGCTGATCAGTTGCATGGTGCACAGCTACTGAGGATGCAGCGGTTGCTATGGCAACACCTTATTATTGTCATCGTTAGCTCTCCCTCTTGCCGTCTCCTATTTTAACCGGTGTATAAAAGCGACTGTACCCCCACAGACACACTTTCTATGATGATTATGCGTACGTGCTGTCAGTGCTCTGCAACACTTTTGTGTCAAACGTCGTCACACAATTCTCCCCGTACTTACAGCAAAGACTCCCATTTTAAGGATTTATTTCTGTATAATCCTAATCCTATTATCCTTCTAAAGCGCTGGAGTGACATTAATAATAATAATAAAAAAGAAGAAGAAGAACAGAACATAACATAACAAGTGTCTGTTCACTGAAACTGACATGGATGTGTGTTGTGGAGAGGCGGTGTTGTGGAATACCTTGAACGAGCTGTGGACGAGGGTTTCGTCCAGGTCGATCACCACACAGTTCTTGCCGTAGTCTGCTATACTGACCTCCGGCAGGAGGAACTTGGCTGGAGGCTGCAGAGACGACAAACACTATTAAACTGACTGTTTAATAGTCAGCACTGGCACATAATATTAACACATATCACATGACGCGCGACTATAAAGTTAATGAGGAGGGGGCAATTTGCCCAGCAGGCGCTGGGGTTGCACACAGGCACGGGGCAGATGGTGTGGCCACAGGGGGCGCACACATGGACAACCATGCACATATACACTGTTCACCGTGCACTCTATACTATCCATATAGGGGTGACACACACACACACACACACACACACACAGGGTTCTGCTCAGTGCGACAGCCATTTCCTGCATGTGTCAGTGTGTTGCAGCGTGTTTGGCGGGGCTGAATGTATACATCATGTCTCATCGCAAGGACAACATGCTGATGTGTCGTCGGAAAAATTCCCCATGAGCAAGGACACATAATGACATCCTGTCAGGCCACGATGAATGTGATTTACACATGCATGTTGACCAAAGAAAGACAGACGGACCGGGACCTTGACCTTTTCACCAAGCAGCTGCAAAGTTATTTAAAAAAAAACAAAATCACTTTACCCTTTTCCAGAAACCACAGATAGGGGGCGCTCTCCCAAACTGACAGATTGCCATGCTCACTGATAAGAACTAATTTCCCCTGGCCTGATCAGAGTGAAGCAGATATATCCCAACAAACAGATGCTGAACACGTGTTTGTCTGTTGCGAGTCTAAGGCTCAGTGTTTAATTCATTACTATAAGAAAGTAAATGACCATCATGTCATTACTATATTGACGACTTCACCGTTTTTTACTTCCCAGTCTCAATTTAAGTCATCGGTTCAGCTGAAAAATCAACTGACAGCATGAAACAAAAAAAGAATTTTCTATTTTACTCATCACATGTATTTGTTATGTCCAGAAGCCACAAATACAAATTCATACAACAACTGGCTTCTCCCCATCTTGAAAAAGCAAAACAAACACAAACGCAGCGTCTTCTTCTCTTCTTACTCTGCGACGTGAAGCGAACGCGGTGATGAGATCTAAATTGGAACTCGCCGTGGACGCTGGTGACGCATGTTAACCCCAGGTGTCGATGGGGCCCCGAGTTGTTTGTCATTGTGAAGTGTTTGTCTGAAGTGTTTGTTGTGACACCGTGTCTCAGACACGACCTATGCAGGTCATTCCGAGTTATTTAAAGTCGCCTCTCAGAGTCCTCGTCTGGACCGCGCCGGGGATCCGCAGCAGACCTCGCCGCCACATGCACTTCCTGCCTTTGAAGGGAGGCGTCTGCTGCGTGATGTCGTTTAAATCTTGGCTGCCATGCGGGACACTGCGAGTGTGAATATCCTAAATTGCAGAAAACCACAGGCATCGCGTACACTCCAAGACAAGCAAAATAAACTGTCGATTCAGCACAAACAACGCCCGGTCAGATGAATCCTCCTTTCTGGTGAACGCCTGGCAAAGTGCATCACGGCATCACGGGAAACAAGCCCCATTGTCACAAACCAACGGCAGGTCAACAACTGTGTGAGTGGAGGGTGAGCAGCACAAAGCCACGGCTCGTCCTTAAAGGACAAAACAAAAACATCAACACATGCAGCCCGGATGATAAAGCGCAGCACGCCGAGGGAGTGGCGTTACTGTGATGGAGCGAGCGGGAGAAAAATCAAAGGCAAGAATACATACACTGGGGATGGGGATGACCTGGACCTGGTCACACTGGAGGAAACAGAGAGGGCGAGAGAGGGAGAGAGAGGGAGCGAGAGGGAGCGAGAGATCCAAACAGTCAGGGAAGCAAAAGGAAAACAGTGAGAAATTGTTGCGAGAAACAAATCGACAACATCGATATTGCAATCAGCAAAATGCACAGGGAGAGAGAGAGAGAGATGGGGGGGGCACGGGGGGGTGGGGGGGGGTATACTGTAGTAAACACAACGATAGAAAGTGTGGAGCAACCGGGCTGAAAACAAACAGCTGCCATAGAAACGAACACGACTGCCCAGACTTCCAGGAGCTGGAGCTCAGTGCTGGGAGGGACTGTGGCAAAGGCCCAGCTTCCCACATCAGCTCCTCTCCACAACAAGGCTTTTTATGGCCAGGTTCGCTCCAAACGAGTGGGCGCTGATGTGTGGAGGGGGGGGGGTCAGTGTGGGTCAGCGCCGACCACGTGTGTGGTGCCCCTGCGGGGCCACACTCTCCTGAAAGAGTCTGCAGGTAAACAGGAGTGGAAATGTGATGTGATTCTGGTCCGTTTATAGCCTGGTGTGTGTTTGTGTGTGTGTGTGTGTGGGGGGGGGGGGGGCACTTTCATGTCACACATCCTTACTACACTGGTTGGTGTGTGTGTGTGTGTGTGAGAGGAGAGGGGGAGGCGTGGGTGCCAGGCAATCCATCACACTAGACACACACACACAAGGCCCGCTTTATTGGGATTAAAGAAGCAGCAGTGTGAGCGCATGTGTTTGTGCGCACGTGTGTTGTCATGGGCGTACGGTACGACTTGCGCAAGCACTGCTGCAAACACGCACGCGCCTGTGTGTGTGTGTGTGCGTGTGTGTGCCTTCTTTTCCTTCTCCTCAGCGAGCTCTACACGTGTGTGACTTTGCGCGCGCGGCCCCGGAGCGCGTGGGCAGATCTGGAAGAATGCAAGATGGCAAGCGAGCCCGTGTTTTCCAGCAGCGGATGGTAAACAAGCTCCGGGTTCAACGGGTTTGGAGCAGCTGGAAAAATGAGTGGAGGGAGCGGAGCGAGGCCTCAGCTCTCTGCGGGGAAAGGCAAACCCTAACAAGCTGGCTGCAACCAAACCAAACAAATGTTCCTCGTTACTGTGATCCGCCAGTCCAACGCAGACCTGCGTGATAAAGAACTCATTCCCACAAGGTGTTTATGGAATGTGGAAGCGCCGGGATCGGTCGTTTGCACTGCGGCCAAGTATGATGTGAGAAAAACGAGCTTCACCTTGGGAGGGCTGCCATTCTCCTCCAGTGGTGGGGGCAGAGACGGTGTCTTGTTGTTGGACGCCGGCGTCTCCACATGGTAGTCATTGTAGTTGCGGAAGCAGCAGAAGAAGGGGCTGAAAATGCTGCGGCTGCGGTGCTTCTTCAAGCTGCTGTTGGCCTGGGAGACTGCAACAGATAAACAAGTCATATAATAAAATGAAAATGAAAAAAAAAAAAGTAACTATATTTGACTTTGGTCACATTTGTCATGTGCAGCGAGATGAATCTATGTACGTTTTAAAATGTGAATAAAGGGTTAATGGTGCTTTGGATGTTTTCAGAGTGGGTGTCATATCTGTGTGTAGACCTCTACGCTAATGAACGCTGCATCACACGAGCGATGCTGGTTGCGTTGTCCTGACAGGAGCTGGTGTGCGTTGGACAACGCTGGCATCGGTTCATGCAATAGGGAGAGCACCGAGACAAAAATAGCTATCATCAGAGTGCCCTCTGGGAAGGTGGTCCGCTTAATTAACATCGAGAGAAGAAGAAGACACGGAACATGGACAGAATAAAAGGGGAAGAAAATATATCAACATTAGAGAAAGGGAGCAGATAGAAAGGAAAGGTTCATCCTCTAATAATGCAAATATATAAAGTACTGTTTTTAAAATAAACCAAAGATGGATTAGCATAGATGAGGAGATGGACTGATCAGTGGTTGAGTGCTGCTCCAGGAAGAAAACAACACATATATAAACTGTGGGCCTTTTTATATATTGTGTTATTGAGGGGGGGCTTGCAAGTTAAAGCTTTGGTACAAAGGCTGAAATCTGGCAGTGCAATTATCCTGAGGTGTTTCCTGGAGCAGAAATTCGGCTGGTTTAATTGGCTGAAAGGTTATTTATAGGCATGGAATTCCAAAATACATGTGTGACTTTGAAGTGTCGGCGGGCTGACTTTAGCTGGATCAACATTTTCGTGCCATCACAGTGTCTCTGTTTGCGGCCGCCTTGTTAACATGTCCATGCCGGTTAGCAGTGCATGCTGGGAGTGACGCCTGGAACGACCATCGTACGGCTGCTCCAGCAGAAGCTGACATCTCTGTAGTCCAGAGCTGAGTTGTATAGATCAGTTATATACGCCAGTCAAAAAGAGCACATTTGGGGTTGTCAGACTCAAACGTGCTGCTTCACCGGCTGTGATGATTAATAAGCCTAATTAACCGACAAGTCATTAGTGGGCTACTCTTGTGATCATCAATTAACCGTCGATTATCAAGGGGAATTTGACAAAACGAGCCGGTTTCAGCTTCTCCAATGTGAACGTGCTGCTTTTTTTTCTTGTTTTTTTATCATAACAGGTTTCCAGCTCCAGAATCATCCTCCTCTGGCCTCAACCACCCGGACGTCGTTCTTTGCGCCTCCATTTTGAGGCCGCCTGCATTTTCCCGCCCTGAAAAAGCAGGTGGGAGAGCGGGAGAGGGAGGAAGGAGCGGGAGCTAAATGGGGGAGGGAGGGGGTGAAGGGCGTAGATGGGTGAGGAGGGTTACTGTGGTGAGACAGCCTATACTTGGGTCCGATTCTGACTCCGCCCCCTCCTGTACCACCACCCTGCACAAACAGAGCTCTGCTTTCCCCCTCATAACATCTCTGAGACTGAGCAAACACACACACACACACACACACACGCACCATACATGTACCGCATGTTCACCCGTTAAGGCAAATGGCCACGCGCACAAAACAACCCCACACGCTCAAAATCAACAAAAGCGTGTTTCTTTCAGCGAGCGGCCTTGCAACTGGAGTGCGACTGCAGTCGGTTTGCTTTGCACAGTAACGCAACGTTCAGCCCCGAGAATAACAGGAACAGGTTAAAGTGCAACACTGGCCATTACTAAACCTACACAAACAGCGTGATAAATCTGGCAAACAATGAATACACCCCTCCAAACTGCGGGTAAAGGCCGGTGCATGCAAGCGGCTTCATTTACTATAGTTCCCGGATGAGTACTACAGTAATGAGTCTAATGCTGAGAATCCTCAGTGCATGTGTTTTCAGCACACACTGGAAACACTGCTGAAACAATTCAGCGCACAAACGCACCTTCACGTTTACTCCTGCTGGACATTAGGTAACGCTGATGAAGAGCCCGCGAGTCAATCAGAGCCGGCAGGCGTCACGCGTTCAGGCGCAACCGCTAACCAGGCCGGAAGAGGGAGAAAACGCAGGAAATTCCCAGCATTCCTGACAGGAAGAGATAACCACCCCGTGACCCACAGCGTGGAATAATGCCAGGCTGCGAGACGGGAACACAATCCTCAGCTTAACTCTGGACCTTTGAGGTGGCCTCCTTTGCAGTGTGTGTGTGTGTGTGTGTGTGTGTGTGAGAGAGAGAGACAGTTCCTTCATTTCATAAAGTTTATATGAAAGTTTATATATATAGACACACACACACACATATACATACATACATATATATACATATACATATACATATACACACACGCACACACACATATACATACATACATATATGTACATATACATATACATATACATATACACACACACGCACACACACACATATACATATACATACTGTATATATACATATATATACATATATACATATACAGTGTGTATATATATATAGATATATAGATAGATAGATAGATAGATAGATAGATAGATAGATAGATAGATAGATAGATAGATAGATAGATATAGATATATAGATAGACACACACACACACACACACACACACATATATCTATATGTATGGTGTGATATATTGGCAGAACTGCCCTCCAGCAGGGCAGCAGTTAGTTGCCCAGCCAGGCAGGTAAAGCGTTGAATGTGAGAACGGTCCATGTGAAGGTGGCTTTAATAATTCAGATGGAAAACAGATCGGTTTTAAATGGCACGGCCGGGTACTTAACCTGCGCCGCAACAAAGCAGAGGGATGTCCACTCTGCCGCTGCCGCCGTATGAAGCTACTGTACAATATCAGACAGACAGGTGTCTGTGACATCATCATTAGAGGACGTCAACAGTCAGCAACATGCCGACAGCCTGTCTGTTAGGCAGCCGCACCATTTATTGACATTGTTTGTTACGTAGTGTCAGCAAAACAATGCACAGGAACAATTCCCTTCAGTAACACAACTTTCTTTCTATCCGCCTTTCCCTCGATAATCAATAATCTGTATTGTTATTGATTGTTAGAAGTCAAGACCACCACCCACCCTTCCCCCCTGAGAGGTGCTGATATTTACAACAGATCTGCTTCCAAAACAACAGTCAGACCCAACAGCATCTGCTTCACACACACACACACACACACACACACACACATAAAGTGAACAGCTGAATGGAGTTAGGTAGCGTCATATGAGCTGAGCCTGACAGATCAGCCCGTGTATGTGTGTGTGTGTGTGTGTGTGTGTGTGTTCACTGTGCTGAGGTCTTTCATGGGTTATGTGTGAGGCCATCGGGGCAATAATAGCACAGTGTGATAAAATAAACAGCCATTAAGCCTCCTTACTTCCCCCACACAGACAGCTGAGGCAGGGCTGAGAACGATGCCTTTACTCACACCTCACACTTTCTGACCCTCAGCCGCCCTTCGGACGGTATTTCCCTACTAATCTGGCAGCCGTCATACACACACACACACACACACACACACATTTGCATCCTACATGACTTTATGTAACTGATCTTTTCTTGAACGCAATGTGAAATTAAGGAGATGACAAGCGCGGGGAAATGAACCTACGGAGAGGGGGGGGGGGGGGGTGATTTCGAGGGGGGGGGGGGGGGGCTGACTTCTGCTGGAGTTACGCAACCGTCAACAACGCGGCCCACGCCGTTTGGGGCCGTGACAGTCTGTTATTTATAAACCCTTTTATTTTCTCATCTACAGATTCTATACGTCTTCGGTGCCGGAGGCTGAGCGACTGTTGAGAAATCCGTCTTGCCTGTTGGGTGGTTAAAAAAATAAAAAAGAGCGTTAGAAGAATTAACGTCAGATGAAATTAAAGGCCTGTCTTCAGGCTTCACCAGCGCGCGCTCTTCTTGAGACATGCTGTCCATGCAGCTGTGCAAATGGATCCTGGAAGATGATCCAGCGAGCAGATGGAGCTTAAATGCCAACAGTTTGCTATCGATCTTCCACGACGTTTAGCAGACAGATACAAAAATGAGCAGCACTTCTAAAGGGTCATCCACCAAAAACGCCAAATCTCGACGCCAGATCCTGTTAGATCCGAGTGAATAACAAAATCTATGCTGTAGTTTCCAATTCAAAGCCAAAAAACAAACTGACAAAAATATAAAATATAACAGTTCAGTGAATGAATAGTTCACTGCATAACAACATAACGTGTATAACCACTTCTCCTTTTATTCTCTCACCCAAATCCTTAAGAACAGACGGCATCAGATTTAACTGTAAATCAGGTGAATGCACTTCCAGAAGCTGCTTGCTGTGAATGGAGCCAAAACAAACAAGTAGGTCATATTTGTGTGTGCGTTGCCTTGAGTGTGTCCCGTTTGTTTCCCGGGCCACTGCTCACCAAGAGGCCTTCATCTCTACACCTCCCCACATCAGCGTGTCCTACTTAGCGCTGCCCCCCCGAGATTTACAGTTAAACAGTATTCACCTGTGCCTCTGGAGAGGCGGGGAGCACCTGTGCGAGTCCCTCACAGCCTCTGTGCTCATGGATTTGCTTATACCTGGCTCATCGGCTAAAAATGTACAACCCTCTTTATGGCCCTCTGTCAAATATGTTGCAAAACCGCAGCGCAGCATCAGTAGCAGGAGGGGTGGCAGAAAATCGTTACGGACAAAACGTGATCTCCCTTTTAGACAGCTAATTACTGATGACACATGCCAGCCAGCAGAGGGCCAATATGCAGAAAGGCCATCGCCTCATCAAAGCCAGGCTGGGTACATGCCTGCAACGTAAGAGACGTACGGATCTCCTCACTTTTCTTAAAACACACACACACACACACACGCACACACACACAAAACTCCACTCCTCCATCCTTGAATCCGACCTATCTCTGGACGTATTGATCTGTTTTGACAACATGCGTTTGGCTGATCCTGTCTCGTGGTCTGTCCGAGTCTGTGCTCAGCAGTCCCATCCTGTTTGGGACAGGCAGCGTCCGAAGGGACAGTGGCTTTTAGAGCATCAATAATGGTCTTCACTCGCTCACAGCGACTGAATGCCAATGTGTCAAGATATGCGGGAAAGGCTGAGTGATGTCATCCCACAACAATACTGCCCAATTAAAGCCAAGCACGAGCAGCATGCAGAGGAATCTGAGAGTCTGTCGTTTGCCTTCAGTCGTAAATCAGAGTCATTTATATGGAAAGTCACTGATGGCTTCATTCAATCACACCAAACTAACAGCAGGACTTCTCTGTTGCACTTCAGTGGTAAAAACATCACAACAGCGCATCCACAAACCAGTCACTGCTCAGGATGCTGTTTGAACGGGCAGAATATAATTTGATGAAGAATTTGCTCGAAATGCTACCGTAATAGTTTCTCCGTTTTCATTTCCAAACGGGTCGGGTCGCTCCAAAAGAAGCAACCGCAGCACAGTGGAGCTACACTTGAGGCCACGTTTGATCATAAAACTTCCCACAACGCTGTCGAACGTACGGTCCAAAGCACACAGACATAAAAACAGGCCCAGGAAAACCCAGAACTACAAACAGAGCAAAAATACTTGCAGAAAACAGAGTAATCCTGAGGGTTTTTAGTTCCGTGTGGAGCTTACATAATTCTTAGAACAAGTCAAACACTATGTACGATATAAAATGAGAAATTAAGTACAAATGCTGTAAGTATATTTTAAATTAAAACCATTCGGTACATGAATTATACCTCAAGAGCAAAAAATGAAAACTGCTATAATTTAAAATCGAGTACTTGCGCATTAATTTACTGCAACCCAACCACCAATCATCTTGCAACACAGGAATGAAAGTCTTGGTATGAACAGTATGAACGGGAATAGAAACAGGAACGTGTCCTCGTGTGATCCTCAGGACTTACAGGCCTTTCAACAAAAGCATCGCGGCTCACTTACACAAATAAAATGATACCAAGGTCAAATATTTTTTCTTGAACAGAGATTAGCAGATTGGGAGTTTTCCTATAAAACGTCTTTGAAGATAATGCATTCGTGTCAATAATTAATAATGGAGAAAACATTCACTGGGGCCTGTTGCAGAAGAGTTGGAATGCAGACTTTGTCGTGACTATTACCGGTGTTACATATTCAGATCGCTCGGTTTAAACTGTCCTCGGGTCAGATCCACAGGGAGGCTGTTAGCATTTAGATTCCTGAGCTCGTAGCTGAGCGTCTCTGGATGTGTGGAAATAACTGTATGAAGACTGGAGTCTGAGACAAGACTCACAAACAAGTCAGGGGCTTTTAAACTGGGAGCCGATGCATGGACTTCAGAGCAGGAGAACTCCTCAGAGTTAAAACAGTGTTCTGAGGGAAGGCTGGAGTACACACAGTCAGCCAGTGTAGGAGCGAACAAAGACTCGACCCACTCGACTACACCCCCCACCCCCACCCCCACCCCCGTGGCCTCTTTGAGGAGGGATTGCAGTGCGATTGCATCTCCTTCCTTGTGTCTTCACAGGCTCCGTCCTCATTTAAAGCCACTTTGCTGATTTCTAACTCGGATCTTTAGCGTGAGCGCGGATGTGAAATTCTGACATACATTTTTCTAATGAAGTCTGTGTCACAAAACATTAGGCTTACTGGGTCCTGGCAACAAGCACACTGCCAGCTAAATATTATTTCTTTACGTATTATATATATGTATGTGTATATATATACATATATATATATATTGCCAAGGTCAAAGTCCACCACTGAGGAAAAGACGAAAAATAGAAGGGGAGTCACCATCTATCTATCTATCTATCTATCTATCTATCTATATGTATATGTATATATGTATATATGTATATATGTATTTATGTATATACACACACACACACACACATATATATATGTATATATGTATGTGTGTATACACACACACACACACAGGCACACTACTGCTATATATATGTATATATATTTTTGACTTACAGCTGTGACAACATATATGTAGCTTCACTCCACTACAGCTGTGTTCATGGACGGGGGCTGATCTTGCCCCATATACTTAACAAGCTTATTAGTGAAGGAGCTGCAGTCAGCTGGCCGGTATGGCAACGGACTGAAGGAATGAAGATGTGCTTGGAAACATCTAACAGCCTGACACCTCCCTGGAGGTGCAGATCATCAGCTTTTCTGAGCAGCACTGGATGAAAAAAGCCTCATAAATCTGTAACAAGGGCCTGCACATCAGAGTCCAGCCAAAATGTCCAGTCAAAATGGTGCCCCTCAATGTTGACATCACTGCACGCACATACATCTTCATAACTGGTGTCCTCGTCTACCCTACACTTTGAGAACAGTCATGACGCAAAGTGACGAATACAGAAGAAGTGTTTAACCTTTGCCAGAAACTCCGGTGGAGCCAAAACTCACAGTGGCTCATCCATCTAGTGCTGCGCACACGCGCACACACACACACACCGCAGGTGTGGTCCATATGTCATGAACACCTTATTATTGTACAAGAGCGAGATCCAGGAATAACCTCAAAAGTCAAGTGCCATTTAATACGTAGTATTTTCTTCTACTTTTCTTTCTAACAGTATAAAGGTTGTTTTCAAGCAACAAGCCTTCAGAGTAATCATATTTAATAATTGCCATCGGTATAAATGTAAATATAAATGTAAATGAATCTCAGCCACAATACAAAAAAACAACAACAACAAAAAAACATGCATAAAAAAACTAAACTTGTATTGATGCACTTTCCCAAAAAGGGATTTTGAAAAGCAAACAAGGTATTGCTCAGACTCGGGGGTAAATACAGCTGTTCAGCGGTGTGAAAGAAGCAAAGCTGACAAATACACAGCGTTGTCCCTGTGCAACCCCAGAACACAGTTAAAGATTAATAACAAGTGAGAATAACAAGCTTCCTTGTTGCCATAGCGTTTAACGAAAGGTCGAAAACGTTAATAGATAAAAATAAGAATATTTTTGACGCCGTATTCTTGAATGTCGCTTTCCTTTATTTTGTTGTGATAACCTAAAAATAGTTCAACTCGACGCTTGTTCCTGTCCGTGATGGTCAAAGCGCCCGTCAACACTCGCTCAGCAGGATTGAAGGGTTAATCCAGATGTGAGATAATCACATTGAGGTCACCAGCTTGTCCACTGATACCTGTTGGACTGCAATGTGAACTGAGCGGAGCCTAACTGGCCCGGTCTATGAGTCCCTGTGTGTTGTTAGTCCACTCATTACATCTCATTGCATCAGACTCCGAGTCAGTGTCTGCCAGATGAAAAGCCTATGTGGAGACAAGCAACGCTGTTTTCTCTGCCTCGTTTGTGGTTCACCACCAGACTCCGTTTAAAACACCCTGTAAGGGTCTTATCTGAAACAGCCTGCACATGCTCACAGCTACATGTTGTGAAACACACACTGAAAGCTGAGCCTACAGTGAAGTAAAGCGTCAATAAGCGTTACGGCGGTTGACTTTGTACCACTACATGCGGCCTGTCACATTATGATTCCAAACCTCACCTCGTTTAACGCAATCCATAATGGATAAAGGTAAAATCTGCTCCCGACCACAAGCTGGAAAAAAAAACCCAGACTAATGAGTTACAGTGTCTTTTGCTTGGACAGTGAGTGACAGGACTCGGAAAATAGCCTGAAATATTGCGTGTGTGTCCGTGCATGTAACCCAGCCACTGTGTAACTGTCCCGGACAACAAGTACTGTTTGACAGAGCTAGTAGTGAAGGGCAGGGACACCCGGGAAGCTCCCTAATGTGTGTGTGTGTGTGTGTGTGTGTGTGTGTGTGTTGTCCACTCTGTTCAGTGAATGACCCTGGCTTTCATGCTGCCAGATTAACTGCTGGGTTCCGCACCATCTGGGATTTACCGTTTTAAGACGAGCAGGATTTTGCAGAAAAGGAAAGCGTGGGAATTCTGCACGAGCCAGAATTCATTTTCATCTCACAAATGCCCCTTAAATAAACAAGCCGCCTCGGCTATCACTCTATTTTGTGACCGCTGGCTGGGAGGTCAGTGAATCCGAGTCATCCATGTGTGTCGGTGTTGCTCGGCAGAGGGTGAAGCAGGAAGGTGACCTTTTCTCTCCCACAGTGCACTGGGTGTAGCAGGAAGTTGTGGCTCAGTGCAATGGGTGCTGGGGCAATGAATACAGCCATCTCCTCCAGCTGACACCAGCGTGCCCCACGTTCTACACTAACACCGCCGACCAGGAACATTACTGAAACATACAGGAGCTTCCTCTCTGCCGAGAGCTCAGCACTCTCCAAGTTGATGGAAAGTGAAAAGCTCCTGACTCACGAGGGGGATTTGTCACTGATGCCATCAGCACATGGTTACTGGAGACTGGAGCACAACAAGAGAGAGAGAAATGTGTTTTCACTCAGCCTCTGTAATCTGTACAGCAGCTGTTGGGCTGTTGTCTTTGGGCAGCTGGAATCTGACATTTATATATATATATATATATATATATAAAAACACACACACAAATATATACATTACACATATACACACACACACACACACACACACATATATATGTGGTGCAAATCATATGTATTCAATGTTTTCCCAATATCCAAACAGGGACAACAGCCACATGTAAATATTACACATGTTGCCATTCTAATAAAGTTTCTTGTTATTGTGCTACTGGTGGTAAAGCGGGGATCTATCTCTGCTCAGTGCCAGTGATGCACCCGTGGACATGGATGTCGCCAGTGCCAGTGAAGAGTGCCCGCCCCCTGTAGTAAACCGACCTCACTCCACACAGATAAGGAAATATCACACCATGTAACATTTCAAAGAATCCGGCTACTAAATAAAGTAATGAAGGTCGCTGCCGACGCGCTGTGTGGACGAGGGCTCCGGCTCATCATGTTCCACCGCCTCGGCTCAACAATGGAGGTTTTCCGTCGATAGCCCGTCTCTGCTGTTGCAGCCTCAGGATCCTCTCTGCAGATCAGCATGGCACCACACACACGCACACGCACACGCACGCACACACACATATATATATCCACACAAGACACGGTTTCTTACCTTTATCTGCACTTGAAGAGATGCTCTCCTCCTCTTTCGGATTTGCAACCTGTGTTATTATGGACGTGTTGTCCATGGAAACGGGATGTTCCGCACCTTCGGCTACACCGCTTTATTCCTCGGTAAACATCGCCAAGTGTACTACGGTCCCCCGGCTGTGCGCAGGCTTCAGCGTCCGCTGTTTGCACCATTAAAATCCCGGTTTATTAGAAAAGAAAAAAAAAGCAGGTGAAGCCATTCAGGGGAAAAAAAACATGAGAGGAGAATGGAGAGGAAGCGTCCAACACGTGAGGTGACAGTCGGACGCGCAGTAGACAAACAAAGCGTCAGTCCTGCATTGGAGCCGCGCGCGTCCTCTGTGGCTGCTGCAGGGAGCAGAGCCCCCCCTCTCCCCCCCCCCCCCTCCCCGCTCCTCTGCACGCTCCGGCTTCTCCCCACACGCCACGCGCGCCACAACCTCAACCTCAACCGCGTGACACGGTCACAGCCTTTAAGAGCAGAGATGGCGACCGTCCTCCTCCTGCCACAGGGTCACTCCAACAACAACAACAACAACAACAACACGCCCTCCGCACACACGTTCCTCTTCCCCTCTCTCAGCCCTCCAGTCCGCCCACCGCTCACCGTGTGCCCGTCCCCCCTCTCTCTCTCTTCCCCCTGTAAACATCTCACACAGGACAGGCTCACACTACACCAGCAAAATATCAACTAACAAACCAAAACACAGCCACAGACATGTTTACAGGTGCATGCCGGACAAAGATTATTGTGGAAGGATAGGAAATATTTGTGAACCCACACAGCATTTCATTGTGGTTGTTGTTTTTTTTTAATTATTAAAATATTCAGCTTTAATTAAATAAAAGTGATGGTCACCTCTGATGCCCAAATGCTGTTAAAGAACAGTGCCTAGAGGGAAAAGAGGTTTAGATTTATTGCTTGCAGGTATTTTAATTTTAATTATATTATATTATATTATATTATATTATATTATATTATATTATATTATATTATATTATATTATATTATATTATATTATATTATATTATATTATATTATATTATATTATATTATATTATATTATATTATATTATATTATATTATATTATATTATATTATATTATATTATATTATATTATATTATATTATATTATATTATATTATATTATATTATATTATATTATATTATATTATATTATATTATATTATATTATATTATATTATATTATATTATATTATATTATATTATATTATATTATATTATATTATATTATATTATATTATATTATATTATATTATATTATATTATATTATATTATATTATATTATATTATATTATATTATATTATATTATATTATATTATATTATATTATATTATATTATATTATATTATATTATATTATATTATATTATATTATATTATATTATATTATATTATATTATATTATATTATATTATATTATATTATATTATATTATATTATATTATATTATATTATATTATATTATATTATATTATATTATATTATATTATATTATATTATATTATATTATATTATATTATATTATATTATATTATATTATATTATATTATATTATATTATATTATATTATATTATATTATATTATATTATATTATATTATATTATATTATATTATATTATATTATATTATATTATATTATATTATATTATATTATATTATATTATATTATATTATATTATATTATATTATATTTGGAGCCGCGCGCGTCCTCTGTGGCTGCTGCAGGGAGCAGAGCCCCCCCTCTCACCCCCCCTCCCCGCTCCTCCTGCACGCTCCGGCTTCTCCCCACACGCCACGCGCGCCACAACCTCAACCTCAACCGCGTGACACGGTCACAGCCTTTAAGAGCAGAGATGGCGACCGTCCTCCTCCTGCCACAGGGTCACTCCAACAACAACAACAACAACACGCCCTCCGCACACACGTTCCTCTTCCCCTCTCTCAGCCCTCCAGTCCGCCCACCGCTCACCGTGTGCCCGTCCCCCCCCCCCTCTCTCCCCCTGTAAACATCTCACACAGGACAGGCTCACACTACACCAGCAAAATATCAACTAACAAACCAAAACACAGCCACAGACATGTTTACAGGTGCATGCCGGACAAAGATTATTGTGGAAGGATAGGAAATATTTGTGAACCCACACAGCATTTCATTGTGGTTGTTGTTTTTTTAAAATTATTAAAATATTCAGCTTTAATTAAATAAAAGTGATGGTCACCTCTGATGCCCAAATGCTGTTAAAGAACAGTGCCTAGAGGGAAAAGAGGTTTAGATTTATTGCTTGCAGGTATTTTAATTTTAATTATATTATATTATATTATATTATATTATATTATATTATATTATATTATATTATATTATATTATATTATATTATATCGGGACAAAATGAGCAATCTAGAGACCAAAACCTAAAAGCCACAGAGCTATGACTCTTACGAGGCTCAAACGCCACATAATTCAGTCCTACATTTCCCATCATGCAGCTCAAGAGCATCTTTTTCATTGAATCTTCATTGTAAAATACCTTCTCTTCTAAGCTTCCATGAGCAGGTTTGGATAAATTGATTAATACAGTCACAGCAGAAGCTGAGAAAACCCTGATGTATTGACAAAGCTCCTCCAGAGCGGCAGAAGAATTTAAACAGTTGTATTTACAAGCTTAAAAATGTCTTGCTGTGCTGACTAATCTCCACAGTATGTGAGAAAAATCAGTGGAGTGGCCCTTTAATCTACTGTTTACATCATGTAGCACATCACGTGTTTTGATCTGATATCTCCTGTGCACCGGAGACTGATAAACAATCATTATTCATGCTATTTCAGCCTCAGTGAACCGAAGAGGAGCAACAAGTGAGATGAAGTGTTTTTCTGGTCCATTTCCAGTAGTGACGTATCTGCGTTCTCGTCCCTCCTCACCTTTGCTGTCACGTTACTGGAGCAGAGGACAACAGCAGTAAGTGCAGGCTGTCATCTGTTGACGCTGCTCATAATTAGTGCTTAATCTCTTGGCCAGCATGACTGTCTCAGTGCGTGTCAGTGCTTGTTTCACTGATGTTTACAATAATATACATGTACGGGTGACATCACAATTCCGGTTCCTGAGCCACTTTGCACAACTACAATCTCTTCTCAGCACATGACAGTCCGTCTCAGATTAGTATCTGTGAAAAGTGCAAAGCCACTTGACATCTGATCTCAGAGAGCACACGTATCACTGCAGATCGGTCACGTCGCACAAGTGCGATGAATAATTCTTCTGAGAAAACGAGGAGGAAGTGAAAGGAACCACGATTCTTATGGGAAAAAATATCAGTATGAAAAACTTTTGATTTCTTTCTGACTGAACATGTGAACAACTTTCTTTCCGACACAGATAATGACTCTTTGGAAAAAGACCAGACACTAGCGCTCTATTGACGAGAGCATAGCCTTCATGATCCTCGAGCTGAAACACTGTTGGCCTCTGACTTTTCTTTCTTCTGGGAAATGGAGTGGCACTGCCCTCCAGCAGCATATTTCTGTTGATGAATAATTCAATTAAATATGGTCTTGATATTACCTTTAAAAGGACACATGTATTTTTCATCGCGTTCAAATTCATCTAGTACGCTGCCAGACTGCGGGTCCCTGAATGTTTTATAAACATGGGTGTAGTTTAGGAAGAAACTGGAATCACAATAATCGTCTTTCTGTTCATAGGGCTCTTTTTGTTCCTTGTTAGCAGTGGAGCGTTTGATTGCGTGGTGAGGACTGTAAAGGGACAGTTCAGTTAAGGAAAGAAGACTGAGGCCTGGATAGGTCTGAAAGGTCAAAAACAAGGTCATCAGACCTAAAAATATCATGTTCTTTTTCAATGTGTGTAGATGTTACGAAATGATGCTTAATTTCCTAAAAATGCACTATTTGAACAAACTAAGTCGGTAAAATAATATCATTAATTGGACATTACTGATGTTTTTGTGGAAATTACTTCCACATAATCATTGGGTTGCCTGTGGCGCCACCTCGTGACACGGCCTCAACTCTACCAGGCCATTTTCAGTGGAGCTTATTTTTTATTATGGACACATTCAGCAAAAATATATTGTATTTTTATTTCGTATATCATCTAGTGCAACAATTCATCAAAACGTAGTCCTGCAGCACGACAAGTTAACAGCAACATCCAGAATCCTGTTAAGTTAAATCCACACAAACACAGGACACTCTTATCGTTTTTCTCCGTATACTCTAATATTAAAATAATAATTAAATGTGTCATATTTAATTATTTTTACCTCGCTCAAATTAACAACAAAAACACAAATGTTGACATGTAAAGTGCCACAAATTTTAAGGATACTGTTCGTGGCGAATCTGCCACTACACGAACAGGTAGCGAAAGTGCTTCCTGCGAGAGGAGCAGCGTTTACTTGATTTAGGGGATTTCATCATTCTGCCAGTTGCAGCACAGCGGTCCATGCTTCTCCGTAGCGCAGCATCAGCATTGCTGAGGACCACCGCTGCGACCCCCTCCGTCTGCCCGCTGTCCACAGTCCGGTTTGTTCGCTTGTCACTCCGCTACCCGCCCCAGAACCGGCCGTTTTCTACGTCGGTCTGTTTGTGGAAGAAGAAGAAGAGAAGCCTGTGGCTCCAGTTAGCGGAAGGACAAACCATGGACGGCAACATTGAGGAGATCCTCGCCCCTTTGAGGCTTGCAGTCAAAGAACAGGTACCGATCACTTATCTTACACTCAGCCAATGCAACGAGTACGTTGTCTCGGGGTTAGATATGGTCTAAATGCCATAGGCTCAATCGTGTCTAGCCCTAATAGCATACTAAGCTAACCGGCTAACTGACCGGCGGCTCACAAAGCTGTCAATAGATGAATGGAGTCTGCGTTTTAGCTAACTGCTAACGCTAGCTAACAGTCATGTCTGCGCCCCCTGCCACGTTTCAGTGTGCTGCTGCAGACATTTGTAAGCAGGGTGGGGTTGGAAAAGGGAGGTCAAGTTAACTCTGCCACCAAAAGAAAGAGATATAAAAATCCAACATAGGCCAACCAAGTGGCTCGGTAAACATGGCCCGACATGGGTTCGAAGGACGCAGCTGGCGCAGGGATCTTCTGTGTGGATACTAAAACCCCCTCTGTGTTTCAGGGGGATCTGGTTCGTCAGATGAAACAGGACGGTGCCCCTGATGTAGACGTTACTAAAGCTGTGGCTGAGCTGAAAGCCAGGAAGAGAAACCTGGAGGCCAAGGTGAGTGATTCCACTCCTCAGTGTCATCCCAAACTCTATGTAAAGCCTTGCCTTGTTGGGAAGTGTTGAGAATTGGGAAGTGTTGAGAATTTGGGAAGTGTTCCCTCCAATCCACCATGTTGACAAGCATGCAGGAAGTGCTGCCTCGAAATGCAGATGTATGACAGCGTGGTGGATTCAGGTGTTCACATACAGTTGTTTCTATAAAGGTTAAAAATGAACAGATTCACTCACAATGCTAAATTAGTCAGCTCTATTTGTTTTTAAAAACGTGTTTGGTTCAATTTGTTATTTTATAAAGGTCAGCAATTTGTTTCATATAAACTCTTTTGTTTTTGTTTTACTGTGACAGCACAATGACTTGTGTTTCTAAACACACTTTAGGAACTCGCATTGCAACCCAAAGATGACATTGTTGACAGAACCAAGATGGAGGACACCCTCAAAAGAAGATTCTTCTATGACCAGGCCTTTGCCATCTATGGAGGTAGGTTTTGACAAGGAACAGTGGGAATAAACTCCCCAGGTTTTGTGTACAAGCACAGTGTAGGCATTCTGTTACCATGGCGTGATTCCTCTCAGGTGTGAGTGGCCTGTATGACTTCGGCCCTGTGGGCTGTGCCCTGAAGAACAACATCCTGCAGGCCTGGAGGCAGCACTTCATCCAGGAGGAGCAGATCCTGGAGATCGACTGCACCATGCTGACCCCTGAGCCTGTCCTCAGGTATGTGTACTGAAATGCCTTCTGTCTGCTGATGTCACGTGTTTTCACAATAAGACGTGTAAGGAAAGAACCAGAATCTTTTCTCATATGGGCTCTTCTGTAGGTGTCAAACTGTTTTTCACGTCGGTGTGTAAACAGACTGCCTGGTGGTTCCTAGAGTCAGCTCCAATGTGCTGAACTGTGGGTTTTTATAAACAGGCGTATATTGATTCTGCGATTTTATGCATGGAAGCTGTCACCAAAGCAGCTTTCCATAGCCCGGTTGCAGATACATCGTTGAACAGAATTAAATCCAAACACTTTTCATCCCATGATGCGTCTGATTCCTTGTTTATGATTCTTTTCACTAGGACGTCAGGACACGTGGACAAATTTGCTGACTACATGGTGAAAGATGTTAAGAACGGTGAATGCTTCAGGGCTGATCACCTACTCAAAGGTACGCCTTTTATACATCCTGCCTCTGTGTCATGAATATATTTAGAGACTTGGCTTCTGCTGCCGTTTAAAAGATTAGTAATTCCTGAAGCACCTACAGCAAAAGCCTTTTTTGTTTTCTGTATTACTCATGGGATTTTTCAGAGGAAGGCATGGAAACTGTCCAAAGCGGTAATGTAACTGGCTGCTCTTATTTGGATAGTGTCTGAGTATCACTGTTGTGTCTCAAGGAGGGAGAATGGAAATAATTGGAACAGCAGAAATCACACATGACTTTCATAGTGATATAAGCAGTCAGGATCACAGAGTCTGGAGCTGGGCCTGAAGTTATGCATACTCAAGTGATATTTTGACAACACAGATTTGTGAAATGTCATCTGCTACTTTTGTTTTGGCATGTTAATATTCAGGTTTTTGGCAAAAGGAAATATGTTAATTTCTTTGACTTGTATCTCTAAGACGTTTTCATGTTTAAAACCACACAGCTCATCTCCAGAAGCTGATGTCTGATAAGAAGTGCACAGCTGAGAAGAAGGCAGAGATGGAGGACGTCATCACTCAGGTCACTAGGCACTAAATGCAGTCGCTTTTTATTCCCAGTGGTTATGTAGGGAAAAAAAATGTTACTGACTTAAATTTTTTCTAACATCCATTTCAGATGGACAACTACACCCAGCAAGAACTGACCGACCTGTTTGTGAAATACAACGTCAAGTCTCCCACTACAGGAAATGACCTTACATCTCCTATTTCTTTCAACCTGATGTTTAAGACATCCATTGGACCAGGGGGGAATATGCCAGGGTAAAATGAAATGATGATCTCCCATGCTCTTATAACCTCAGTGAGTTATTCTAACCTAAATTTTGATCTGCAGCTATCTGAGGCCTGAAACAGCTCAGGGAATCTTCCTTAACTTCAAGCGTTTGCTGGAGTTTAACCAGGGAAAACTGCCCTTTGCTGCTGCTCAGATAGGAAACTCCTTCAGGAACGAAATCTCTCCTCGCTCTGGACTCATCCGTGTTAGGTGAGCGGTGAGCTACCATTTTGCAGATTCTGTGATTTGAGAGCTTAAACAGTAATGTAACCACTCTACATTTCCACACAGAGAGTTCACCATGGCTGAGATTGAGCACTTTGTGGACCCTAATGAGAAGGTCCACCCTAAATTCCCCAATGTAGCTGACCTGGACATCATGTTATACTCCTCTAAGGCCCAGACCAGTGGCCAGTCTGCACAAATCATGAGGCTGGGAGATGCTGTGGAGCAGGTTGGAATGAGTCTTAACTCAAGGCCCCTAATTCTGTCTGACTGATTATTATTTTTTAATATATATATATATTTTACATTTTCTCATGCAGGGAGTGATCAATAACTCCGTCCTGGGTTACTTCATCGGGAGGATCTACCTCTATCTTACTAAAGTTGGTATCGCCAAAGATAAGCTGCGTTTCCGACAGCACATGGACAACGAGATGGCTCACTATGCCTGTGACTGCTGGGATGCTGAAGCCAAAACTTCCTACGTAAGTTCAAGTGCATGTTTGTTTTGTCTCCTCAGGACTTAGGTCATTCACATGATGTGCATCAATGTGATCAATGTTTCGCTTCTTGCAGGGCTGGATCGAAATTGTGGGTTGTGCAGACCGGTCTTGCTATGATCTTAAATGTCACGCACGAGCCACAAAGGTCCCTCTGGTTGCTGAGAAGCCTCTTAAAGAACCCATATCCTATAAAGAAAATCCATTAGGCCCATCAGAGAAGGGCCTAGTGACCAAAGACCTCTGTTTGTCTTCAGTCATTCTCCTTAATTTTGCCACACAAAGTTGTAAATGTCGTCCAGTTTGAGCCCAAACAGAGTTTGTTCTCCAGTCTGTCCTCAAGTATGTGCACTTAAATGTCTTCTGTCTTCTGATGTCACGCGTGATCACAATAAGACGTGTAAGGAAAGAACCAGAATCTTTTTTCATATGGGCTCGTCTGTAGGTGTCAAACTGTTTTTCACGTCGGTGTGTAAACAGACTGCCTGGTGGTTCCTAGAGTCGGCTCCAATGTGCTGAACTGTGGGTTTTTATAAACAGGCGCATATTGATTCTGCGATTTTATGCATGGAAGCTGTCACCAAAGCAGCTTTCCATAGCCCGGTTGCAGATACATCGTTGAACAGAAGTACGCCCGAACACTTTTCATCCCATGATGCATCTGATTCCTTGTTTATGATCTTCAGTCATTCTCCTTAATTTCTCCACACAAAGTTGTAAATGTCGTCCAGTTTGAGCCCAACAAAGGAGCCATTGGGAAGGCATATAAGAAAGATGCCAAGTTCGCCATGGAGTATCTGTCTGTGTGTGATGAATGCTACATCACAGAGCAGGAGCAGCTTCTTAATGAGACTGGGTGAGTGGTTTCACTTTCAGGCAGCCCCATGGGACAATGTGGGTTACCTAGTTTTTTGCTTTCGAAATGAGACAGTATGCTTGTTTTCACTCCAGAGAGTTCACCATCGAGACAGAGGGCAAGACGTTCAAACTCACCAAGGACATGGTCAACGTGAAGCGGTATCAGAAGACTCTGCACGGTGAGATTCCCTCAGGAAAGATTATTCTGGGAAACCGAGAATGACATCTTCTGTAACACGCAACCACTGTCTGCGTTTGTTGTTTACAGTGGAAGAAGTTGTTCCCAACGTAATTGAGCCCTCCTTTGGCATTGGTCGGATCATGTACACCATCTTTGAGCACACATTCCACATTAGGGACGGTGATGAACAAAGAACGGTAAGCGGATCACGTTGTATCAACTGTATCAAGTACCACCGTATATTGGGAGTAACATATACTATGTATAGATAAAATGACAGATTAAATTAATATGAAATAGCTCACATCTGGCACACAGCCTTCAATAAATTAAACTATACAGATAAATGGAGGCTGGGAAATATTGCCAAGTTTTTAATCAATACTTGGCAATGCCCCCAGTTTGCCCATACTATCTGTTCTCCACAACTGTTGCATGGACCTTAGGTTTGCTTATCCTCTGTAATGACATTTGTTTTCTTTTGACAGTACTTTAGCTTCCCAGCTCCTGTAGCTCCATACAAATGTTCTGTTCTGCCTCTGAGTCAAAACCAGGAATTCATGCCCTATGTGAAGGAATTATGTAAGTGTTCACATCATACTGAATATATTCCGTTTTTATAGAAGAGGGGGGAAAGCACTATTTTCCACAGTCCAGGTTAACTTTTTCTCTCCTTCTCCCTCTCAGCCGAGGCCATGACCAAAAATGGCGTGTCTCACAAAGTGGACGACTCTTCAGGATCCATTGGGCGGCGCTACGCCCGGACGGATGAGATCGGAGTGGCATTTGGAATCACCATAGACTTTGACACAGTGAACAAGACACCTCACACAGCCACTCTGAGAGACCGCGACTCAATGAGGCAGATCAGGGCCGAGGTACAGCAACAGCTGACTCAATTGTTGTTATTTTTTCTAAAGTGGTTAAGTACACACAACAGCACAGTTGCAGTTGTGTACATGATTTAAACACATCCAAGTAAACCGTCCCGTCTCTTTCCTCAGGTCAGCGAGTTGCCTGCAATAGTTCGGGATCTGGCCAACGGCACAACGACCTGGTCAGAAGTGGAAAGCAAGTATCCCATCTTCGAAGGACAAGAGACCAGCAAGAAGGACACAGCTGAAGAGTAAAGCTCGCTCGCCTGCCAGTCACTACGTGAAAATCCACAGATGTGTTTGCGAAAGCATCACAAGGAGGAATATGTTGCAACTGTATTGTGATAAGCTATAGCGGTGTACTGAGCCCTCCTTGTGTTCTACACCACTGCAGTCACTGAAAAACGTCATGTATTCATCATATCTAACAGTTGTAAAGGAAAGCTTGCACAAGACTGTTGCCTCTTTGAAGAGGAACATCTTCATCCATGTATGATCGTGTTTTCAAAGGGAGAAACTGTAACCAGGTTGTTTGGGTCTGCAGCGAAAGGAGGCTTCCGCTTTTTCACTATTCAGGCAGACTGAGTTATTTAACCATTTCAATAAAAACAGCCAGCACTTACTGGACATGAGCATTCAACTGTGATGTTTTCTATCAAGCTCTCAAAACAGAGTAATGAACAAACACAAATGTTGTCCACAGGGGGCGCTCTCCTGGCAGAGAGTGCAAGGTTAAATCCTGAGCAGCTGATGCACAGGATTTAACACAGGCTTGCAGCCTCCACTGCCTGTCTACCTCTCTCTGCCCGTCTCACACCATCTGTCTATCAATAAAGGAACACATGCTCAAATGATCTGAATAAAGGAAACAATAAAGGCACAATAGGTGGGTTCACAATTCACACGCTGGATAAATAAGGTCAATGTGTAAAAGTGCTCACTCGGCCTTTTCTGTGTCAACATCAGAGCTTTTCCAGTTTAAAACAGGCTTGGAATATTTTCCAATCACACAAGGCTTCCTTAGGCTTCCTTATGTTTTTCACGTTTTTTTTTTTTTTGCCCTTTTTGACACATGGGGCAAGTGATGACTGATTACTGAGAACAAAACGATACAAGCAAAAACAATTCACCCCGCCCTCCAACACAAACACACACACACACACAGTTTATGCAGCCCGAGACAATAGGGCATTTAGACAGTAAAAGGTACAACCACATACACACCCAAGCACAAACCAACATACATGTGTGGCAGGGTGAACAGTCACCTCAAACACAACACATTTACATTTTACTCCAATACGACTTCCAACTGAGGAAATAGTGTGAATTTGTAGTGCAGAAGGAGAAAGTGAAGGACTGAGAGTTGAGGAGAGAATGTTAGGGGAGGAGGTGCTTTCTCTCTCACACACACACACACAGAGGGAGGGGCCCTGAAGGAGCTTCCTGGAAACAGGACTCCTCTCAGCTTATGCACTATGATTGAACCATATATTACATAAGGTAGAGTCTGACAAGTAAACAGAGGGTCAAATCCCAGTGTTAAATAAACCCCCAAACTCAAGTGCATCAGTTAGAACAGCACTTCATTTGTTGTACGCACTTACTTCAACTCCATTGTAGTCTTAACATCTGTTTTTGGGTCTGAACTTCCTGGATGATGCAACAAAAGCTCTTGTTGAGTAGAAACCGGCGCCTCCCTCTTCTTCTCCGCCCTCAGCCTGACGACAGCTGGAGAGCAGTGAAGTCTGCACAGTCCAGAGTGCGACGCACAGCTGGTTGTTGTAGCAGCAGCAGCAGCAGCAGCAGCAGCAGCGACGAGGTCCGAGACTTTTCCTACGTGTCAAGATGGAGCAAGAACTGGCACCTCTGAGAGAGGCTGTGCGCCAACAGGTGAGTCAGTAAACACACCTGGAAAACGCACACAGGGAGACCGGTAACTGGAGATTTCACCAAATCTGCTTTATTCTGTAAAGCGATGGATTGTTAATTATTGCAGTGGCTTTAAAGTGATGAGAAAGTGACTGTTCATGTTTATAGTTGTGCCTGTTATGAAACTAAGAAGAAATATGCCACAAGCCTCATGGGGATAAAAGAAAAGTGAAAGTATGTAACGGTGCCGCTGCATATGATGCTGTCAGATTCCAGAGGTGCACAATGTTCACGCACTGCTTATTATAACATCAGTCGGCATTATCGGTGCACTACTTTTACTATTTATTTTATTTTTTATTATTATTATTTTTTAATTTTTTTTTATGTATTTTATTCCGACGCGGCAGATTTTGGTGCAAAAGAGTTCAAATCGAATGTAAAGATGAAACGAAACATCTGCGATTTCTTTTTCTCTGCAGGGTGAAGCTGTGAGTCAGCTGAAGGAGAAAGGTGCGTCGGAGCAGGAGCTGGGCAAAGCTGTGGCAGAGCTCAAAGCCCGCAAGAAGATCCTTGAAGCAAAGGTCAGACCCTCTCCACTGCTGGTCAAACTTTCCATTTCACCTTTAATAACCGAATGTTGACTTTACATGGGATCTGGGTGATTTAAAAAAAAAAAAACAACCCCATAATTCAATCATGCATCCTATATTTGTAGGAGCTTGCTCTGCAGGCTAAAGAGGATGCGTTTGACAGGGTGAAAATGGATGACACCCTGAAGAGGAGGTTTTTCTATGATCAGGCTTTTGCCATATATGGAGGTAAAATACCTTGACATGATTCATAATGAAAGCAAAAGCAAAAGTAAAGTGATTGTGGAAGTTTCACTTGCATTTTCCCTTAGGTGTGAGCGGCCTGTATGACTTCGGCCCTGTGGGCTGTGCCCTGAAGAACAACATCCTGCAGGCCTGGAGGCAGCACTTCATCCACGAGGATCAGATCCTGGAGATAGACTGCACCATGCTGACCCCCGAGCCTGTCCTCAAGTAACGACAAAACACGCGTTCCCACTGAACTGCTTTTCATCCGGGAAAGTGCAAATTAAACTCGTCACAGGTCCGACCTTAAATCTGCTGCTTCTTTCCAGGACGTCAGGACATGTGGATAAATTTGCCGACTACATGGTGAAAGACGCCAAGACTGGAGAATGTTTCCGAGCTGATCACCTCCTGAAAGGTGGGAACTGAAATGAGCCCCAACCGGTCCGGTCTGCTTAGGCTTCCTGTATCTGCTTGCCCTGCACAGAAAGAGTCACATTTCCGCCCTGAGGAGACGCGCGACCTTTTGACTTTTGACCTACACCTAAACACAACAGATAATTATTAGCTAAGCTGCCTTTAATGCATACAGTATCTGAAACTTGCACAGACGAGAATAATTTTGTAAATTTAAATCATTTAAATTAAATTAAAAAAAAAAACGTAATCATCGTTCATCGTTTGTTTTCTCGCAGCTCACCTGAAAAAACTGATTTCTGAGGAGAAATGCGCCGAGAAGGCTGCGCAGATGGAGGATGTGATCACTCAGGTAGGCGCCTCACATGGTCATACGCAGAAGCGCAGGCAGGTTCTGCTGGTGGAGGAATAATCATCCAGTAATCATGGCCCTGTCTGTTTCTGTTTCTTTCAGATGGACAACTACTCTCAGCAGGAGCTTGCTGATCTCTTTGTCAAGTACAACGTCAAGTCTCCCTCCACAGGAAATGACCTCACACCCCCCATTTCCTTCAACCTGATGTTTCAGACATCCATTGGACCAGGAGGCAACACACCTGGGTACCGGCCTACTCAAAGCCCCATCCACTCTGTGTTTTCAGACGTCTTACGTGAAAAAGTGTTGGCTGTTGTTGAAATTGTGTCAACTACCTGTGTCGGTGCAGATACCTGAGGCCCGAAACAGCTCAGGGAATGTTCCTCAACTTCAAGCGTTTGCTGGAGTTCAACCAGGGAAAGCTGCCCTTCGGTGCTGCCCAGATTGGAAACTCCTTCAGGAATGAAATCTCTCCTCGCACTGGTCTCATCCGGGTCAGGTAGTTCGACACTCCAGCATCTAATCGTGGACCACCAAATGATAACAAACATACAGTGAGACTGAAGCTCCTCCTGTTTGCAGGGAGTTCACCATGGCTGAGATTGAGTTCTTTGTGGACCCCAATGAGAAGGTCCACCCAAAATTCCCCAAAGTGGCCGACCTGGAGATTTTGTTGTTCTCCTCGAAGGCTCAGACCAGCGGACAGTCTGCGAAGATCATGAGGCTGGGTGATGCCGTGGAGCAGGTGGGTGTCGTTTCATTTCCTCTTATCGTTACATTTCAGTGTAGAAGTTCTCAGTGCTGCTAACGTGCCTGGTGTCAGTCACTGACCAATGTTATGAGCCTCAATGAAGAATGCTGACGCAAGAACAAACAAACAGGACATAGAGGATTATCACATCAATGATAAATGATTCAATTTCCCAGGATGTGCAACAGGGAAATAGCTGATGTATTTAAACTAGTGAAAGTGAATTTTGGATTTACAAAAAATGTATTTTAAAAATACATCTGTCCATAAGATTGATTAACTATAATGTTAAAAAATACACACACATACACACACACACACATACACATACATATATATATATTCAACACAAGAAAGTGGTAGCAATAGGTAAATACGGGAAACAATGCGGACAGCGTGTTTTAATCTTGTGTGTCTACTGCAGGGAGTGATCAACAATTCAGTGCTGGGCTACTACATTGGCCGTATCTACCTGTACCTGCTGAAAGTGGGTCTCTCCAAAGATAAAGTGCGCTTCCGTCAGCACATGGAGAACGAGATGGCTCACTACGCGTGTGACTGCTGGGACGCGGAGTCCAAAACCTCCTACGTGCGTACATCTTTACTTTTTTTGTTTTTTTTTAATTCTCGCAGCATCACTTGAAAACAATGGTACAGCACATACACGTTTTATCCTAATTTACATGACCTTTTTTTTTTCACTGACTCAGGGCTGGATAGAAATTGTGGGTTGTGCCGACCGCTCCTGTTATGACCTCTCATGTCACACCAGAGCCACCAAGGTCCCTCTAGTGGCAGAGAAGACTCTGAAAGAGCCCATATCCTACCTGACTCCAGTCACGTCATTATGTAGCTATGTAGGGTGTTGGAATATGACAATTGTTTTCTTTTGGAATGTTATACTCGGTTCCTCTTTACTCCTTAACTCCTCCACACAAAGTGGTGAATGTGATCCAGTTTGAGCCCAACAAAGGAGCCATTGGGACGGCCTACAAGAAGGACGCCAAGCTGGTTCTGGAATTCCTGAGCGTCTGCGACGAATGCTACATCACTGATAAGGAGAAGCTCCTCAACAAGACCGGGTAATTAATGATGGCTGCGAAATGACTCTGTTTATGAAGGTCGTTTTTGAATATTCTTTGTCGTCTGCAGAGAGTTCAGCGCTGAGACCGAGGGCAAAACCTTCAAACTGAGCAAAGACATGGTCAGTGTGAAGAGGTTCCAGAAAACCTTGCATGGTAAGAGAAGCTGCATCACACCAGGCTTTGTGGCTCATAGTTTAGTACAGTGTGTTTTTTCTCGTGGGGAGGGGAAAAAGCTGTCTCTGCTTTCCCACAGTGGAGGAGATCGTTCCGAATGTGATCGAGCCCTCGTTTGGCATCGGCAGAATCATGTACTCCATCTTCGAGCACTCCTTCCGCATCCGTCAGGGGGATGAGCAGAGGACGGTAAGGAGGGTTTCAAAAACAGGGATCAGATCTCAGATCGTTTTTTTTTTTAAATTTGGCTGATTTAAACCCATTTATTCTTTATTCCTTGTCCAGTATTTCAACTTCCCTGCTCCTGTTGCTCCATATAAATGTTCCATCCTGCCACTGAGCCAAAACCAGGAGTTCATGCCATTTGTCTCCAAGTTATGTGAGTATGACACTGCCTGACAGATTTCAATACGGAATGATTTTCTCAAAAGGCCTCACGTTTTGTTTTTCTCCTCCCAGCCGAGGAGATGACCAAAGTCGGCGTGTCCCACAAGGTGGACGACTCCTCCGGATCCATCGGGCGGCGCTACGCCAGGTCAGATGAGATCGGGGTGGCGTTCGGCATCACCATCGACTTCGACACCGTGAACAAGACGCCTCACACGGCCACCCTGAGAGACCGCGAATCAATGAGGCAGATCAGGGCCGAGGTAGGACACGAAAATATCCGAGGCTTTCATTTCTGAAAGTGTCAAAAAATATATATAAAATAAAAATAATTTTCAAAACTATATCGCAGGTTGCTGAGTTACCAGGGATTGTTTGCAGCCTGGCAAACGGCACCTTGATGTGGGCTGAAGTGGAGCGCAAGTTCCCCATATTTGAGGGACAAGAGACCAGCAAGAAGGAATAAGACGACTGGAAGTCCACTTCTTTGCACTAAGGGACCATACTGGCTTTGCATTTATTTTTTATAAGGAACGATATATGACATTAAAATTAAACTGTCCCTAAATTCAGGCATACTGTGTTTTATCTGGAGACTTAGATTTATTACGTAAACTGAAGGACACCTACAAACAAACACAATCCTTTAACCTGCCAGAGGATGTGTAGCACTGTAAACTGTGACGGTTGAAATGAGTAACCCTGTACCTCGCTGACTGACGCTGGCTTTCGCAAATAAACCACAAGTGGCTCTTTTCTTTTTTGCACGCCGTGCTTTTTCCACCCCCGAGTTTACTTGTGTTACTTTCACAGCTGAATCCATCGCAACACATTGTGTTACGTTTCGTTACACTGCCGACGTGTTGCAGATTGTACAGTGCGAGGCTGCAGCTCAAAATGGCGACGGGGCTTAGACCCTCCTGAAAGAGAGGTGGCAGGAATGTGAGAAAAGAGACGAGGTCTCCTTATGACCCGAATGTTAAATGATTACATGACCTTTCTTAAGGGACAGAGTGTTAATGTATGACTTCTTGAAATGAACCCCCATTTCCATATAACTACAATCAAACAGAAATGTGGTTTACACCAGTGATTACTAATCAGCTATAAGGACAATGAGTCGGTTCAGGTGGTTTAAAACCCTCTTGCTGCATTTTTTGAAAAGTGTGAATAATTTATAATGTCCCCAGTTCAGAGACCTGTTGTACTGGTTTATACAACCCTGTTACGCCCCCTCTGTGTCAGTGGTCAAAGTATAAATACATCATGTCACCTATGTGACAGTGGGGGCAGCTCCCTCTCAGAGACACACAGGGACCCGGAGCCCGACCTGCGCCCTGTGGATGTTATGTTTCCTGTTCCTGACATGTTTTATTCCACATGATATTATAATCTGCGCCTTCCACCGGAGCGGACTGAAAAGGTTTGTGTTCACGGCCGATTCTTCGGGATCACAACTGCGGCGTTCAAGGTCAGTATCACAACAGGTGGTGCGCGCGGGAAGGAGGAAAGTGCACAACCGTGTGGCACATTGTGTTTTTAAGAAATGTCATTAAGAAATAATCAACAAACAAAGATCCTTTGTTGACTCGCAACTAAATTATTTTCCAATGTTGAGTGTTAACGAGGGGAACAAGATCAGTTCACTGGAGAGGCGTTGTTAGGTTAAAAATAGCAGGCAGCTGCGCGTTGTTATTGTCTTGAAGGCGCTGAAGTCTATTCAGGGCAAACTCATCCATTTGCCCTCCACTGTTCCATCACTGATAAATGTGATCAAGTCTCAGACAGAGGAGTTGTAAAGACTTACTGTCATTTGAATTGATTGAAGAGTTGAGTTGAGTTATCCTGGATGGGTCTGATACCGTGTCGCCTGGAAGTCAAAGAGAGAGCTTATCTTAGAAAAGAAGATCCATCAACATAGAACCACCAAGACATACTGACCAGAATTAAATTACTGTAAATACCATACTTGTATGTAGTATAAAGAAGTAACAATAACCACTAGCATTTACATGCATTTCACAGTTTTAGCTTTGCATACAAAATATGACCAGTTTATAAACATCGAAGTGGGAATGTTGAATCTAATCGAAACTCTTTACATGCATAGGAGTAGTCGGAAAAAACCTGCAGACGTTACATCATCTGCTAAATTAAAGTACATTGAAACTGCTTAATGTTCTGAGCAGTGTTATGGTAAACCCTCATAGTAATAACTCATATAAGTACTGGTACCAGACCGGGAGTGTAGTACTCACACTATGACAGGAAATTAATGCCTTTTCTTTCATGTTTCCAACATTGACAGTCACAGTTGACAGATACTAACGTGCTATAAAACCTGTCACACTGGTTTAACAACAGGTTAAGGAGTCTCATGTAAACACTGTAAAACACTGTCATTGTTGCTGATGTCATGTTAAAGCGCCGAGCTGCTGTTTTCGGGAAGGTATTCCCATAAAAAACTCCCTCTCCTGATGTTGTGACCCGGAAGGTCAGTATGGCGAATATGACCAGGTTAAGGATCGAAGTGTCGGGACTTGTCGGGACGCCTGATATGATGCCATCGTTTCAGAGGTAAAACCTGTTCTAGTTCTACAGACTGGTCTGTTGTTCTCCTCAGGAACCTCTCTGGTCCACATTGTCTTCACCATCATGGGGGTCAAGGCTGCACTTCCCAAATATGAGATTTATTTCTACAAGACGGTGCTGTGTCTGGCCATGTTCTGGACTGCCAGCTGGATCTTTGAGGTGTCCCGGTGTAAGTGCACAGGCACACACACACACATGAATCTGACACACATGCTATCGCGTAGGCTTCCTGTACACAATGTGCACAATGCACAGCACGGGGCAGTTTCACTGTGTATGTTGGAGTTATGCAGACCATGCAGAGGAGATCAGGTGTCAGTACAAAATAAGATCTGTGTAGATGATGTGTGTGTACTCACTGTAACAAAGGTTTCCCAAGACAAAAAACAATACAACTGACTTTGAAAGACTTTTGCCCCCCTTAATTTAACATGTATATAATCTTATTCCAGCCAACGCAAACAGGAAGTCATTCAAACCCAACGTGAAACCAGGGTGGTACTATTTTGGGAGGAAAATGGTGAGAGAATATTCACATTTTGTTTAAACGTCGTTTCCCCGTCGCGTCTAAACGTCTGCTCTCTGCTCCCTGCTCTGCAGGACACAGCCGACTTTGAGTGGATGATGTGGTTTAGCACGTTCAGAGAGCACATCCTGTTCGCTCTCTCCGGCCACGTCCTCTTCGCTAAGATCTGCTCCATGCTGGCCCCACAGGTGCTTTTAATGAATTCACAATGAACAAGATAACGAGGGAGCGGGCGACTCCGCTTTAATGACAGAACCAAAGCTCGGAGCCACAGTTTTAACAAAGCAGAAGAAACAATCATGTCGCCCCCCATGATGAATCCATCTTAATTAAACGGTGATATCCGGAGCTGACTTTGTTACAGCTTATTTTTTACAGCATTGCACAGTTGCTTTTTATATCAGGAGCTGAACAGCTGATGAGTGTGAGCAGCTGGGAGGAAAAGCATATAAGCAATAAGCGGAAACGCAGCTATGTAGTTAGGTTCTGTATTCAGCCAGTTCATTGATGCCACTGTGGCGTGGTCCAACACGTTTCCCTCTCTCACAGCACAGATCCCTGGTGTACATGGTGTACGGACTCCTGTCTGTGTGGACCAGCATGGGCTGGACCTACGTCACCCTCATGCTGTCCCACTGCATCCTGCTCTACAGCATCTCCCTAGTGAAAACCCGCTGGCTTTGCTATGTCGCTGGTCTTTGCACCCTCGCTACATTCAAGTGTGAACCCTTTGTGTCCTGGCAGGTAAACTGCTGCCCGCTAAGGTACAGGTTTAAGTGAGCGTGTCAGGAAATGATCATATTTCTTCTTTGTTGCTTCTCCGTAAAGGCGAGATTTGTGGAGGGCGACTTTGAGCTGCGTAACGTTCTCTTCTATGGAGGCTGTGGGTTCACGATCATGCGCTGTATGAGCTTCGCTCTGGAGAACTGTGAGAGGAAAGATGGCAACTACAACATCCTGGAGCTGCTCAAGTACAACTTCTACCTCCCATTCTTCTATTTCGGGCCCATCATGACCTTTGATACATTTTATGTTCAGGTGAGTACAACGAGGGTCTTCATACATCCCGGTCCAAATCCAAATGCATTCCAGTACAAAAGGAAAAACTGATAAAGTCAAAATGAAACCCAAAGCACATTGGTCCAAACCAAAACTGAAAGTCCAGGGACCTGAGGCAGAGGGCGCCATTTGGCTTCATATTTCACATGTTTGGTAAATGTAACAATGAATTAATTATGAGAAAATTAAATATGAGAAAAGGAACATCTAAAAATGTAAGTTGCAGGCAGTATCTGCATGGAGGTACAACATGAGCATATTTCATATGTGTCTGCTGCCTCCTGCAGGCCAACAAGTCAGACCTGACCAGAAAAGATCGGGAAATGTGGAGTATCGGTCGGCACGGGCTGATTCACCTTGGGGTCATCATTATGGTGGACATCCTCTTCCACTTCATGTACATCCACACCATCCCTACTGACCTGAAGCTGCTGAGACACCTCTCTGACTGGGCTCTAGGTCTGGCCCACTCAATATTTAACCTGCTATTTAATGCGCCACATTCATGGCACACGTTCATGACAGTTTTGGCACAAAGGCACATGATCGACCTTCTATTTACTGTTCCCGGTGTCAAACGAGAGCACTGCTAATACGCTTGCATTGTTCCCAGTGGGTCTAGCTTACTTTAACTTGGTGTACGACTGGGTCAAAGCAGCTGTCATGTTTGGAGTCATCAACACCGTGGCCAGACTGGATCATCTCGACCCTCCCAAGCCACCAAAATGCATCACTATGCTCTACATGTTTGCTGAAACGTGAGTTGAGTTTACACAGGCTGATCATCGCGCTGACCATACCCATCAAACCCGAACCTGAACCTGATTTTCCTAATGTTTCTCCCTCTGCAGCCACTTTGACAGAGGAATCAACGACTGGCTGTGCAAGTAAGTGGGTCAGAGAGACAGAGATGTTAGAAGTCTTAATCCTCCTGGTCCTGTGAAATACTAGAGAGCGGTGATCTATCAGTCCATTTCCACAGGTATGTGTATAATTACTTGGGTGGAAAGCATGACAACATCGTGGAGGAGCTGGTGGCGACACTTTGCACCTATGGTGTTACCATCCTCTGGCTGGGACCCTGCAAGGTGGTGCTGCTCTGGGCTTTCTTTAACTGTTTTGGCCTCAACTTTGAGCTGTGGACTGCAAAGTTCTTCTCCAGGGAGCCTTTTGCCTCCATCGAGGTTGGTTTATATGGATATAAATTATACATAGATTCATTTATTTATGTACAAAAATGTTTATATTTTTTGGACTTCACAGAAGGAAATGTCAGAGGCAATGTCACGCAGGATCAGAGCCATCGTCAGTACTTTCAACTTCTGGAGTATTGCTTTATACAACATCCTGGCACTGAACAGTTTGGACTTTGCCAAGTTGGTCGCCAAACGGCTGCTTCTCAAAGGTGATTTTGAGTTCTTATTTTTTCTTTAAATCAGCGATCAATCAGTAATGAATCTCCTTTCCTTTCCAGGCTTCCCTATAACCACCATTATTGTCATGTTTATGACCTACTGCTTGATTCAAGTGATTAAGGAGCAAGAGAGGAGGCAAGCCCTTATTGATGATCCGGATCCGCTGCCTCCTGCCCCACCTGCCAACGCCACCACCAGCCCAACCAGCGCTCCAGCTGGACCTGCCGCCGCCGCCGCCGCTCAGCCAGGCGTAGATCCCGGCAAGGACAAATCCGAGTAGATATTAGCTACTACAGCAACCAACAGTTTTGTAACTGTAGATTCTGTGGGGACTGTGAGTTTTGCTTTGTAAAAAAAAGTTGACTACAAAATGTAAATGGAGCATTATCACCAAATCGCATGACATCATGTGACATTACAACACATCTCTAGTCACTGGATTTGGGCTATAAAAAAAAGTAATTTGTTACTTTATGGGTTCCTATAAAATCATCCCAAAACTCCTTACATTCTGATACAAGATGGGTTACACTGAAAAACCGCTTCACAGTTACTATTCAAAAATGAGTTGTCTTGTTGTGTCTATTTAAATAACTGCTGTTTAAATAATGTTAAGTAAAAGGCTCAAAAGTCATGTCAAGCAAAACCAGACTGGTATTATTATCATTTATTATCATTATTATTATTATTATTATTATTATTATTATTATTATTATTATTATTGTTGATATATATTTTTAATCTTCCCATCTTAAGTGCACTTTATCGATGTGGATCAATAAGGTACAGTAGGTATATAAACACATAAAATCTTTACAGTTGCTTGTTTTGAAACACAATATCATCATATCAAAACATAAGTAACGCGGTAAGGAGGTCGAAATGATAAGTGGGATGGATTAGTGAAACCTAGTGGAGAAGTTGTGTATTGCAACCAGCTGGATACCCCTGCCTCACCTTCCCATCCTAAGCATGAATCAGTCTGTCTGAACGTGGGCGGATGGTCTTGGGCGGTGGGACGGCGTAGAGTTGAAGGTGGGACAAGGGGAATATTGTATTTCATGTTCCAGAATAAAGCCCATAGCTGCACAGGGAGCATACAGCCTATAAATAACCCAGCAGTTGGAGCTCAGCTGAAACCTTTGGACAGCTGAGGAAGCCCCTGGGTTCAGCTGCTGTGTGAGCTAATAGTAGACTGGCTGTGTCTCTAAAGCCTCTTTCCAGGCTAGAAAGCAGAACTAGTTTGCTAACAGAGAGGGAGACAGTTTTTGCTTGTGTGCAGCCCCTAAAAGGCTCTTTACACTCATCCGCCAGTAAATATGGCCTTACCTATAAACCCCATGGACGAGCCCAGGCTGTACCAGCAGACGCTGCTCCAGGATGGCCTGTACGACTTGCTGGAGAACGACAAGCTGGTTGATTGCGTACTGAAGATCAAGGACAAGGAGTTTCCCTGCCATCGGCTGGTCCTGTGCGCCTGCAGCTCGTACTTCCGCTCCATCTTTCTGTCCGACCTAGAGGAGAGCAAAAAGAGAGAGATTGTCCTGGAGGATGTGGAGCCTGGTGTCATGGGGCTGATCCTCAAGTACCTGTACACATCAAAAATCAACGTGACCGAGCAAAACGTCCAGGACATCTTCGCTGTCGCTAACGTGTACCAGATCCCCTCGATATTCACGGTATGTGTCTCTTTCCTACAAAAGCGCCTGAGCCTGAGCAACTGTCTGGCGGTCTTCAGGCTGGGCCTGATGCTGGACTGTCCCAGGTTGGCCGTCTCCGCCCGCAACTACGCCTGCGAGAGATTCCACCTCATCTCCAGAGACGAGGACTTCCTCCAGCTGCTCCCCAGTGAGCTGGCAGCCATTTTAGCCAACGACAACCTCAACGTCGAGACCGAGGAGACGGTGTTTGAGGCACTGATGAACTGGGTGTCCCGGGATGCGGAGAGCAGAGAGAAAGAGCTGCCAGGTTTGCTGGACTGCGTTCGTTTGCGACTGGTCAACGAGGACTTCCTGAAAGAGAAGGTGGAGAAGCACGCGCTGATCTCTTCGAATCCCGAGCTGCAGCAAAAACTGCAGCTGGTTAAAGACGCTAATGTCGGGAAACTGCCAGAGGTTAGGAAAAGCAAGAGGGAGAGTGGTGGCGCAGAGAAAGAAGGAGAGGGGGGGGATAAAGAGGAGGAAGAGGGACTTCTCCCGGGCATCCTGAACGATAACCTGAGATTTGGCATGTTCGGCCGGGATTTGCTACTGATGGTGAATGACACAGGGGCTGTGGCCTATGACCCTTCGGGGAACGAGTGCTTTGTAGCGACACTCTCCACACAGGTTCCTAAAAACCACACCAGCTTGGTCACTAAGGAAAACCAGATCTTTGTGGCCGGCGGATTATTCTTTGATGAACAGAACAAGGAGGATCCTATGTGCTCCTACTTCCTGCAGGTAAGAAAAATTAAAATGTAGGTGGGTCATTTTTAAGCCAAACCCAAGGTGCTGTTTTTTTTAACCAAGACACAAACATGTGACTTCCCTGACCTCAGTATGACCCGGTCAGTGCCGATTGGCTGGGAATGCCTCCTCTCCCCTCGCCGCGCTTCCTGTTTGGGCTGGCAGAGGCAGGGAACTGCATCTTTGCGTTAGGAGGGAGGGAGCTGAAGGAGCAGGAGCGCACACTGGACTCAGCTTTAGTCTACGACCGAGAGTGAGTACGGCGTGGGTTCCCGCGTCAAGTGCTGATGATGCATCGGGTGAAACGATTGAATGATTGAACGCGCTGCCGTTCTTGGGGGTGACTTCTCCTTCGGTTTCACATTTCCAGGTCTTTTAAATGGGGTGAATCAGAGCCGATTCCTTACCCAGTGTATGGACATGCAACGCTATCCCACAATGATGTTGTCTACGTGATTGGAGGAAAAGGGGACAATAAGTGAGCATGAAGCATGATCGCAATATTAATATCAATCAGTGACAAACTTAATGATTAGGGTGTTTATTTATTGATTCAGGAGTCTATTCATGACTTAAGTTCTGTAAACGAGACCACTCTCCCCTCTGCACAGGAGCTGTCTTAAGAAGATGTATGCATACGACATCAAGAGATTTGAATGGAAGGAGCTTCCACCCATGAAGACGGCACGCTCTTTATTTGGAGCCACTGTTCATAACGACAAAATCTACGTAGCAGCAGGAGTCACCGACAATGGCCTGACAGACTCTATGGAGGTGTATGACATCGCCACCAACAAGTGAGTTCATCAAACTGAGTCAATATGGCAGACAACGTCACGATAATGAGTGATTTTTTATATTTTAACTTTTATACAAATTCAGTTTTACTTTATTCAAATTGCTATTATTTGTATTTTTTCCTTAATTAGTTAATTGGAAAAAAGTTGACTACCTCCCTCATCTTATACTTTACCTCTTTGTGTTTCCTACTTTCAGGTGGTCCGACTTTGTAGAGTTTCCCCAGGAACGAAGCTCTGTGAACCTGGTGTCCCTGGCTGGCACACTGTACGCTGTCGGAGGTTTTGCCATGATGCCTCTGGAGGAAAGTGATGAGATGGTCCCCAAAGAGATGACCGATATCTGGAGGTGGGTCACAGTCAAAGTCACAGTTCTTTTAAAGCCATGCACACTGATGCTTTGAGGAGATTGCGCTGAACATCATGAAAGGTTGTTTAATTTTAACGTTTCTAGGAAAACGCAAAGCCAGAAAGAAAGTCATCAGCTAAAATCACACACATACAACTGCTAATCTAAAAGAAAATAATATTGTGTTACTTTTATTCTAAAATAGCACAGACATAATTCATCTAAAAATAACATGTGATCTACAGTAGAGGTTCTAAACCTTTTTGACCTTGAGGCCCAACTTTCCAAGTATAAAGGGGCCCGGGGCCCATTCAAATATTAATACTGTATTAGTTAAACTAATTAACCTCACCCTTAGTTTGATTTGTGTTCAATCACTAAATCAAATATGCCCACACTTTTCAGCATGTTAGCTACTTTTACCTGCAGTAAAAATGCTAAATATATATTTACACACACACACACATATATACACAGGATATACACTATATGTTGATGTATATTGCAAAACTGAATGAACCCTTATGACAGAATACAGTTTAATACAATTCAGGTCACTACCTTACTCTGATGACTTGCACCGCACTGCACTCAGTCAGCCAGGGTTGTACAGTCTGGACTGTAGCACCTGGTTGCCAGGTTCAAGCAGACTCCCCCCAAAGGACCATGAGTCATGGTGGAATGGTGTTTGGATTTATCCATTAAAAATAAGAGCAACCAAATAATGCAGTAATGAAGGAGGGGGCACTTCCTCATGTTGGGGTTTGTGTTTCCTCTGTGAGGAAGTTGTCAAACTCTCCACGAGGCCTGGATCTCAGCTCCACGTGTCCAGCTGTAGTGTCACAGTCTCATCCTCCTCCTCCACTGTGGACGAGTTCAGGTGAAACACAGTTGCCATGTCTGACTCAAGGCAAAGTCTTTAACCCGTTTGTCAAACGCTGACACACACACGTCTCACTCTGCTCTGTGGAGCACGCGCACTGTCCATTCCTCACGCTTCCAAATGTGCGCAGGCGCATGGTGACACGTGATCTCGGTCTGGTCGCTTCGCAATTTACGGAATGTTGTTCGTAATTGGCACGCGATCTGCCGGCACTACTTCCGCCCTCTACCGGTTTTGGGCAGTTCCCCCGCTATAGGCTATACTGTAGCTATACAGTGTTATATTCTTTGTTTTACGGCTCTTGCGGCTTACAGGTACAAAACCTCTAGCCCTCTAGGTGGCGCTCGCATGGTTAAGAATCACTGCATGGTTAAGAATCACTGCTCTACAGTGTTTGTTTTGCTAAAAGCCACAGTATACAATTTGATATAAAAGGTCAAATTATTACTATGAAATATTAATATAGTACACAGTAATACTCCAATGCATTTCATGACCAATTGATATCTGTCAATCAGGTGTGACGTGTCAGAGAGGAAGTGGATCGGGGTCCTCAGAGAGATGCAGTATGCTTCAGGGGCCACTGTCATGGGGGTCCGCCTCAACACCCTGCGTCTCACCAAGATGTAAAACCAGTCCGCATCAGTTTTACTGTCCAAAGACAGGAAGAGCAGGGTCAAAGTCACGAGTCAATGTCAATTATGGCTTAATGTCATCGACGGTTATCTTTTTTAACATTAACATTTTTATATGTGCTTCAGCAGTTGATTCAGTTTGTAAAATTGTAAACAATATGTGGTCTGATGACATTTGTTTTGCACTGACTGGAATAAAATGTACACATAAAGCCAAAATCTGTCTTGATTAACATGGACAGCTGCCTGACAAGACAATGTGCACTTTCCAACAGAGGGCAGCAAAGTCATGACGTAAGTGCTTATAAAGAGCCACAGTGACACAGGATACAGTTACAAAAAATAGTTTCAGTTTCTCTGCAGCAACAAAAACACAGCACACATTTACATTTGCAATAATGTATCTATACTGTTTAATATTGAAATGATGCTCTGCTGTGTTACATATAGTAAACACTAGTCAATAATACAATAAAAGACAGAAAATACAGTCTAATGTTATTAGCACCTCTAGACACTATTGTCCTTGTTCTCTTTTTAGTATTTTAATATAGCTGAACATGACAACTACTGCTTACACATGGTCTTTGTACACCAGAGTTAACTAAGACATAGTGTTTACATTATAAAGTAGAGAATCAGCAAACAACAGTACACATTATGATGCCTTTAACACAACTGTAAAATGAGAGAAAATGTAGACCGCATGTGGATAATAATCTTCAAATTGGCTAAGGCATTGCTGCCTACGGGTATAATCACATACATATATTTAACTACAGAGGGAACAAGTTGCCATCAAAGGAATTTATCAGAACAGCGAACAAACCTTTCACACACAAAAGAACCAATTTCCCACTTCAAGTTCATATTCTTTTGTTGGGCCAGCAACTGAGAAATAGTCAATAAAGATTTTCATGGAAAAAATACTTAAAAACATACCACAACTCTAAAAGTTCCTGTTTTCCATTCACAACCTTTTTGAAACTTAATAATACATTGAATTCAGAGCCAAATTTCCATTTTCTTTCTAAAGGCCACAGAATTTTATGTATTTGTATAAATACAAGTCCTAAAGACATGTCGGACTCCACATGACACTACCATTAACACTGTCATTTTAAGCACCTGCCTTTCTCAGTGCTTCACTGTGTGACATTAGCCTTAGGTGCACTACAAAATGCATGCCACTAATTACTTACTGACTGAGAAACCCTGATTTGTCGCCTACCTTTGTCTAATTGAATACAAGCCTTTGGCTTCTAGGATACTTTGGCTAATTAAAGACATAAAACCTACCTGGCTAGATCATGGATCATAAACACTGCAAAATTTCCCTTCTTACTAACTTGAATCTTAAATTTATACAAGCTATTTATTTATTTGTTTTCTCACAGCAGCATCAGATTAATACTGCATCATTTTGTTTGGAAGCACATTATTTAAAGACATTCTTGTATAACATTGTTCTGATTAGTTTCCAAACAGGTACAGGCAGTAGAACTTTGCACTAAGTGTTTTCCCCTTTGGTTGAAATCCTGTTTAAGGGGATAGAACGCCGGCCCGGAACAAATTTCCTATCATCTTCTGCCATGGAAATATTCCCCCCCAAAATCATAACACATCAGCCACCATCAGCTGACGTTGACTGATACAGTGCTAGTGTATCAGACTTCAAACCCTACCAACTAGATCATAAAGTGCTCACAAAAATTTGTGTGTCTTTCTCATTCCTCAATTGGATGCCCACCTTTACGCTTTGTCATACCACAAAATACATCAGCCTCGTACTGCTCCTTTATTTGGAGCAAACTAGTAAGACCTAAAGTTTCTCTTGATTACAAATGCAATTGATACAAACGACCTCTCGGCTGAGCTGTCCTCAGTGTGCAGAATCTCACACAACAAATGAGTCACTAAGTTATTCCAATACAATGATGCAGAGGTCAAGTCAAGGTCAGCCACTCCTACAACTCACTAACCATGGCTTCTGAAACATAAAACAGAGAAAATCAATGATTTGCACATTTAGTTAGTAATTTATGTGTTTTAAAATCCACTCGGTACATTTAAATGTAACATGTATGCTTTTGGATTTGGATATTTAATTAACTAACTTTCTATCGTCTATCTTGTATCTGCAGACGTGTCCTGATTACGGGCTTGTGTGGCAGTCAAAGTGCATAAATCAGTAGTACTGACTACTATCCCTCCTCTTTTACTGTCAGCTACATCCACAAGACAAAAAAAACATTCAAATCCCTCCAAGTATAAGGCAAACACACCACTTATAACCACAGTATTTCAGTATTTTGGGCTAGTGCTTCTCATAATATTGAAGTGGTAAATGGATTTTGTTATCCATATCCATAAATGATTTCAACCAGGGCGTCTCCAATGATAACAATGGATGAACTCTTCATGTAGGATTACTACCGGGGAGCAGTTTACTGCATTGACACAAGAGAGCATCCTTTTCTGTGTCAACAACTTTTTGTCCCCATCCACCAATGACAAGGTCAAACCTAAGATGGATGGAAAACCTTGACGTTACCGCCTCCTAAACTGTGGCCCATGTCTGACCCTGGAGCTTACTGTCCGATAAGGCTATATTAGATTTATCACAGCCAACAATTCAACGGCTGTAGACTTTTCATTTAAAGGGCAGTCTCACTGGACCCTGAAATAAAAAACAACAACAAATCAAAGTACAAATCTTGTGTCTGACACATGGAAACAAAATTCAGAACGTACCATTATCAAAAATCGTCCAACATGGCCTTTTCCATTTAATCATGGCAGTTTAAGTTTAAGTGTTTTTAACCAGGATGAGTTAAGACATAGGACAATGCTAAGGTGCTTAAATCTGTCTTTTAAATAAAAAAATTAACAGCTTATTTACAAAAGCTTAATCGTCTAATTCAGATTTCTGCCAGCACCAGCAAAGACGCATGTTGGGGCACATTCAACTGACTCTCCGAATGTAAACATTAGAATTAATCACTAGAAAGAAACACATCTCGACAATATTTACAGGTTAATGCTTCGCTACAAGTAGGCTAGCAATAGATAAAGTGAGCAGGAGTGCATCAATAGTGCACAAACACTTTTCATGAAAACTGATTGAAGTGTCAGATATCATAGTTTGACATTTTGGGAATTAGGGCTGTTTGCTTTCTTTCCTGTCAATTTGATATTTTGATATAGCCGACAACCGGTTAGCTATGGCTTAGCATAAAGATGGTTAAGGTTAGCTTAACTGCTCAGCACAAAGCTAACAAACAAGCAAGGTCAACTCACTAGTTACATAAAAGGCGATTTGTGGACAATACATCAATTCACAGTGCTGCAAAATCCAAAACTGTCTTTTTAAAAAGTTTGGTTTTTGTATGGATCAAACAAACAAGCTTTACCTTTCATTTTGGAGCTTTAGATGTGTCTACAGCTGTAGGATAGCTGTGTCTGCGTAATTTTTATGCTATGCTAACTAGCTGCAGCTATCATAGCTTAACATAAACAACGAAAAACCAGATTTGTAAAACAGATAAAGCCCCAAAGCTTACAACTAACACACATTTCATGTCAAACCATAAGTAACTGATTTAGTGCAGATTTAATAAATGATTGCAGAGTGCTGTGAACGTTTTCCAGATTTGGACAGACCCAAAGTAGCTCTTTCCAGTCTTTATGAATAGGTGTAATCTGGAAAAAAAAAAAGTTTTGTATTTGATGGACATGTTTGCGTTTAGTGCTATTAATGAGAAAGCAAATGAGCGCATTTCCTAAAATGTTAAACTTTTCCTTTGAGAGATTTTTCCTGACAATTTGACTACGATTGCTCTACTTCTACTCCAATAGATTTGTGACAATCACTTGTCAAAAGTGCACATGGCGCCACTAATTTTTAAGGGGTATTACATCACATATATTACATTTCTTTAACTTTGTTTACTTTCTACAGGTCACTTTGCTAGTTTGTACAGTAAAGAGCCCTTTTATTAATGAGCTCTGTTGTGCCAAAAGTAACCACTGTCAGTGCTCTTGAAGACATTTAGGCGTTGGAATATATCGTTTAACATTTCACAATATACATCATGATGTAATGTGCACACTTAATTGACTACATTAGTGAAGATTGTGAATATTAGTAACCCTAATGTGTTGGTAGTCTGCAAACTAAATACATAGATTGGGTTTAGTGAGCGGCAAATTGGTATTAGAAGTAATCCTACAAATATACTGTAGGTTTAAGTACATTATGTAAGTCACAGAAAGGTGCCATATAATCTCAAAGCCAGATATACAGGGGAGTAGTGTGCTTGCTTAATGTAAGCAAAACATGGTCGAGTTAACTAAGTACTCCATCTCCTGCTTTGGGGAAGCTCTAGCATTAGCTGAATTTAGAGCTGTATGTTCTCACCACCTATTCAACACACACACACACGCACACACACACATTCAAAACACACCATCACAAACACCACCACCACACTGCATTGCACAGTCCACTGTCCGCGCGTCACAACTTCTCTTATGTCCTTACAAATTGACGTTTACGTGCCACAAATTACACACTATCACAATTATAGAAATGAAGACAATTAGGAGTACACTTTAAATATCACTAGAGTTAAACGTAAGGTGCAGGGTCGATTATAAATGCTGTATAACATTACCTAACTATATCAGGTGAGCTAACAGGATTTGGTTACTGGCAATGCCGTATACATGTATATGATCAAAGACAAGTCAGCATTTGGTTATTGCTGGGTAGAAACCAGAACCACTCGCTACATCTTGGCAGAAACGGGAAAATAAAACTTTTCTTTTATTACTGTAGTGTGGTTCTCGCTCGACCGATGAGCCCCGTATGGACGATGATTTAGGGAAACTCCTCCTCCCACTGCGGAAAAGATGCTACAATCAATGCATTGTGCAAGGAGTGTGTGGCATGGAAATAAAAAAACCCCAAAACAAATGAAACCAGGACAAAGTTTTGAAATTCACAAGGAGAGGAGTGAGGACGACAAGTCCTACTGGACACTGAGGTTATCTATTGTATTCAAGATAGTAAAAAATAATACTTTCTTATTTATTATGGTGGGTGTGTATGTGTTTTTACGAGGCCTCTCTGTAGCCTTCAATCAGTTTTTGCCCCTGTGTCACTGAGGTGCATCACTCGCCCACAGAGTCCTGTTAAAATCTCAAAGAAAAACAGTCAAACAAAAGTAACAAAGTGCTTTAGTACTAGAGAGATTTGTTAGTTGTTGGAGCTCATCCTACCAGCAGAGAACAGAGGAGGCGGCGGGGGTAAATGAGGGGTGGGAGGAAGGCCACCCATAGGGTGCAGCAGAGGGAGAGTCAGCTGGGTGCCGTGGAGCGGGTGGGGACTCGAGGCAGCAGGGGGCGTGGTCACAGACGTGGCAGGAAGCACTGTCCCCAGCTGGACCTGACCGGAAGAGTCCACAGCAGGCGACGCCAGGGGCTGGTCGATCCCGAGGAGGTCGTTCCCATCTGGGTTGCTGACACGGAAGCATTTCTCCCTGTGTGCCTTGAGCATGTTGGAGAAGCGAAAACGCTGGCCGCACACCTCGCAGGGGTAGGGCTTTTCTCCAGTGTGGGTTCGACGGTGGCGCTTCATGTTGGGCCGGCTGGTGAAGCTTTTCCCACAGATCTCACAGATGTACGGTTTCTCTCCTGCAGAGGGTGGGAGACAAAGCTGAGACCACCTCCTGATGCCTGGATGCCATTATTTATACACACACATGAGTGGAAAATGGAAACCAATGCAGGACGTAACTGACCAGTGTGAGTCTTCATGTGTTCGTCAAAGTACTGTTTCATGTTGAAGTCCTTTCCACACCACTGGCACATGAACTGCTTGTGTCCAATGTGGATGCTCATGTGGGAACGCAGCTGGTACTTATACTGGAAACGCTCGCTACAGTTCTGAAAACAAACAGTCAACAGTTTTTGTTTTTTTTTTAATTTTCTTCAGAACTTATAGTGGAAAAAGTCGTCAATGAGTAGTAGTATTACAGGTGAGGTCCTGAATTAAATTCATGCACAAATGCAGTGGGGAAAAAGAAAAAAAAAAAACGTCTTTCTCAGACCCACTTTAATATGACTCTGTGGTGTAAGAAAATGTGTCTCTGTGGTACACATGGTGACAGTTTTCAGCAATAAAACAAAACGTATCACCAGGTTACAGCTACTTTATTTTGGCGCTGCTGTGAAACTGCACTGATGGTATTACACATATTGACTTATATCCTACTAATAAATCCAGAAATCTCTGTCTGTCCTTTTATTTTCTATGAAGAGTTTATTTGACTTCACGTTTAGAGGGCGTGTTGCTGAGGAGACACTGAAGTGCAGAGTCAACTGTGTTTTTTTTTTTTTTTTTTACAGTTGTTGAGTCCTTATCCCTCCATTTATTTTAAACAATGCAACATGCAAATGATTCCAATTCAAACTGTTAAATGGCTCAAAACACAAGAACATTCCACAGCTTTGGCTGCAGACTAATATATAAAGAATGAAAACACAAAGTAATTCATCACATTCTGACAGAGAGTTGGATAAAAAGATCGATACCACCCATGAGCCTATACACTAAATATCAAAGTGCAGCCAGGAGCATGCTGGCATCTATTTATCGCATTTGGACAAAGCTTTTTCCAGCCTTTGTGCTAAGCTAGGCTAACCACACAATATTAAACTATTCTTTTACACAGTTAGGTCATTCTATTAAATATTTCCATGTGGCCTGGAGTGATGATGCCAGAAACAAGCACGAATAGGGAAACCTTTTTCACAGTTAAACTGACTAATGAGGTTCTCCGTCTATATGAAACGAGCCAAAATACCATTTGTTAATGATAGTATTCTTTCTTTGATCTGGGTGGTTAAGTACACCTGGTCCATTCCTCTACCAAGCAAAGGCCACAGAGACTCATCATGCAAAGAACATGGCAGACACCAATCATTTTTATAAATTACAGGTTTGATGCGTTGGTGGATAAAGATAGAGACGCACAAACCTCACACTTGAAGGGCTTCTCCCCCGAGTGCTGCAGAGAGTGAACCTTCAGGGACATGCTGCGCTTGAACGACTTCCCGCAAGTCTCGCAGGTGAACGGCATGTCCTTCGTATGGGCTACACACAAACCCACACAGACACACACACACAATACAATGTCAATGGATTCTTAACACAGAGCCAGTGAATGTCAAACCGAAGCAGGAGGCGAAATAAGAAAACCTAAAGTAGCATTTTAAAAACAACATTGAAATGCTTTTTTTTTCATTGCCTTAATTAATTAATTAGCAGTGTGGATGTGCACACTGATCTCCCTTTGCTAGTAGAAATACATATGTCACAGTGGTCCACATTACTTGATGCAAACCCTTCTTTAGCTGTGGAAGGATGGATGTCTGGGAAATATGATACTTATCAAAACCAAATCCAGCACAGAATCAGTGGGACGAGAGAAGGAAGTCTGACACGGATCAAAGTCACCGGCAAGCAACGGTGGTTTCACTGCCACTTACCGACCATGTGCTTCCTGACGTGGGCCATGGTGTAAAACTTCTTCTCACAGATCTCACAGGAGAACTTCTTCTCGGCATAGCCGTGGACGATCTTGTTGTGCTCGTGCAACGACCACAGCTTCTTGAAGGCCTTGCCGCATGTTACGCACTTCGAAATCAAAACAAGTCAGGGGACAGAAAAAAATATGTGCTGTCAATCGGAGGAGCCGTTTGGGTGCAAGGTATGACGAGTCAGGGACCAGGGCTTTTACGAACACCATCCAGGTGTGTGTGTGTATGTGTGTGTGTGAGTGTGTGAGTGTGTGAGCGTGCACTGTAGCAAAGAAAGCAATTAGAGTCAGTGGATTAAAGCAGCAGATCTTCAAAAGCACAGCAGGAGTCCAGCTGCTCACTGCAGAGGAGTTAACAGTGGAGGTACTGAGACATCAGTGTATTATTCTACTTCCTGTCAGTTGACAGTAGTGTTTATTAGATTGATTGCAGCTGTGCACTGGTTATTAAATGCCACTTTCGAAGGGGAAACATCTTGTACAACAAGGAGCATTGGGCTGATTTGACATAATGAAGACAAGGACTTGTTAATAACAAATAAAACATAGAAAGCAGTATATATTAAGGCTATCTGCTGAATTTCCAAAATAAAACTGTGCACTGTGTTGCCAATAATTATAAAGGTAAATAAAGCTGAGCGGGAACATGAGCACTCAACCAAATCTTCAATTCTGACTGAAACAAATATTAAGTTGGGTTTTTTTTACCCTAACGTTGAATATTATAACTACATGAAGTGCCTTGAAATCAGGATATACATTGAATGCATTTTCACTAAAACTTGCAGGTAAATAAAAAGCAGTAGAAAGTAAGAAACTAAAACTGAAACTGTATAGAAAGTATCAAAATAGCAACAACAAAAAAAACATCTGTGAGAAATATTTGGCTCTGGATGCTTGTTGACCAATCCAGGTCTGGTCAGTGAGTCACAACAGCTCCCTGCACTTCTTTCCATTTCCTCTGCACTTGGCTGTTTACACTCGTAACATTTTGTTCTCTCGACTCCACATCATGTCAGTCATTAGGATGTTGTATTGACAAGCAGCAGAAATTCGCTCAGGGCTACCAGCGTTGCTAAGAAGTTAATTGGCTCGCTGTCATTCAGAAATAAACAGTTTTTTCCAATAAGACGTATTATAACTGATTACAAATGAAGCAAGCCTTCACTCTGTGTGTGTGTGTGTGTGTGTGTGCATGTGTGTGTGTGTCATGTTGGTTGACTCATACCTGGATGCTTTTTTCACAGTCAGTCTGTTGGTGTAGTAGCAGCTCGCTCTCCAGCAGGAAGCGCTTTCCGCAGTTGTTGCAGATCTGCATGCGGTTGTGCGTGACGTTCATGTGTTTCTCCAGATACCAGCGGTTGTTGAAGACTCGAGGGCATTTCTTACACGGGAAATGCTGCTTCTCCTCCAGCCTCACTTTCGGACCCAGGCCCTCTGCGTCCAGAGTCCTCTTCCCGCCCAGCCGTTGGTTGGCTAGTGTGGCTTCTGCCAGCGTCTGCCGCATAGAGGCTGTGGTTCCCGCCATGGCCAGAGCTCTGGTGCCCCGTCGAGGTCGGTCCATCATGGCCGCCTGCTCCAAGCCTGGAATGTTTAACGTATTCTCCTCCTCCTCTTCATCCTCCTCCTCGTCTTCTTCTTCACTGCTCTGCCCCAACAAGTCTCCCCTCTTCAGGTTGTCCTCGTCCTCCTCCTCTGCATCATCGTTCTCCGGCCCGTTCTCCTCGTCATCCTCTGAATCTCTGTCGTTGTCGCGGCAACGCCCAAACATGGCGGCTGTCTCTGTGGCAGTCGCCGATTTGCCCTCTGAACCCTTTGACACATTAAGGGTCTGGTTGTTCAAGTTGACCTCAACAATGATCTGGTCTCTGTTGAAGGAAGCGTGGCTGTCTGCGGATTTCGACTCGTCTCCGTTGCCCTCCACTTTGCACAAAGCACCTGTGCCGGCGCCGCCCCCTGTCCCTTCCTCTTTCTGATAGTACTGCTTCTGCTGAGTCTTTCCTGCCTCCTCCACCCTCACAGAAAACGGGCTGCTGCCCTCCCTCGTGTACACCCTGCCTAGCTCTGACTCCTGCTTGATCTCCCGATACAGCTGGCTGGCAGGAATCGCCGCAGCAGCAGTGGGGTCACCGCTGCCGAGCCCTTCCTGATTTGCCATATCTGCACAGGTGGTTCTCAGCGAGTGGCTGCTGATGAGGTCGCGACAGGAGGCCGCGATGTCGCCCATCTGAAGCAGGGTGGCAGCGTTCAGCACGTCGCGGACGGTGCGGCTGCTGACCAGCAGTTTGGAGGTGTAAATGAAATTGAGGATTTGCTGCAGGCCCTGCGAGGTCAGCGCGTCCAGCGACAGGTCCACCCGCCGCAGCTGTTTGCTTTGGGCGAAAAGGGAGTGGAAGAAGGGGCTGTAGGCCGCCAGCACGCCCTTATGGGCCGGGAAGGTGCTGTGCTGGCGCACCAGAACGATGTCGACGTCACACAGGTCAGGCTGGAAGAGGCGCTGCTCGTTCAGCCTGTCCATCAAACAGGTGAAGTGCAGAGCCACATCCTCCACCAGAGAGAACTCAGCAGAGGGGAAGTCTGTGGTCTTCTCCACTATGAGCTGCAAGAGACAGAGACAGAAACGCGTTAAAGCACAAAGGGCTTCATGATCACACTGATCAAATAGCACAATGAAACACTTTGCCTGTGAAGCTGATCCAAAACACCAGCTTTTGTTCTGATGTTATTTATAACGGCTGAATTCAGTCACACGCTCAGTGATAATAAAATTTCAAAAAAAACCAAACAAAAACTTTGAGATAAAAAAAACACAAACTTTGACGCATAAAATATATATATTGAAATATATTGTAAAAAGATACATTCTATCTCAGTAGTCTTTCGTGTTATTTGGTCTATAAAATGCTGCATGATGCAAAAGGTGTTACGCTCAGTTCCCTGTGCAAGGTCCTAAACTTCCCAAGGTGGGTTTATTTTAGCACAGGAAGGGCAGGGTTTCGATCCAGACGGGATGTGAGAGGGGACAGAGCAGCAAACAGAGCAAACACACACGCACGACCCCACACACACACACACACATGCACAACAAACACAAACAGTGTCTGGTCTGAGCATTGATATTCACTGCCATCTCCCTCCCATTAGCCGGCTCTCTCAGCACACCCACTCGCCACACTGTCCCCGAGGAACGGCGAATTATGCACAAGACAAAACACATCCCGAGAAATAATTAGGGAAACCGTGCCGAATAAATAACGAAGCCTCCGAACAATTAATGGAATGTATCGTTCCAGGTGTCGCTCGGAGGCACAATAGGACAAGTATTGATACGAGTCTGGTTTTGGTGAATATGTTGGTGGGGATGATGTAGCCATAAACCATTATTAGGTCTATACCGCTCCTTTTTTTCCAGAATATATCAGACATGCGAAGAAAGAAAAGGGCAAGTCATTATTGAGTCATTTATATAGTAGTCCAGTGCATGAATCACACAATAAAGATATGGGATTGATTGCCTTTTAAATAGTAAGAAAAAAAAAAGCAACGCCGTTCCCTGCAGCCTGATATATTTTCTCTTTAAGATCAATTAAAATGACTTTGCTGGTCAGGCCAGAAAATGGATTTACATTTGGGTCTAACCTTGAAAATCTGGCCTGCTTGACGAAAGAATTCAATTATGGAGTGTCAGATTTATTCATAGTTCTGAGCTGCTAAATTGGACTCTGAACTAGAGATGAGTGGAGATCGTGTTATCCGTCTCCACGCCAGGCTACAGACGTGGCCCAAGGGCAAAATGCTGCAGCCTTAATCAGATCAAGTATACGTTTGCAGACTGGAAGTTCCGCTCCTTTAGAGATCACAATCTCCTTCTCCTTCTTCTTCTGCCTCTGGGATTCATGTAGGACAATGCACTCAAAGAGGGAGCATCTGCACATTCAAAACATCAACCATTTATTTTGCAAAATAAAGAAAATACCCACAATTATACTAGTTACATTCAACTGTATGCACCTCGTCAGTGTTGTCGTGCTGCTATTAATTAGAGCCAATGGACTGAACCTTGGGATTCGTCATGCAAAACAACGATGTTTGCCATATGCACCTATAAAACAGTACTCCAAACGAGGTCCCAGATGACAGCGTTCGTCTGCATGTCGTTAAATGTTGTGCTGCGGAGACTGTGAGCAACAGAACACAGAATTACAGTTTACTAAGATGGTTTTTTTTATTTACATGTGACCTCTCGCAACTTTTATTACTGTGTTCTCAATCAACGGCCTGGAACAAATATAAAGGTATATACTGCATAATAATACAACCATGCAATACAAAACGAATGCTGCTCCTTACTTTTTTAGACATACAGGGAAATTATAAATACAATGTGCATTATATACACACACATACACACACACACGTGAATTTGTGTAAACCTGTGTACGGGTAAATATCAGTGGATGATTGTGCGATTTTCAGCTGAACAGATGCTTCACAACTGTTAAAACCGTGTCAAACAGCTGTAGTCGCCATGCAGCCGCTCTGTCTGTAACAATATGCAATAAAGATGAAGTCGTCTTGTCTCATTTTATCGCATACAGCAGCCAATCACAGTGAGTTAATATTTACTTTGCAGCTAAAGACAAGATCGAACATCACTGTCTGCCATTGTCTCTCTCCTCCTCCCACTTCCCTTGGAAATGTCAGGGAAAGAGCTTGTTTGCTGTCATTAGAGCGAGCGCCACCTTTACCCAGCCTCTCAGTCAGATGTCTCCCAATACATTATTCATATTTGGCCTGATCTGTGACAAACACGCAGCGGGGGGATTAATGACGCGCCCGACCAGAGGTGTCATTTAAACGGGATTCAATCAAAGCTCTGTGCACCCTTTCCACGCAGATCATTTCATCATCTGCCAAACGCAACAATGGGAGTGGATCCTTTTGCATTGCAGAGGCCCCGCAGGACCTGTTTCACAAGACAACTGTCAAGGCTGCTCTAATCCATTGAACATGTTATTTCTTTTTCTTGGAAACTGTCATGCGGTTTGGATTTGGGATTTTATGCCGAAAGAGAAATGCACTGCACTGAGTCCAAATGCAACACAATGTTAAAATGTGATGAGTTAAAATTCATCCAGTGCAACATCTTACTGTCAAGTTGCAGAAATTCAAAATGTCAAGACAACACACACAAATACACACTAACTCTAAAATGACGCGTCAGTCAACATGATACCCGCTATACCTCAGTGTGTTAACCTCGTATTAGTAAGCATGCTGATGGGAACGTTTAGTTTAGTACAGCTTCATAATGTCGTGTTTAACTGTAATTACATTCAATAAACGATGCTCATTATCCAAATGGAGGCGTTGCAATTAAATTCCTAAGTTTTAAACTCTGAAAAGTGCAATTTTAAACAAATCCAGCCATCAACAGTTTAACAGGGTGCTGCATTAAAGCGAAAAAAAAAGTTTCTCTCAAGTATGTGGCGGATATCAAATTGTGACACACAGGGGGTCCTCGAGTTACGACGGAGATCCGTTCCTGAGAATGTGTCGTAACCGAATTTCGACGTAAGTCGGAACATACATTCATAGGTAAGGTAGTTACAAAGTTGTGCCACTAGATGTCGCTATAACACCACCCTACAATAAGAGTTTACTGTGGTGAATTGCCTTTGGGCGAAAAGGGAGTGAAGTAAACACATGGCAGAGTAGCCTCGCTGTGCTGTGGAGGTGTTGGAGAGCCGGCAGGCGCACTGACAGACAGAGAGAGCGCTCACCAACTAGTTCCCGTGTGAAGTCTGTACATATTTACGGGGCAAACCGCTTAAGCCGAAACAAGGAAGTTCACGGGAGATGTGCCGTAACCATGAAAACGACGTAACTTGCGACTGTTGTAACTCGAGGACCCCCTGTATTTGGATGCGTGAGGCCTTTTGGAAAGATTTTTGGAAACTCAAACTTTGGAACTGCTTCACCACTAATCTAGTTTTGATGGAGCTGTGACGGATGAGGACTAAGAGGAGCGTGTATCAATGGATGGATCTCCAGTGAGGATCTCCAGTGAGGGTCAGTCCCTGAGGCTCAAGTCGAGCTCAGCGTGTCAGCGTGTCAATCAAAGCCAGTGATTAAACACAGTGAGATGTAAGGGTAAGCGTTGGACCCTCGCCCAGCTCGGCCATGTTCGAGCTGGTGGTATGCACTTGGCAGCGCCTCGGTTCCTGGACCTGAGCCCGACCGGGGTCGAGTCTGAGAAAGCAATCCCTCTGTCTAATGTGACTTTCCCTGGTGAGAGTGCCCTTTCTCCCCCACGTCTATTCGCTTGTGGATTTACTGCTCTGTAAAGTCGGCATCTCCGTCGCTGAGCTGCACAACTGTGGACGAGCTGTGACCTCCACGGAGCTGCCCTTTCAAACATTCCTCTCCCTGCTCACTGCGCAGCGGGCACCTGCGAGGCCGCGCGTAAATCTTACCCCGAGCAAAACGTCGACAACGTCTTCAATTTATCATCGCGTCCACTCGTGTGAAAACGAAGCCGCTATCCTCCTGTAATCAATGTATAGTTTAACATCATTTCATTGGCAGGGAGATAAACAACACTGACTCTGGCCAGTGTTGTGTTTGCTTGCTGACCAGTGAACAGACTGAACCATTAGTGGGGGCCAATGTCAGAGCCGAGCAGAGTCAGGGACACGTCGATAGTGTGGGAAGGGCAGGTTGTGTTCTGGCAGGAGAGAGTCTCTGGGGGGAAAACCACTTTGTCATCGCTCGGACTGAACTCTTCTCTCATATCACCATCTTCATCCAAAATGACGTGTGTACAACTACAAAAACAAAATCTATGTACAACTACACATTACTGCTTATTATATTCCTCCGCAATTCATTCAACTGTTTCACTTTCGAATATTGTTCAACAACAAGTTTGGATGCAGTGGCTCGTGTTAATGCTGATGTGCAAGTCTACTCCTGCATGTATAGATTAACGTTAGTGCAGAGGAAGCTATTAGTTACAATCAGTACTGGATAGTATTTCCTTCCGGAGAGTAGAGCAAATACAGCACTGAAGGATGGAGTTGTTGTTCTTCCTGCTGGCTTTGGCCACTACCTTCCAACCATCCGTATCTGATATGCCAAATATTACAAATGCACAATGCTAATATTCAGCCAGACTGCAAATAAAACAGATGGTTTATTGATAAGTTGATGAGCAGAAAATTCGGCATTAAGGCTGTTTTAATTAAAAACACTGAACATAGGATGGTTTCAGCATCTTAGATGGGAGGATTTATTTGTCTTCCTTCATCTTACAATACAGTAAACGAGCTAACTTAAGGTTCTGGATTGATGGTCCGACCTAATAAACTCATTAGCGGAAGTCACTTTAAGGTCTTGGAAACTGTGGTTATGAGATTTTATAGACTCGCAAACAGTTATCGAAAGAGTAAAGGAACGACAGATAACAGGGCCGTGTTACACCTGCATCACCAAACTGGTCACAAAGAGAGTCGAACTTGCAACCGGCCAAATGTCCAAATGTCCAAATGTCCATATGCACAGTAAAGCTCTACCAAACTATCCACAGTCACAGTGACAGCTCCCATGAGTCCTATCGCCATCCAGCGGGCCCGTTCAGAGAATCCGGCGTTTTGCCACCTACAACCACAAAGCACTTCAACCCAGAGTATGGAGCACCAGTCAGCAGACCTCTTCACAGTGAGGCCTCCTGCTTAGGGGCCCGGTGCAGGGCCTGACATGACTGACACCCTGAGGAAGGAGACTGGGCACCGTGTCAGGCCTCATCTCACTCACTGGCATGAGGATGGTGGGAATGCAGTGCCCACACCGACACATGCACACACATATCCCTGAGTCATCATCAGCGCAGACGAGAGCGGAGCATCGTCACGGGCCAGAACACAAACTCCGCACAAAGAGATCGCCCACTTGCAACGGGAACGTCAGAGTGATTCCACATTCTGGAAAATGGATCGGCTCACGTGCAAGCGTTTAGGGACAAGGGCCTGTCATCAGACCGCCATTAAAAAGTCATCAGGGTAATGACTGACACTGTGTCCTCTGTGTGCTCATCAGACCTTTCCTGCTGCTGATGCCCAAACAACAGACAGGTTAGGCCCCAGAGATGCTAAACCGCAGAGAATACTAATTCTGACCACACGGAGAAGCACGGTGACAAATACTCCTGTGGAACGGTGTCAATTAACCATCAGTCACCACGGAGATACGAAATGACCACAAAACTGAAACTACGATGTGGCGACATAATTTCTAACTGTGGGCGTCTCATCAGACTTGTGGATGGGGGTCATTCTACATATCTGTGTCCGGTGGTCTTTTGTCTCCATGTATTCCGTCCATGTGGCCGGTGGAGGATTTTGCCCGTGTCTGCAGTCTGCAAACCCTGCTGTTCTCTGGAAATCCAATCAGTGCAGAGACCCGCCACTGACCTTGAGGTGGAAGTAGCACACACGGTCGCAGATGCACAACCGCCCACACGCCTGCAACCCTGAACTGAAGGCCCCGCGCATGCATACCTGCATCGTAATCAGTAAACAGGAAATAAGGACACGTGGCGTGCGTGATGATACTGCCGAGGATCCCGAATGTGACTGGACTCCCATTATCCCGTTTTCAGTCGCGTCGCCCCCTGCACAGGCGAGTCAGAGCGGGAAGAGCGCAAGTGACAAGGTCTCGCGTTTAACAAGCCCTGCAGTGATCATTACAGCACCATGATAAAAAAAATGCTAATAAAAATCAATGTCCAATGACTGAAGGGGGAGTCACAGCGACGGATGGCGTCGCACTCACTGCCGGGCTCACACACACACAGCACAGTCACATGCACAGCCACATTATATACTGTATAATGGACTGAAACACTTTTTACTGGATGATAACGGCATTAAGACTGATAGCTACACCATGTGATATTAGATTGTGGGGTTTTATAAGCCAGTAAACAAGCAGTGCACGTCACTAATATGACAGTGACTGGATTAACAGTGTGGCTAATAACGACAAAGAAATATCGTGGTGAAGGACAATAAACTACATACATCACCGTGTTCACCGCCTAGTTAGGAACCTGGTCTCTCTAACCTGCAGTAACAGGTGATAATTCTCTATAGAAGAGAAGACTTAAACTACACTACACCCAATACTCACTGGTACTAGACATAATTCATTTGGCAGGAACCAGCCAATATAAATGTAATTCCTTGGATTCTGGTACATCAGCTCAGCTCAACAATCGGAATTTTTGGAAACACGTAAAAGCAAAGTTAGATTTCAGGTAAAATGTAGCGCACAGTAAATTTACATTTACCAATGACAACATTAGCAGTAGCAGTGCTGGTGTAATCCTATATGTCCAATCTCCCCTACACACTGTGGACTGTCCGAGTCCAGCTGTTTGAACTTGCTCCAGCCTTGTTTTGGTGGAGCTCCACCAGCTTTCTCCATTAGATTCCAATACATTTCCATCTATATGTTAATGCATCCACCTGTGACAAACCCATCTACCACTGATACGTGTTTACCCAGGCATGAAATTGGGATGCACAAACAAAAATAAGGATGAGAACATAGCAGGAGCAGCATCTTCCCGACGTACATCTAAATTTGACAGAGTGAGCAGGACCACTTCAGCTGCAAGATCTGCAAGCTCCTCTCTGCCAACTCCTCTTTTTTTCGGTTTGGTAAAGCTGAAGACGCCATCTGTGAATGTGTACTACATAAGTGATGTTGAAAGAAGACATCAAATGCCGGTCATCTGGAGTTGAGATGACAAGTGGTGGGATAATCAAAGGAGCTGCCTGGAGGCGGGTGTAGAGGAAGGGGTGAGGCGAGGTCGGAGCGTCTGCACTGAAGCTCTGCCAGGAAGTTTGTCCCTGGGCCAACGTGTCAGGGGAGGAAGCGCTGAGTCAGGAGGCCTGGCCAAGAGAGGGTTGCTGGCATCTCCTCCTCACACACACACACACACACACACACACACATAACAACGCATCACACACCGCCGCTCTGCTGGCCTCGCAACACACTGCTCCCAAACCAGCACTGCACATGCATGTGCACGCCGTGGGCGCACACGCTCCCCTGCCGTGCACGGATTAATCCGCAAACACACGGATGTCGTGCCAAATACCTGTGGCACAGCGGCGTGCGGAGGGTTGTGCAAACAGAGATATTTGTACAATGCAAACAAAGAGTGTCACGTTAAAAAAAAAAAGAAGAAGTCTGAAATGATGAGATCTGATAAGGACGCGAGAGAAAGGGCAACGGATAAACCTTTGAGGTGATCCCTCAAAGACAAAAGATGAGTGTGTGTGTGTGTGCGTGTGTGTGTGTGCAGCAGAGAGCAGGTGCAGACATACCCGAGGGCTATTACGCTGTGATATCTTCATTATCCCTTTCATAGCATGACACAAAGAGAGAAGAGGCTAACATAAGACTCTGGAGAGCATCTTATCAGAGGAATCTCTGCTGTGGCAATTCACTTTCTCACTCTGTGTCTGTGTGTGTGTGTGTGTGTGTGATATGTTTGATGAGAAGGTCAGAGAGGACACAGATGAAAAGAGGTAGTGGAGGCGCATCGGCTTTCTTTGGTCTCGGCCAATCAATGGTCAGCAGAGGAATGTGGAATACGAGCTTAAAGGAGTAGTTCGGCATGTGTGGAATATGTGTACCCTCTTTCACATGAGCAGCAACTTGATAAGGCAGAGACCACTGTGATGTCTGTTTATGTATATGACGCCACAGCCAACTGCTGGTTAGCTTAGCTTAGCATAACGACTGGGGGGGAAATGGGTGGTCAAGTTTTGTACATTTGCAATTAAAAAGGTGGCGTTAGGCGCCATGTGACGAATACTTCCTGGAGTCTCAATTTGTTACCTGACAACTGCGAACTACGACTCCACAAAACGGCAAAAGTTTAATTTTCAGTTTTTACACTGGGTTTCTTACAAATCAAACAAAGCAGATATAAAGTTGTTGACGAGTGAGCTATACAGGTGCTGGTAGACAGATTTTAATACCTTCAGCCTCACTGTCTTCACTCTTTATGCTAAGCTAAGTAGGTGCTAACATTAAAAAAAAGTGTTACTGGGTTAAGGTGAAAGAGTTTGGTGGGTATGTGGAATAGTTTTGTGTTTAATTTCTCAGACGTTCCTGCTTCCAGCTGTAGATGGATGAATAAATTACATCATTCCAGCGCCAAACCAAAACATTAATGTCTATGAGTGTAACTAAATGTCATATAAATATTTGTGGTAGATATCAGATCAAGGATCTCTATTTTCCCTTTTGGCTTTTCTCTGGAAACAGCATGAAAACTCATCCCGGTCTCCTGCACAGCTCCAGCATAGTCTCTCTCTCTCTCTCTCTCTCTCTCTCTCTGGCTTGAATTCAAGTAAAGCCCTGCTTTAAGACCACTCTGGATGGGCCCCTTTTTAACCCTCTGCTGATATCCTCAGACTCCTGACAATGAAAGGCTAATAGAAGTCTTCATATCAGGCTGTATGGGAAGGAAAATCTGTCTGGACTCTTCGATAAAGAAGTTCAAAGTCTTTTTTTTTTCTTTTCCAAGCAGTGCCATGGTTTTCCTCAGATGAAAAGACACAGATGCTGTCGTCTGGCACCGCTGAGGAACAATAAATTACATATTGTGGATTTATTTACAGAGTAAAAAAAAAAACACAAATCAGTCTTACTTCACGCAAACATTTAAACAACAACAAAGGAAAACCTCTTACATAAGACCAGTGAGTTGACCTCGCTGTCTGAGGACCTGACCTCTGTTCTCAGTCTCAGGGGCATAAATAAGCAGCACCTACAGTATGGTTAGAGTTTCCAAGGAGAGTGGCCTCCTACCAGGGGCCAAAGATGTCTGCTGGAGTTTGTTGCCGGGGCTCGGGAATGGCTGCACTTGTCACAAGGACTAAAGACAGTTTCCTCGCTTAACACCCAGAGACAGTGAAGCCTCAAAGTCAAGGGTGGGCAGCATTGCCCTGAATAGACCGTTATGTAAAACTCCCAGCACCCGGTGAGGACAGAGACGGAGCGACTCTCCACTGCAGACTGAAACTGAACCGTTTCAAATATGCCTCAGACGCAGTGTAAAAATCTCCACATAAAGAGCAAAGCTGGATTATGAGACAATGGGCCCCTTAGCACATACATATAAAAAGGGGCCCCTGAGCATTGTTTTGTTTTTTTGCATTTTTCTTCTATCTTTTTCTGTCAAGTCACACTCATACTTCTTTTTTATTGTGTCTAAGTTCGGTCTTATGTCATTTTGTATCCATTTGTCGTCATTATAAAAGGTCTTTCCAGACACTGGTCCAGGTGCCTCCTGACCTGAGGGGGCCCCTGGACCTGTGTCCTGAAGGCCTGCTCCGTAATCCAGCCGTGAATAAGGGAATTTTGCAGCTATTCACGAAAACAAAATGATCTGGGACTAATCCGCCTTTGATGTCGAGTAATTGCAGGAAGTTTCTGGAGCACGTTTGCCACAACCACTCAACAGGCAAACTGATCAATGACAACCGGCGCGCACAGCGTTCACCTGACACAAACTGAAACAAGGAACGCAACAAAAACAAAAACAAAACAGTGCAATACGCAAACCCTCTCCCTCCCACCAGAAGCCACCCAGCCAGCACTGGGACAAACCCAGCTGACCTGACCCAGATATTAACCCGAGCCTCCAGATGTGAACGCGCACTGGGATTACTGCACCACTGCATCAGGCTCCACATGCTTTCCTAATGAGGCATCCTAACATGACCCTGGAGACAGAGGCGGCTGTCTGCCTCTATTCCCACTCCTCCACACATCCCTGATGGAGGAACGCCGGGCCTGGATGACACGTTTGGCAACACACAACTAAAACGACACATTTAAAAGGAAAGAAGAAGAAATCACATTTGAAATTATTGTTGAAACAGTTATTTCTACTGTGCAGCTCCTGTCCTGATGTTACTGATGACACAGTCTCCACCTCTGACCAACAACACCGAGCACCTTCTCTCTTTTACGCACGGTTGTCAACGCCGGACAAACTTGTGTCCCCGTTGTGTGTTTGTGTCCACAACACGCGCGCAGTCACGACCTCGGGTTTTCGATATGAAAGAATGTAACTCCTCCTCTGCATCACTGTAGCTCCGTTGTAGCCATTGCTCTCTTCCACCAGCTCCTATTTCCAACTTGTGCCATGTCGGCAAGTTACGAACTTCACCTCCGGGGGACACGCGCCACAAGATCCGCGGTTGGCAGCCGCTGGCACGGACACGTACCGAGGCGCGAGTGTGGCAAGTTTGATCGGCCTGCAGACAAGCTTTAATTTGCAAGAGATCAAGAAGGGACAGGGGAGGGGGGGCAAAAAAAAAAAAAAATAAACACACACACACACACAAAAAAATGGAGCGCTCATCTGTTTCCTACCATTTTGATCCAGCGTCTCGAGGCTCGAAGGAGTCCGACAACAACTCCTTACGCACCAGTTCCCACCTCGCCATGAAAAGCCACCGCCGGGTCGTCACATTTCTCCAGCCTTCGCCTGCCTTGCCCCGCCGCGCAGCTGCAGCCTTCAGACGGACAAAAATGCAGAGGCTGCCTGTGCAGGAGGACCTGGTGATTGGAGCTCGGGGATCATATGGGCTTTTTGTCAGGCGGCTTTTAAAGGGACACGGTGCCGTTTGACGCGGAGCCGCGGGGCAGGCGCATTCCTCGCTCCGCCGAACCCGGGCCGCCGTGGCGCGAGGGGGGACGGACGTGCCGCCATATGGCGCAAAACTGGGGGTGCGCTTCCCCTCGCCGTGCGCTCCCTGCGCGCGCGGTGACGTCACGCAGTTGCGGGAGGTCACGGAGTTCGTTCGTTTCCCACGTTGCGGGGACTCGAGTGGATTTTTGCACAGCGAAAACCCAGAAATCACTGCCGCCATGACTTTAATTTGTATTTGTGTTCTGTCATGTCGCTGTGCTGTATTATGAGTGTGGCATTAAAGTTGCAGTTGTACTACTTTAACTACTCTACTCCAAACTAAAACATTCCATCTCCAGTACGAACACTGCATGATGCGTCCTCCCGGGGGCCCCGGGGCCAAACCGAGATGTTACCATAAATATCAGGGACTACCTGCACCTTTAAATCTCACATCTCTGTTTGGCCCCCGCGTGTCATTATCTCTCTGCTGCTTATTGCACAATATACACAAACGAGATAAAACATTGTGTGCCTTCCAGAGGGGCTGATTGTGTTATCTTTGAAGAACAGCTGTTTTCAGTCTTTATGCAAACTTTCTCCTGGTAGTAGATTCATATTTACTGACATGCTGTCAGTGTTTAATCCAACACTGGAAAGAAAAATAATAACATTATATGAAAACTACATTATTAGTTTATATAAATATGATGGGCAATAGGTTGAAACCAAATCATCAAATTATCAATTACTCTGCTTGTTATTCTATTAGTTGATTGTTTGAAGTGATGCGTTCAAATGTCTTTTTTTTTTAACCTATAGGAGTAGTGATAGCCTGAGTCACTTTTGACTATAACTGCCTCAGAAATCCTGGACCATCCAGACCCCCAGAGGGTTCTGAGCCACAGGGCAGTTGCCCACTTTACCCGATTGTTAATTCAGCTGAGGGCCTCTGGACCCCACAGCCATCGCTCACTCCTGAGCAGACTGTGTGGAGGAGAAGTCAATACTGCCATAACAAGGCGGGAAAAAAAATTGATCACAACCTGGAGGAGATCTCATTTATCATTTTATGTCTACAACTCAGCTGAGCCCACAACATCAGTGTGAATACAATCACTCAGAGAAGCTGTCAAACAACACACATATATATATATATATATATACACACACACACACACACACACACACACACACACACACACACACACACACACATTACGCTGACTTTGATTAATTTCCTGGGTACTTTTTCTAACCTCAGACATCATTTATATCCTAAACCTAACTATACCTGAACATCAAAACAACTTGAATTCAATGATCTCTGCTATAGGGACATGTTTTTGTTTCCACATGAATGCACATAGCACAAATGAAAAATAAAAACACAGACAAGGATGTGGTTGAATTTAATATTATTATTAACAGTTTGAATAAAACCAGTCCCACATACTCAACTTTGAGTTGTTTAACATTCATTGTACAGTCATAGTTTTTAATTCAATACAGAGTTTTCCAAAGAAAAACAATCCTGTTGACATAACCTCAACTCATACCCACCAATCTCACAAAACACAGGAGAGCTAATGGCTAAACACTTGTACACTTCAGTGTATAAAAATCAGAAATAGAAAAAGGAATACACAAATATACACAAATATAAAATATTTTCTGCTTATTTCCCATATAATTTGTAACAACTGGTAACATGTTTTTTAGCCTCCACATTTCTAATTGAGGTGCAACAAGGATCTTCCTTTATGTGAGCTTCTAAAGTGGTTTATGTATGTACATTCAATAACAGGGAGGACATACTGTACAGTACAGTACCAAATGAGTAGGGCTGCAACTAATGATTATTTTTGTAGTCGACTAATCTATAATCAAATTTTTAGATTAGTCAACGATTATCGATTATTCATTTGCTACGTTTCCCGTTTTTAACAAAGTTGGGTATTAATTGGATTTCATTGAAAAGCAGTGTATCTTTATGTGTATTGAGCTTTGTGAGTATTAGAGGCAATGTGTCCACTAGTGATGCATATAATAGTATTGTAGCGATCCTGCACTAATGTTCAGTGTTATTGTGAGAGTTCTGTGATGTCCCACAGTCTGTGAATGAGTCTGTTTGGTGGAGAGAGCCGTGTGTAATAAATAAGGAAGTTTTGTTGTTCTGTTGTTGTTGGCGTGGTTGCGGCCGACAGTGACCAGGTTGTATTTGAGAAACGTTACCAATAAAGAGGGC